>CM076575.1:1878850965-1879055779 GCA_034641835.2 Pinus albicaulis | reverse complement strand
TAGGCATCTGGCCTACACCAAAGATCATTTTCCGAATTCTTGACTCCTTCAAGAAGAAGCCATCCCCATGTGGAGCCATTGTTAGCCCCCCATAAATTATCTGCATTAAAAGGAAAAACTACCTCCCTACCATTTTGCCGCGCGAAACACGTGGTTTTCATCCCCGAAACCACTTTCCCTCTTTTCCTTTGTGATTCATCGCGCGCTTCCTCAACCATTGATCTTTATGAGCCAAACTCATCCGACGGCTCATATTCCTCTCGAAACCCATTTGGTGTTTTAATTCATTTTTTCCTCCGCCTAAGGTTTTTAACCTTATCTCTTTATATTTCCGCCATTTCTCCATAATATGACCTTTTGCATTATGAATCCTCCCGATTAATCCTGACCGTAGAATCTCTGCAGATCGACGGATCTGACTTAAAAGCTCCCTCTGCTCTCCTTTTTACCTCCTCTCACAGATCTCCACCATTGGATGTTTCCATCCAACGGCCACGCTCCTTCCCCACAACCTCTAAAGCAGTTTACCCAATAACATAGGATTTTATTCATCTTTATTGTTTTTTACAGGTGTTTGATGGTTTTTTTCATTATATTGAAGAAAAGCCAAAGGTTGGGAATGACGATTCCTATGCCTTTGATTCATCAAAGAGAATCTATTCTCAGGGTTCAAACTAACATTTTATCAATGCTTCATGGGCATTGATTCCCTATGAGCCCTGTGCGGCACTGCACATCAACAAGACACCGTGAATGAAATCACAATCAAAAGAGTATCAGTGTTGAAGACCTACCACTGCAGAAACAAAGGATTGAAGATGAATTCGATAGTTTAATTGATTACAACCTAAGATTGATTATCAAAAGCCTAATCCATTAAATTAAAACAAAATTAAAGACAAATCAAATATATTCAGACAAAAAGACCTCCACTGCCACAACAGAGGCCAATTGATTCCTCTCAGCTACCACAAAGCCACCTGTTACCTCAAAGCATTCAAACAGAGGCCGAAGTTATTGATCAAAGAAAAGATACTTTCCTCAGTGCAACCAAACAGTTAATTCTGCCAAAGGAATTTAATGTAAAATATCAGCAGAGTTATTATATCATGAAACAAAGTCTTAAAGTCAACAAAAGCTCCCACCGAGCTTAAATCTTAAATGTAAAACAATTAATACAGACAAACATTTGTAAACTTCTCCCTCGAGCCCATCAAAGGCTGAGAAGCATTAATCTGTATTAATTGACCCGGGAGATCTTTTATCAAATCCCACCTCCTCATTCCTTCTATAAATACTTCTATAGAAGATGAGAAAATGTTGGTTGCAGAACTTTGAAATATACTTGTGCTCCAAACTTCTGATTGTAAATAGTGTTCAAAGGCTCTTGAAGCTCTGCTTGTGATAGAATAGTTAGGCTGAGAAGTGAAGATGATTTCTAACCTGAAACACTGGACTTAAAGTTGTAACTGGTTTGAAGCATCAATACAAGTTGATTTATGGGATCCTGGTCTATGTCGACGGTGATGTTTTTCTTACTGTAAATCGTTATTTTATTTCTGTTTTCACTTTTTTCATCTTCTCTGATAAAGAACAGCAAGCATAGAGTTAGGATTTACTATATATCAATACCCTTCTCTGAATGATAAGCTTTATCTAAATGTTTTCTTCCAATTTGTGTTATTTAGGAATGATTTAATTCAGTTTGAGCAGTTAGGAATGCTGGTGTTCCTTCATCCTACTGTCTTATCTAAATATTGTTTCTTAATGTTATTTTCAGTTTATGTTAAGTAGAGATGAACTAAGGAAGATATGGTGAGCCCTGGTCCTAGTTTTATCCCCAAAGACTATCTGAAAGTTTCCCTTAGAGTGTGTTGAAAGCTGGCTAGTTTCAAAGTACTTACCAGATCTTACGAGATTCTTTGTTATCATTTGTGTTTCCCTTGTGTTTTAAATGTTTTTTCTATTGAAAGTTTATCAAAGGCTGGCTAGTTTCGAAGTACTTACCAGATCCTGGGTTACTTGTATGTTTTTCTTAAGTGTATGTCAAAAGATGGCTAGTTTCAAAGTACTTATTAGATCTTGGGCTGCTCTTTGTTCTTCATTTTTTTAATTCCCCTTCTTGTTGTATCATTTAATTCCATAAATCAAACTTTAAAGAGATCCTTAGACATAGATGACTTTCCCCATGGACCATGCTTGAACCTGATTGTTTCAATTAAATCCTATTATGACTCCATAGCCCAATGGACTAAAACCTGCAATTATCCATCTTTTTGGCCGAAGCTTGTTCTATTTGCTTGCAACTTCTCACCTTTGAAACTTTTTCCATTTAGGACTTTCCACTCAAATAATAATCATGCTCAACCATCCAAAATAAACAAAAACCCTTGTCCTTCATAACTAGCCTAATATCATTACCCAAAACCTTAAAGATAAATCCATCTTTGCACTTATTGGAGAGATCCCTCTCCAGATTCAGGAGGGCTAGATCCTTGAATCCCAAAGTGGTTGAAAAAATGTTCTCCCTGCAGTCAGACTTTTTCCAATCTTGCTGATTGCTAGGGAGCTAACATTTCCGACGACTCCGCTAGGGAACTTGTGAGTTATTTTCATCATAAATACTTTTAAGACCTCAGAAATCATAATTTCAAGAACATTGTGCAGTGAGTAAAAAGCAGCCTTTTCAAGCACTACCAAGTGATGGTAATCATGATGAAACTTGTTTGAATCAGTGAAAAACTAGGCAAACCCTAGGATTCTCATAAGAGTTTATCTTACCTTGAAGAATCAAGTAGCTTAGCCATAAGAGTAGACTATCTTTGTCTCACAACCATAGCTAAGTTTTGAAATAGATTTAGGAAACTCTTAGAAACCACACAACTGAAAAATAACTCAGAAAACCCAAAAATATTTCAAATTGGAATTCAATAAATGTGGTGGTGGACCATAAAAAATTTTACCTCCAAAAGAGCTAAAAAATTCCACTTGGCGACTCCACAATCCTCAACAGACCTTAATACTCCACTGGGAAGAACCATTATCATTGTAATATCGTTCAAACTCAGTTAGAGGACTGTAGGATTAAAATTTGTGCAAAAAAGATTAGTTTTACAGGTCAAAATACCTCCTCATCAGCTCAGAAGGGAAGACAAATATGGAAGGAGTACAAAGACCTAAATTAAACCTATTTCTGATAGGGTAACACCTATCTATAACAACACAAGAGCGTTATAACGCAGTCAATCAGTGAATGGGCCGCGTTAGTGGCTAGGGAAACGCTCGGTTTACACTGGAGGGAAGCGTTACCCGTGTTTTAAGTTTGAATCAGGAAAAGCCCGCGGAGTATGATTTGAATCTCCGGCTTTCCCTCACAAGAGAGTCAGTTCACAAAAGAAACTGCAGAGCACCAGTTCATTATTGGTCATTACTATAACAAGAATGAACTCCAAAGGAGGCAAAAGCATAGATATTAAAGAAACATCTAAGTTTTTTCCATTCCAAACTAGTGGAAAGAGAAAGGCAACAATGGATTTCTCCCTCTCCTATAAGAAGGAGCTGAAGGCTCTTAATTGGAGGTCGAAGGATTGCTAAAGGTTTTGGCATACTTGTGGAATAGAGAATAGTGTTATATTGTGAAGGCCAAGAGTAAAAGAGGTTCCTAGAGAGCTTGTTGACTTGGACTTCTTCACTTGAGAGATAAAAGAGATTGGGAGACTGAGGAGGGCTTGGTACAACCGATGGTTGTAATCCTCCTTCTTTCAAAATCAATAGAAATGTGTTCGTTTTGTCCATTCAATGCTTAATATTGTCATTATTGTTTGAAAATTTACATTGCATGATATGAATGGCTCAGATTTGTATAATCTAGAAGTTCATTATATATTGACTTGATTGATAGGATATATGTTATGTTAGGAATTGCACGGGTGCTTTGACTGATTGCAGGACTAAGATTTGGAGCCGGCGAAGAAGGACTCTTGTTTCGCTGCCTAGCGCTCTCCAAGGGACTCCGAGATCGTCAAAGAGGTAATTCTCTATCGCATTTCCATCAAGTTATTTTAAGTTAATATGAACATGCTCATGCCATCTTTGTGAACATCACAGCTAATCTTATTGTCTGCCTCGGGCACCGGAAAGCCCTGAGAGGGATATTCGAAAACCAACAACCCAAGCAGTTTACCCTATAGCAGAATTGGCGACTCTGCTGGGGAGTTTCCCCATAGTTTCCGGACTATTTCTTCCCTCCTCTCTTCTTTCCTCTGTTCACAGACCCTTCTGACCATTTTTGATGCCCAGTAGACATATCAAACGCTCGCAGAGTTCAATCCTGTTTCTGTTTGACCAACTGAAAAACTTTTCCCTGGCTAACTCTACCTCTGTAGGTTGTCCAGTGCATTATAACACTATCTCTGACTAAATACAGTGTGTTAGTCGCTGTCTTTACTCACAGACAGAGTGTTACTCAACCAAAACCTTGATGTTCACTATTGTGACGGTGTTTTAGTTGCAGATTTTTTTGGCCATTAGTACCTTTCGCTGACTGAATCCCTGTGCTTGTCTGCTAAGCTGGCATTTCTATTTGTTTCTCTTGTTTGAAAATTCAGTGTCCAAAGCATTTAC
The DNA here is from genome assembly GCA_034641835.2 of Pinus albicaulis. Taxonomy (NCBI): domain Eukaryota; kingdom Viridiplantae; phylum Streptophyta; class Pinopsida; order Pinales; family Pinaceae; genus Pinus; species Pinus albicaulis. Next base: position 1,879,051,156 of record CM076575.1, on the reverse strand, counting down.
TTTTTAAGAGAATTTTTTTTATTATTATTATTTTTCTGCATCTAGCTGAGTTTATTCTGAAATTTCCAGTTCATAGACTGTTTAAAAGAGGTAGATAGAAGTCTGAATCTTTAAAAGTTGAACTGAGCTATTTGAATGTTAGTGCATGGATGTTGAAAAGAAACCTCTCCCTATAGAAACACTCTTCATCGAATTTAATATCTAGAGCATGTTTTGCATGGTTTCTTGAGTCAGAGTCTCATCACATTTCATACATCCACTCCCCCTCCGCAAGACTAATAATCAAGTACACTAAGAATAAAGCGATAATAAAATCAATCAACTCTTTTTTGAACTCACACAAACAGTAGTTCAGGCTAGGATCTTGGGTTAGGAGCAGTGAGAAAACTACCCAAGATCTCAAAACTTGAAACTAGAGTCATTAACGAGCGAAATCCTACTGCACTCATATTATCGGGACCGTTCCTTTACCGGAGCTCAGCGTGAGACAACACTTGGGTGCACAAGAAGGTAGCCTGCCTTCGACTGCATCCGGTGGGTGTGTTATATATTGGGGTTCCCTTCGGGGATGTCGAAACTAGATTGGGGATCTAGGTATTCTTCCCATATAGCACACTGTCCTTGACCGTGGACCCCCCTGATGATGTCTGTGATTTGAGGTATCTTTAGTGGCCATAATTTTTAGGGACTTACACAAGGTGACTGGGACGGGCTGTCCTGGTACCTGAAACAGACGGACCCACTCTGTCTTCGGTCTTTAGGAGGGTACTCGTCTTCACGAGAGTGCTTACACCTATCGTCTGAGGTTCGGGCGAAGCTCTAAAGTGACTGTAACTGTACTTTCGACCAACCCTCTCTGTATACTATTGTGATACTGGATTTCATCACCAGCGAACGGTAGTACTCAGACAGGGCACCCTATTCTGGCTACTTGCTGATTGATTTTAGAGAGTCTTTTTTCTTTTTTAGGTGTGTGGTTAATGTCACTGAGACTTTCTAATACATCACAATTTATTAAAATTTGTTAAAAATAAGCAGGTCACCGTGACGTCCCCCGACCCACGCCGTCTTTCTAGACGACAGCAAGTTCTACCTGCTCTAACTATTGAGGAAGAACTAAACCTTGGTGACCCTGTGCCTTCTATGGAAGAGCAGTCTCCACTGACTAATATTGATTATCACATAGCCTCATATCACCCAAAATTTCCGGAGGACCCTTTCATTGAAGGGGTTGTACCTCATTACAATCCTCCGCTCACTGATCCGTTGGGGCCTGTGATAATTCAGATTCCACCATGCCAAGATATGTCTTCGGCCGCACCAACATCCATTTCACCACCAGCATCCACTGAGTCGATGCCAATGGCAACCATCCCAGGTTCGCCACCATCCTCCCCACCGGTGGTCAGTTCTATGCCATCACTGGGTAACTCCAGTAGTCAACATATACCTATTCCCAACCCTATGGTCATCACAACTGTCAGTAGCTTACCGAATCCTTCGGCATCTACTTCTACCGTGACCACGTTGGGACCCACGGTAGCTCCTCCCACGAGTATGACTACTTCGGTACCTTTTAGCAACCCTTTCGGTTGGAACCCTCTGCTGAGTTCAAACCCCTTGGCCTCTATGCCAGGGGGCAGTGTCACCAGCACTCAGGTAGCAGGGAACATTTCACTTCCTCTGCAATCCTTAGGAAAAATAGGACAACCTATTGTTAATACTTTTCCCTTAAGTGGTCAAATATAGGTGTAGGGTCTATACCGTTGCCAAACTATGCAAGTAGTAGCATGCCTCCGGGAAACTCTATTGCATCCATTTGGACTAACCAACCCCAACCTCCATCTGGAATGGGAGGGCACTTTTATACTGGGGGCAACCAACAGTTCGCCCCGCAATACAACATGCCCTATGGACAACAACCGTATGTCCCTACTCCTCCGCCTATAGGAAGTTTTTACCAAAGTCCTACTTATCCTCCTGGTAACACATTGATGGGTGGACCCTATGGTCTAAATAGTCAACCCATACTACCTTGGTTAGATTCAGGGGCAAATCCACAATTTCCATTCTTGGCAGCTTTGGACATCCCCGATATCCATAAAATGACTAATGATCCCATCAATCACAACTCACTTTGCCCTCCAGTGCCGCATAAGATTCCTTCCGACATCTTGAAGTTCGACGGGAAACAAGGGGACGACCCAACTGCACACATCACTACCTTTCACCTATGGTCTATATCCAATTCCATGGTAGATGACAGTGTTTGACTTTGACTGTTTCCCCGCACACTTACAGGCAATGCTGCCAAGTGGTACATTGAATTACCACGCGCCACCATCAATACGTTTGGTGCTTTAGCAACGGAGTTTCTAAATAACTTCCAACTACCAATTAGATTTGAGACCGGAACGGAACTATTAACCTCGCTCCGCCAAGACACCGCCACCCACATCTCCGATCACATTCGTGAATGGAGATGTAGGAGGAGGCTAGTAAAAGCACCAATTCCGGATCATCTCTTAGCCAATTGGTTTTGCAAGTCTCTCTTACCTCACATAGCTAAAGACATTGGCCTGTCTGGTGCGGTTACACAAGATCAATGCATTCGTCGTGCCCAGCATTTAGATTTAATCTATTCACAATCTGGCACGCTGTATGATTTTCTCCCCCATGCCCCTGGCAACCCAAATCCTCCGGCTACTCAAAAAACTAGAGCTCATGCCGATGGTCTCGTTGGCACGATCTCTGGCATAGCCACAAAGTAGTCTCGGGGGCAAACCTCCCAGCCATCTTCGGCTGCCACCGCCCCTCACCAAACGACTACTCTTCCCACCGCTGAGGTAAATTCGGTGCACACCTCACAAAAACCTAGCGGGAAAAATAAGAAGAACAAGAAAAATTCATCTTCTTCGGAAGAGCAGTCGGATAATCAGAATAACACTAATCAGAAAAACGCTACCAAAAATGACAAAGGGAAGGATAAACCCATGAAATTTCCTTGCAAAATCTGTGCGGAGGACCACTTGACATACAAATGTCGTCGGCTGCAGGAATGCACTGATTTTATTGCTAACAAGGATTCTGGGCGAACACTTGCCGTTCTTCATAATCCTTTCCCTAATCAACAGCAGCAACATCAACACATGGTTGAAAATCCGCCACAACCCCATCAACGGGGCAATGGTGGTTCATATCCTTCCGGCGAAGGACCATCTGCCATTTATGGCATTGAGAGTGTGGACCTTCAAACTCGAGCTAAGCTTTATGGAAATCCTACCATGGATACTCAGGAACTTGGTACTAATTCAAATCCACCACCGCCCAATGATTTGCATATCGAACAGCCTACTGCTGACCCCGTGATTCATCCCCCCAAAGGGACACTTCGACGCACGACTCATAACACCTCTGCACGTGCAGCCCAAAACTACAACATTGTAGAATATTTGGCGCAGGCACCGTCAGCTATGTCTTCTCTCGAAGTATTACAAACCTATCCAACACAAAGGAAAGCCTTGCTTTCGACCATTGGTGGAATAGACCCCCAGGATTCCATGCTAGCTATCTTTGATATGGCAAAGGCTAAACCTCGCCTCTCACACAAACTCGCATTCCAGGTGCAGGTTGTGTCGAAAGGGATACCAATCCATCGCACTGTCATAGACGAAGGTGCTTCGACCTGCGTTATGTCACAAGCTTGCTGGCTCAATTTAGGTTCTCCTACCCTCACCCTGCCATCGAATTCCCTCAAAGCTTTCGATGGCCACAATTTCCTCCCAAAAGGATACCTTGCTAGCTTTCCCATCACTCTGAGTGGGAAAATGGTAAACGTGGACGTTGAAGTCGTAGAGCACCATCTAGACTATAATCTATTGCTTGGTTGCAGTTGATCTTATGCCATGACTGCCATTGTGTCTTCGGTCTTCCGACTCATCCTATTTCCATTGGATGGGAAAATAGTCACAGTGGATCAGTTATCCTTCTGCACCCCTAATTATTCCACGTTGCCAAGTAGCACTGTACCCCTAATAGGAAGCTTTCCTGACTCTTACGTCAGTATCGGTACTGGTCTTCTGAAGGCATCATCCCTACTGGGTTGTTTTCCTCTCCCGCCGCCACAGATCCCAAACACGGTTGCAATGATATCCACCACTTTGGATGGCTCTATCGACCCATGGATCATTCGGGCACCTTCAGACATTGATTCCTACGGATATCAGATGCCGCTCTCGCAGGCCGAGTTGGCTTATCAAGCCATCCAAACCGCATCCGAACCCTCCACTGCTATGGTTTCGACCGAAGGTACAAACCTCCCTCCCATCACTGTTCTCTCTAAGGATCTCCTCAATGAAGTCTTGCCTACATATGAAGATATTCGAGAGATCATGTCTCTAGAAGAACGACCTTGGGGAGAGTTTCACCATCGCGCTTCGATGATTGACTCGGAGGTGATAAAAACTGAAATCCCATCTTTTGACCCACCTGAGATGGTTCCCTCCGCTTACACGACTGTCCAAACTATCGAGTCAGAAGGGAACATGGGTAATATTTCTAAGACAATGCTCATTGATATCTCGGTCAAAACGGGTATCGTGGAAAATATTCAGATTGGAGCTGATTGCAATCCAGAGGAAATTGCACGCTTCACATCCCTTTTTAAGGAATTCCGCGATGTGTTTGCTTGGTCTTATGATGAAATGCCTGGCATAGACCCTTCTATTGTCGAGCACGAAATCAAGATTTATGATAATGCAAAGAAGCCACCATCAAGATTGAAGTAGAAAAAATTTTGAACGTTGGTTTCATCTATCCCGTTCCTTTAACGGAATGGGTTTCCAATCAGGTTCCTGTTGATAAAAAACAAGGCAACATTAGAGTTTGCGTCGACTATCGCGATCTGAATGCCGCTTTTCCCAAAGACAATTATCCTACACCGTTGATTGACCAGATTCTCGACGATTGTGCCGGATGCGAATCTTTTTCATTCATGAATGGATTCTCGGGCTATAACCAAATTGCAATCAAAAAAGACGACCAGCATAAAACTTCCTTCATCTGTCCTTGGGTCATTTTTGCGTTTCGAAAACTCCCATTTGGTCTGAAGAATGTTGGAGCAACTTTTCAGTGGGCTATGGACTATGCTTTTCATGACATTCGACATATTGTACAGGCTTACTTGGATGACCTTCCAGCCCATTCCAAGAAGCGATAGGATCACCTTGCTCATTTAAGAGAAATTTTTGCTAGGTGCAGATTCTACAATATATGCTTGAATCCTCATAAATGCATATTTATGTTCGAGTCTGGATGTCTGTTAGGTTTCATCATCTCCAAGAATGGGATTAGGGTTGATCCCGATAAAGTTAAGGAAATTGTTGAATTGTCGGCACCACAATCCATCCTTCAACTCCAAATTTTGCAGGGGAAGGCAAAAAAATTTCATCGTTTCATCGTTAACTATGCCGAGATGACGAAAGGATTCATGCGATTATTGAAGAAAGGAACACTATACTTGTGGGATGACCAAGCTCAATGGTCATTTGATGCTTTAAAACATGCACTTGTTTCAGCCCCACTCCTTAGTGCCCCCGATTACTCACGCGACTTTCTCCTCTACCTGGCAGCCTCACCATCCTCACTTGGAATGGTTTTGGTTCAAGTACACGATGACGACAGCGAACATGTGATTTACTATTTATCCAAAGGTCTAATCAGACCTGAATTACGTTATTCACATGTGGAGAAACTTTCTCTGGCAGTAGTTTTTTCCGTCACCCGACTCCGACACTATATATTGCTGCGACAGACTACGGTCATTGCTTTGGAGAACCCCATGCGCCATATCTTGTCTAGAAAAATTATTGGAGGAAAATATTCTAAATGGATTGTAATCCTCCAGCAATTTGATTTGGTCTTCACGGCTGCCAAAGCAAAGAAATCCCTCGTCTTCACTGAATTATTATCGGAGTTTCCCATAATTGACCCAGCAGAAGTAGCACACAATCCATTTCCTGATAAATCTGTGTACTTGGTCGATTCTTCGGACCCATGGTATGGAGAAATTTTAGTTTACGTACAAACCCAACGCTTTCGCTCGACTCTCACGTCCGACGACCGTCGTCATATCCGCCACCAAGCAAAGCACTACCTCGTGCTAAACGATACACTATATCGTCATGGTGTCGATACTATTCTCTGACGTTGTCTCACTTTTGATGAGGTAGAACGTGTTTTGAATGACTGCCACGTTGGGGCATGTGGTGGTCATCTTTCGGGCATAGCTACTGCCCAAAAAATCTTGCGCGCAGGTTACTATTGGCCTACTTTGTTTAAATACTGTATTGCAGCAGTCCAGAAGTGCCATCCATGCAAATTTTTCACAAAGAAAATGCGCACTCATCCTGCCCCCCTTCACCCGGTTATCTCCATTGGTCCTTTCGCTAAATGGGGAATTGACTTCGTCACCTGCAATCCCGCTTCAGAAAATGGACACAACTACATCATAGTTGCGGTAGACTATTTTACGAAATGGGCAGAAGCCCTTCCCACTTTCAAGGCTGATGGTGAAACCGCCGCTCTCTTCCTGTTTAATCAGGTAATCTATCGGTTCGGCGTACCCCTATCGATTGTCACAGATCATAGATCTCACTTTGAGAATCATATGATGACTGAATTAACATCCATGCTAGGTTTCCGGCAAGATCAATCTTTGTCTTATTATCCTCAAGCCAATGGTCAAGTCGAAGCCGTAAATGGCGTCCTCAAAAACATGATTCGTCGATTGGTCAGAAATCATAAGACCACATGGCATCAGAAGTTGTATTCTGCGTTATGGGCTTACCGAACGTCAGTCAAAACTTCCACATGCTTCACTCCTTTCCAACTTGCGTTCGGCCTGGAGGCAGTACTTCCAATCGAGTGCAAAATTCCATCACTCAAACTTGCCGTTGAACTCCTGCCTGGCACCACCGCCACAGAAGAGCACTTTCTCTCACTCGATCATTTGGACGAAACTCGTCAAGATGCTACACTAGCACTCTAAGCTCACCAGCGCTGAGTTAAAGCTCAATACGACAAATCTGTCAAGCCTCGTTCTTTCCAAGAGGGAAATCTTGTTCTACTTTATGATCAGAAACATGACCTATTGGGGGTAGGAATGCTCCAACCACTATGGCTTGGTCCTTACATTGTTACTAAAGCCCTCTCAAAAGGGGCTTACGAACTTCAAGACTGTAATGGAATTCCACTCGAGGAGCCCCGCAATGGGCTATATCTAAAGAAGTATTTTGCCTAGTTTCGCATTAGGCATATGCTTTGTAATTTTATGTATATAAGTTTTGCTTATTATTTTGATGTCTTCTGGATTGTGTCTTGGTTTTCAAGGTGTTTTTCTCATGTATAATATTTTTCTTTCACACAGATGTAGTCGCTCCCCTTAGCATACGTCGTATATGCGGACAGTGCTAGTCGTCACACTAGACACATTGCTTCAGCTCCTTGGGTTCTCTACACTCCTGAGTCGGACTTTGTTGGTTCCGGGGGAATCTTCCTGGGTAACGCAACCAATAATGTTGCTGAGTACACGTCAGTGATCCAACTCCTCACAGAAGCGGCATCTCGTGACATCTCCAATTTAGTGGTCAGGTTAGATTCCCAGCTCATCATCATGCAGTTAAACAATCATTATCGTGTCCGCCACCTTATGTTGTTACGTTATTTCTTAAGGGTAAGACTTCTAGAACGTCATTTTCAAACAATTACCTTTGAGCACGTTCTTAGAGAATTTAATACATTAGCCGATTCTTTGGAAAATTATGTGTTAGATTGGCATTTGTCACATTTATTATAAAATATTCACTCATGAGTACATATATTTTATAGATAATTGAAAATACATAAAAATTTAAAAACAAAAAATCACCAAAAAAAAAAAATATATATATATATATATATAGATCATGTCCAGCACATAGTTACATCAAAAAATCTTCCAAAACTTGGGTTTTTTACAAAAATTTGGCTATACTAAGCCACGCTCTGACACTAATACATCCGCTCTGCTAGCTAGGCCTGATGCTCATAGTAGCATACAACTGCTTTAGCTATCCTCCTCAGAGGCACTAGGTATCTCTTCGGCACACCTACAGTGTGCCGCTGCAGAAGAACTGGAACCTCCCACATAGGAAGGGGTGATATACCCATACTCAGACCCTCCAGGTTTCTAGAGAGTTCATGTAAAACTTGGGCATCATCATCGTCGCCGGCTTCCGCATCCTCTACTGGTGCGCCAGCCCCGGGTAGCTGCAGTCCTCGCCGTGCATAGCGAGGGGCCCCAACTGGCCAGACAGGTGCCACATCTGTGTCAAGCAAACAAAAGCTTCATGTCAAAACATAATTTTCACCCTATCTCAACAAAAAAATTGCATAAACATTCAAAAGATAAAAAACAAAGTACTTCTTTGGTAATGTAAATAACGCACTAGAGCATACAATGTTATAAGTTAATTATCCAATGGAATACCCTCTGTACCATCCAGAGCGATCTAAGTTAGTAATATTCCCCAGCAGAGTCATTTTAATATTAATGAACTGGGTACCCAAAATATAGTTAGATTCCTCTGGATTAAGGGTAGATTAATGAACTGTCAGTAGCTTACCAAATCCTTCGGCATCTAATTCTACCATGACCACGTTGAGACCCACAGTAGCTCCTCCCATGAGTATGCTACTTCGGTACCTTTTACCAACCCTTTTGGTTGGAACCCTCTGCTAAGTTCAAACCCCTTGGCCTCTATGCCAGGGGGCAGTGTCACCAGCACTCAGGTAGCAGGGAACATTTCACTTCCTCTGAAATCCTTAGGACAAATAGGACAACCTATTGTTAATACTTTTCCCTTAAGTGGTTCAAATATAGGTCTAGGGTCTATGCCGTTGCCAAACTATGCAAGTAGTAGCATGCCTCCGGGAAAATATATTGCATCCATTTGGACTAAACTGTTACAGGTCAAGTCACACAAACTTTTACCCTATAGTTCATGTAAAACTTGGGCATCATCATCGTTGCCGGCTTCCGCATCCTCTACTGGTGCGCCAGCCCCGGGTAGCTGCAGTCCTCGCCGTGCATAGCGAGGGGCCCCAACTGGCCGAACAGGTGCCACATCTGTCTCAAGGAAACAAAAGCTTCATGTCAAAACATAATTTTCACCCTATCTCAACAAAAAAAATTGTATAAACATTCAAAAGATAAAAACAAAGTACTTCTTTGGAAATTCACTGATCATTTCCTTCTTACCATCGAGTCCCCACTGGGTACCAGGAGGCAGGACTAACTCCAGATCGCCTGTGAAGTTCATCCCAGCATAGGGATAATCATCAATCATGATTATCTGGGAGTCTAGCCAATCAAAAAATCCATCATCAAAGCAGTGACGGACGGGACCCTCTCCAGTCCGCGGAAGCAAAGCTGCCCACCGAGCCTGCCTTTGCTTGCATGGGCCCAATGGCGCTATAGCGATCCTGGGCCTCATCAATGGTATCTGCTCGAGTAAGAAAGAAACAACCAGTGTACCGTACCCAAAATCTCTCTGGGTACGGGTCTTACATGTGGTAAGTTCTGCTCGGATCCGACGGACAACCCCGTCACACCAGTCGAAAACCTGAGGTTGCATACAGTCCAAGGCTAGGAGCATCTGGGCCTTAGTGGCCACGTGCTGAATCTTGGCACCTGCCAAGCGAACAATCATCCATAAAATAGATCTCAATGTTCTTAAGGTCACTTGGGCGATCGGTATCCAATTGCTCACAGCCTGAGTGTCATGTATGCAATGTGCACGAATCAAATTAGTAGTGGAACGTGGGTCAGCTCTGGACCCCGTCAAGTTGGGTCTCGCCCCATGACATGATAGGCCGGTTAAAAAGTACACATCAACCTTTTCGATTGAGAGCTCATTGACCCCCAATCCGAAAGACATGGTGGCATTCGTCCCACTGCTGTATTAGCCACCTCAGGAGGTCCTCTTGGCCCCTCATCCGTTCTAAGCGGGCATATTTTAGCAATCCACACCTGCGGAGAGCCAGCAAGCTTGCAACATCCATCACCATCTCTCATTCTTCCCGTTCATGTTCTCTCTCTCACCAGATACTCATGTTTTCAACTGATCAAAACTTGCTTGGACAACTTTAAAACGGAAAAAATTGAGTTGCTAGAAAACACGGTGCGCCTAATGCGGGCTCTAGTAAAAAACAGAGCATGATAACGTGACATCCCTTCATGGGTTATGCGCTTAACGCGACTATTATACCCCTGACCCACGTTAGGCGCAAACATTTTTCTAGGGCCTCAAAAATTTCTAATTTTGAACCAACAAAAAGTAACAAAAAGACAATTAAATGATAGCAGGAGGTTCTAGCTCTTACTTGGATCTCGTGGAAAGGAAAACCATTGCCCGGATTGACCGTAATCATCAGCTGAAGTTTTCACCCCTTTTTTACCCCAGAGCTTCTTCACAACAATTCGCACAGTGAGAATGAAGGCCTTCTGACCTTTTTATAGCCATTTTTAGGGCACGACTCTCTTAAGCTAGTCAGCAAAGTCATGAATTCTTGCTACGTGTGTGTCGCACATTTTGAGTTTTGGTATGGACGTTCTGATGAGCGATCAAGATTTATATGCAGACATACTCATGTGATATCAAGCATTCTTTCTACAGTATTTTTCTTGCTCGTTAATCCGAAAAACCTCGAGTTCTCTTCTTTGGACTCGTTAAACTTATACGAAGTTGGCATTGAGCGTTCTTTTTGTATGGTCGTTTTCTTGCTCGTTAATCCAAAAAACCTAGAGTTTTCTTCTTCAAACTCATTAAAACAATGAAGAAGCACTGAGCTTTCTTTTTAGGAATCTTTTTCTCGCTCATAAAACTGAAAAACCTCGAGTTGCCTTTGTCAGGCTCGTTAAACTACCACGACAAGAAGGATGGAGCCATTCTTTTCTCTTTTTCAAAGCTCTTTAAACTGAAAAAGTAACCGATTTTTTTCTGTGCGACTCGTTAAAATTTCACGGAGGTAATCGAGTTTTCTCCACGGGACTCGTTAAAATTTCATGGAGGTAATTGAGTTTTCTCCACGCGACTCGTTAAAATTTCACGGAGGGCACCAAGTTTTTCTTTGTTGGACTCGTTAAAATTTCACAAAGAATATTGAGTTCACTCCGTGTCCTCGTACTCATAACAACATGAGGTAGACGTCTATCGAACATAGATTTCTCAATTTTCCAGTTTCGATGGACTAACCTACGGAAGATGAATTGTTTCAGGCTTACTATTATCCCTTTGCCGTGCCCAGTTATATGGACATGACAAAGGTACCCCAATGGAGTTGTCTTTTATGATATTTTTCAGACTCTCTAAACATGAAAAATTCACCGAGTTTACTCATCTGGACTCGTTAAACCTAATCAGATGGGACGCAGAGTTGTCTTTTCTGACATTTGTCAGACTCTCTAAACATGAAAAATTCACCGAGTTTACTCATCTGGACTCGTTAAACCTAATCAGATGGGGCACAGAGTTGTCTTTCCTGGCATTTTTCAGACTCTCTAAACATGAAAAATTCACCGAGTTTACTCGTCTGGACTCACTAAACTTAATTAGACGGGGAAAAATTTGGACAAAATGGATACTACCTCTGTTAAATTTTCAAAAAGGTTGATTTGGCAGCAAAATTCTTGAACATGGCACTTCCCAGAAAAATCTTTCGCAGTTAGCTGAACCCTACCATCTATGAGTATTAGCCTTCATTTCCCAGTGTCCCTGCACCGGTAAAATCCTAACACACTCTTTGGTGTTCATCACGCTTCAGCTGCCTAGTACCCTGCTAGAGTGCCTTCTATTGGTCAAGCAGATCTCGCTATCTACTGCTCCTGTTATCAACCAAACTGCTCATTATGCCAGAAATTATTTGTCGTCTGACGTTCCCATTTACACTTCATTATCTCAAATCATAAGCAAAATCATTTGGTTTCCGTTTCGTGTTGACTAATGTAGTATGCCTCAGTGCCTACCTTTCGACAGATCTCTTCCTATCGACTTCAACATCTTATCTAGGAAGTTGATCTAGAAACCCATCAGTACCTGGATACTTGCAAACATCAGTGGCAGGTAGTCTTGTGTTTGATCAGGGGTCTTCATCATTGGCTCCTGGTCGAATGATTCTATGAGTGTTCGACTTCAACTCATTTTATTCACACTCGCTAGATTGTACTGTGCATCTTAGGGACCATCATCATTATCGGTGGCCACCTTCGCGTCTGTTAACAGTTTTCATTATCGACTGGTAATCAGACGATTTCTCACATGTTCGATGAAAACTCATTCATTCACATGTTGAGGAATATGCAGTTTAAGTGAATCAGCGGTCAAGACCTTGGGGAAAAGGCTACATCAATAAAGTTGTGTTTCCTTCCCCAAGTTGCGATATTGTTTATGGAGACAGATTTTTCAGCCTGATCTTGTTATGACAGACACTTCCACATTTTTCCTATCGGTGGATAGATTATTCATATCTCTATTCTAGAGAAATCATGTTGTTTAAGCTACTAAGGATGGGACATGCCCGACTCAAGGAAGATACTATATTTTCTGACATATGTTGTTGTTTCAGGTTTTCCTCAGTTTTTCAATCTCTTTATCTCTACAATAATTATATTGTATTTCAGCCATCGTATTCGTCTCTGACCCCACACTTTAGGGGGCATCTGTTACAATTCAAAATACCTCCTCATCAGCTCAGAGGGGAAGACAAATATGGAAGGATTACAAATACCTAAATTAAACATATTTCTGCCAGGGTAACGCCTATCTATAACAAGACAAGAGCGTTATAACACAGCTAATCAGTGAATGGGCCGCGTTAGTGGCTAGGGAAACACTTTGTTTACATTGGAGGGAAACGTTACCCGTGTTTTAAGTTTGAATCGGGAAAAGCGCGCGGAGAATGATTTGAATCTCCGACTTTCCCTCACAAGAGAGTCAGTTCACAAAAGAAACTGCAGAGCACCAGCTCATTATTGGTCATTGCTATAACAAGACTGAACTCCAATGGAGGAAAAAGCATAGAGATTAAAGAAACATCTAAGGTTTTTCCATTCCAAACTAGTGGAAAGAGAAGGGCAACAATATCTTTCTCCCTCTCCTATAAGAAGGAGCTGAAGGCTCTTAATTGGTGGTCGAAGGATTGCTAAAGGTTTTGGCATACTTGTGGAATAGAGAATAGTGTTATATTGTGAAGGCCAAGAGTCAAAGAGGTTCCTAGAGAGATTTTTGACTTGGACTTCTTCATTTGAGAGATAAAAGAGATTGGGAGACTGAGGAGGGCTTGGTACAACCGACGGTTGTAATCCTCCTTCTTTCAAAATTAATAGAACTGTGTTCGTTTTGTCCATTCAATGCTTAATATTGTCATTATTGTTTGAACGTTTACATTGCATGATATGAATGGCTCGAATGTGTATAATTTAGAAGTTCATTATATATTGACTTGATTGATAAGATATATAACATCATTAGAAATGCAGTGCTTTGACGATTACGGGACTAAGATTTGGAGGCGGTGAAGAAGGACTCTTGCTTTCTCTTTGCTAGCGCTCTCAAGGACTCCAAGATTGTCAAAGAGGTAATTCTTCATCGCATTCTATCAAGTTATTTTAAGTTAATATGAATATGCTCGTGGCATCTTTTTGTGAACAACACGGCTAATCTTACGTTCTGCGTCGAGACGCAGAAGCCCTGAGAGGGATGTTTAGAAACCAATATTTTTAGTAGTTTGCTATGGTAAATTGGCGAGCTCCTTTGGAGAATGGACAAAACGAACACAGTTCTATTGATTTTGAAAGAAGGAGGATTACAACCGTTGGTTGTACCAAGCCCTCCTCAGTCTCCCAATCTCTTTTATCTCTCAAGTGAAGAAGCCCAAGTCAACAAGCTCTCTAGGAACCTTTTTGACTCTTGGCCTTCACAATATAACACTATTCTCTATTCCAAAAGTATGCCAAAACCTTTAGCAATCCTTCGACCTCCAATTAAGAGCCTTCAGCTCCTTCTCATAGGAGAGGGAGAAATCCATTGTTGCCCTTCTCTTTCCACTAGTTTGGAATGGAAAAACCTTAGATGTTTCTTTAATCTCTATGCTTTTGCCTCCTTTGGAGTTCATTCTTTTTATAGCAATGACCAATAATGAGCTGGTGCTCTGCAGTTTCTTTTGTGAACTGACTCTCTTGTGAGGGAAAGTCAGAGATTCAAATCATTCTCCGCGGGCTTTTCCCGATTCAAACTTAAAACATGGGTAACGCTTCCCTCCAGTGTAAACAAAGCGTTACCCTAGCCACTAACGCGGCCCATTCACTGATTAACTGTGTTATAACGCTCTTGTGTTGTTATAGATAGGCGTTACCCTAGCAGAAATTGGTTTAATTTAGGTCTTTGTACTCCTTCCATATTTTTCTTCCCCTCTGAGCTGATGAGAAGGTATTTTGACCTGTGAGGTAATCTCCGCCTGCCCTAATTTAATTAATTTCTAATGTAACTTAAGGAAAGACCTGAAAGAAATAGTCATTCACAATCTAGTACGAAGATTAAAAAACTCCTGGTAAAATATGGGGAAACTTCTTTGGTAATTAATCTAGTATGGACTTCTTCACTTGAGAGATAAAAGAGATTGGGAGGCTGAGGAGGGCTTGGTACAACCAACGGTTGTAATCCTCCTTCTTTCAAAATTAATAGAACTGTGTTCGTTTTGTCCATTCAATGCTTAATATTGTCATTATTGTTTGAACGTTTACATTGCATGATATGAATGGCTCAGATGTGTATAATCTAGAAGTTCATTATATATTGACTTGATTGATATGATACATGTTATGTTAGAAATTACACGGGTGCTTTGACTGATTACAGGACTAAGATTTGGAGCCAGTGAAGAAGGACTCTTGTTTCACTGCCTAGCGCTCTCCAAGGGACTCCAAGATTGTCAAAGAGGTAATTCTCTATCGCATTCCATCTAGTTATTTTAAGTTAATATGAACATGCTCATGCCATCTTTGTGAACAACACAGCTAATCTTACTGTCTACCTCGGGCACCGGAAAGCCCTGAGAGGGATATTCGAAAACCAACTAAATAGTTGTTTACCCTATAGAAGAATTGGCGACTCCACTGGGGACCGAACCCAGAATCACTGGTTTCGCAGACCATTAATTCATATGGCAAAGGAGGAAATAAAATTACCTGATGAGCATGCTCAGGTAGTCTCGGTGGCCACCTTCCCGTCTATTAACATTTTTCATTATCGACTGGTAATCAGAAGATTTCTCACATGTTCGACGACAACTCATTCATTCACATGTTGAGGAATATGCAGTTTAAGTGAATCGATGGTCAAGACCTTGGGGCAAAGGCTACATCATTAAAGTTGTGTTTCCTTCCCCAAGTTGTGATATTGTTTATGGAGACAGCTTCTCCAGCCAGATCCTATTATGACAGACACTTCCACATTGTGCTTATCAGTAGACAGATTCTTCATATCTCTATTCTAGAGAAATCATGTTTTTTAAGCTACTAAGCATGGGAATGCCCAACTCAAGGTAGATACTATATTTTCTGACATATGTTGTTGTTTCAGGTTTTCCTCAGTCTTTCAATCTCTTTATTTCTACACAAAGTATAAAGTATTTTGGCCATCGTCTTCGTCTCTGACCTCAGACTTTAGGGGGCATCTGTTACAGGTAAAAATACCTCCTCATCGGCTCAAAGGAGAAGAAAAATATGGAAGGAATGCAAAGACCTAAATTAAACCTATTTCTTCCAAGGTAACGCCTTTCTATAACAAATCAAGAGCGTTATAACACGGCTAATCGATGAATAAATTTGCGTTAGTGGCTAAGGGCAACACTCTGTTTACTGCTGGAGGGAAGCGTTACCCGTGTTTTAAGTTTGAATCAAGAAAATCCCGCGGAGAATGATTTGAATCTCCGACTTTCCCTCACAAGAGAGGCAGTTCACAAAAGAAACTTCAGAGCACCAGTTCATTATTGGTCATTGCTATAACAAGACTGAACTCCAAAGGAGGCAAAAGCATAGAGATTAAAGAAGCATCTAAGTTTTTTCCATTCCAAACTAGTGGAAAGAGAAAGGAAACAATGGCTTTCTCCCTCTCTTATAAGAAGGAGTTGAAGGCTCTTAATTGAAGGTCGAAGGATTGCTAAAGGTTTTTGCATGCTTGTGGAATAGAGAATAGTGTTAAATTGTGAAGGCCAAGAGTCAAAGAGGTTCCTAGAGAGCTTGTTGACTTGGACTTCTTCACTTGAGAGATAAAAGAGATTGGGAGACTGAGGAGGGCTTGGTACAACCGACGGTTGTAATCCTCCTTCTTTCAAAATTAATAGAACTGTGTTCGTTTTTTCCATTCAATTCTTAATATTGTCATTATTGTTTGAACATTTACATTGCATGATATGAATGGCTCAGATGTGTATAATCTAGAAGTTCATTATATATTGACTTGATTGATAGGATATATGTTATGTTAGAAACTACGCGGGTGATTTGACTGATTGCAGGACTAGCATTTGTAGTCGGTGAAGAAGGACTCTTGCTTCACTGCCTAACGCTCTCCAGGGGACTCCAAGATTGTCAAAGAGGTAATTCTTCATTGCATTCTATCAAGTTATTTTAAGTTAATATGAACATGCTCATGCCATCTTTGTGAACAACACAACTAATCTTACTGTCTACCTCGGGCACCGGAAAGCCCTGAGAGGGATATTCGAAAACCAACAACCCAAGCAGTTTACCCTATAGCAGAATTGACAACTCTGCTGGGGAAGAAGGACTCTTTCTCTTCATTATCTCAATATAACCTTCACAATATAACACTATTCTCTATTGAATGGGAGAGCCAACAAGCTTGCAGCATCCGTCACCATCTCTCGTTCTTCTCGTTCATGTTCTCTCTCTCGTCAGATACTCATGTTTAAACAGCTAAATCCCTGCACAAACAACATTTTCAACTGATCAAAACTTGCCTGGACCACTTAAAAATGGAAAAAATTGAGTTGCTAGAAAACACAGTGTGCCTAACGCTGGCTCTAGTAAAAAACAGAGCGCGCTAACGTGGTATCCCTTCACGGGTTTTGCGCTTAACGCATCTATTATACTCCTGCCCCGCGTTAGGCGCAAAAATTTTTCTAGGGCCTCGAAAATGTCTAATTTTGAACCAGCAAAAAGTAACAAGAAGATAATTAAATGCTAGTAGGAGGTTCTAGCTCTTACCTGGATCTCGCGGGAAGGAAAACCATTGCTCGGATTGACCGTAATCGTCAGCTGAAGTTTTCACCCCTTTCACCCCAAAGCTTCTTCACAGCACTTCACACAGTGAAAATGAAGGCCTTCTGACCTTTTTATAGCCATTTTTGGGGCACGACTCTCTCAAGCTAGTCAGCAAAGTCGTGAATTCTTGCTACGGATGTGTCGCAACTATTGAGATTTGGTACTAATGTTCTGATGAGAGATCAAGATTGATATGCAAACATACTCATGTGATATCGAGAATTATTTTTACGGTATCGTTAATCTGAAAAACCTTGATTTCCTTGCTTCAGACTCATTAAACTTATACGAAGTTGATATCGAGCGTTCTTTTTGTATGGTCTTTTTCTTGCTCGTTAATCCGAAAAACCTAGAGTTTTCTTCTTCAGACTCGTTAAAATCATGAAGAAGCACTGAGCTTTCTTTTTAGAAATCTTTTTCTCACTCATAAAACTGAAAAACCTCGAGTTTCCTTTGTCGGGCTCGTTAAACTACCACGACAGGAAGGATGGAGCCATTCTTTTCTCTTTAAACTGAAAAAGTAACCGAGTTTTCTCGGCGCGACTCGTTAAAATTTCACGGAGGTAATCGAGTTTTCTCCGCGTGACTCGTTAAAATTTTAACGAGATACACAAGACTACCATCCAATTATTAGCCAGGATACTTATACCCTCTAAGGGACAAGTAGTCTTAGAGGTATTATCCAGTATCATTGATAACAGTTAGATTTAATCTAATATATATTACTGATCATGGTTTTGAGGACGCCATTTACGACTTCGACTTGACCATTGGCTTGAGGATAATAAGACGAAGATTGATCTTGCCAGAAACCTAGCATGGATGTTAATTCGGTCATCATATGATTCTGAAATTGAGATCCATGATCTGTGACAATCGATAGGGGTACGACGAACCGACAGATTACCTGATTAAACAAGAAGAGAGGGGCGGTTTCGCCATCAGCCTTGAAAGTGGGAAGGGCTTCTACCCATTTCGTAAAATAGTCTACCGCAAATATGATGTAGTTGTGTCCATTTTCTGAAGCGGGATTGTGGGTGACGAAGTCAATTCCCCATTTAGCGAAAGGACCAATGGAGATAACCGGGTGAAGGGGGGCAGGATGAGTGCGCATTTTCTTTGTGAAAATTTGGCATGGATGGCACTTCTGGACTGCTGCAATACAGTCTTTAAACAAAGTGGGCCAATATTAACCTGTGCGCAAGATTTTTTGGGCAGTAGCTATGCCCGAAAGATGACCACTGCATGCCCCAGCGTGGCAGTCATTCAAAACGCGTCTACCTCATCGAAAGTGAGACAATGTCGAAGAATAGTATCGACACCACGATGATATAGGCCGGTCAAAAAGTACACATCATCCTTTTCGATTGAGAGCTCATTGCCCTCAATCTGAAAGACATGGTGGCATTCATCCCACTACTGGATTAGCCACCTCAGGAAGTCCTCTTGGCCCCTCATCAGTTCTAAGCGGGCATATTTTAGCAATCCACACCTGCGGAGAGCCAACAAGCTTGTAGCATCCATCACCATCTCTCGTTCTTCCTATTCATGTTCTCTCTCTCGCTAGATAATCGTGTTTAAAAAGCTGAATACCTGCACAAACAACATTTTCAACTGATCAAAAATTGCCTGGACCACTTCAAAACAAAAAAAATTGAGTTTCTAGAAAACACGGTGCGCCTAACGCTAGCTCTAGTAAAAAACAGAGCGCGCTAACGCGGTATCCCTTCACGGGTTATGCGCTTAACGCGTCTGTTATACTCCTGCCCCGCGTTAGGCGCAAACATTTTTCTAGGGCCTCAAAAATTTCTAATTTTGAACCAGGAAAAAGTAACAAAAAGATAATTAAATGCTAGAAGGAGGTTCTAGCTCTTACCTGGATCTTGCGGGAAGGAAAGCCATTGCCCGGATTGACCGTAATCTTCAACTGAAGTTTTCACCCCTTTCACCCCAGAGCTTTTTCACAGCACTTTGCACGGTGAAAATGAAGGCCTTCTGCCCTTTTTATAGCCATTTTTGGGGCACGACTCTCTCAAGATATTCAGCAAAGTCGTGAATTCTTGCTACGCATGTGTTGCAACTATTAAGATTTGGTACTGATGTTCTTGTTAGCCCCCCTATGAAATTCTTGGCAAGCAAGCTGGGGGCTAGAATTTTTCTGGAGCCTCCAAGGAATGCCTTTCCCCTGAAAATTCACCCTCCTTGGAGTCTTTCTATACTGTGCCTAAAATCTAGTCCCTCTGCTGATCCATTCCTCAAAAAAGGGCCCTTTTATCCTTATATCCTGCAAACTTTCCCATCTCAACCGCTGTTTTCCCTTTTGTCAAAGTCCCCTCCTTCCTCATGCTTAAATTCCTCGAAACCCCCTTGAAATCCTTTCCTACCCTTCATTTCCCTATCGTTCTTCCCCTTGGGCCTAAAAATGCTCTAAAATGTGCAAAAATCATATAATAAGGCCTAAGCCCCTTTGGCCATAGCCCCGCGCTCCTTTTCTTCCCATAAGACCTGGCGCCGGAACCCAGAGCTAAATCCTCCAGGCGCTTACCCCCCTCCAACCTTTCTCTGCGCAAAACATTCATTTAAAAACCTTTGTGATGCGCATTTTCAGGTTTTAATACATTATGTTTGATCGACGGATCCCAGCCGTCCATTAAACGCTGGATCCAATGGCGCGGAGTGCGCCCGAAATGGTGGACCCCTCCTGCACACGTCATCCGCCCAAACCCGCCGGTAAATTCCGCACCGCCCATCTGCAACTGGTGGTATTCATCCGAAACCCAGCGATCACATTCATCCCCTGCCACGCATCCTCCAGTACTATTCTAAAAACCACTATTTCGCGCGTTATCCCCCGGACGAAAGCCGGGTAGCGGAATCCATGATCGCCGTTGGATCCTGGAGCCCTCATCCAACGACTGTCATCTCTCTAACCCACACATTGTTTAACCCCACGCATCATACCCGCGGGCCCGCCTTCCAACATCCTCCGTCGTTGATCTATCAGCGATCAACGGTCCAGATCTGTCTGTCCATGGTTGACCTTTCCATCGCCCCGGGACCTCCGCGTCACCCCGTCCCGCCACATCAGCGCCACGTGTTCCATCCGTACTCCTTCCCAGTCCATTACATAAAACCAGTTTATTTACGTGTTTTTCATGCATTTTTCATTCTGCAATGTCCGCCAACCCTACCTGAGCATTTTTTCACCATTTTTCTGCGTTTTCTTCTGCCATGTCACTGATTGCACGCCCATTTCTCCCATATGCATCACCCACCACCCTTGTACATGGATTTATTCACGGTTTTCGTGTTTCCTGCAGGTTTATAAAGAAAGAGTGGCTGCCGTGATACATTTCTATGCTACCAGGACAGCTAAATCCGAGGAAGATCATCCACGGCGGCTGAATTTATGAACAGAGGCCCGGGAAGATGGAGATGAGATGTTCATTAAAAGAAAATAGTTCGAACCCTGTGGAAAATCTCCCATCACCATTAAACCCAAGCTAACCTGTCAGAGATGGAATTGAAGCAGCAGAACGTTCCAGTACAGAGAAAAAGGAAGATTAAAGCACAACCATGAAGATCTCGAGCCCTAAGTCAATGTTTTCAGAGACAAAGCAGCAGATCATAGACCCCGAGGATCGATCAAAGGATCCTGAGCGCAGACAAGAGGTAATATCAGGGTTTTTAGTCAGCAGAATGTCTTTCTTTATCAGGTGCAAGGCACCCATACTGTTTTATTTACACACCGTGTCCCTGAAGAGTTTTCCCACCAGACTATAGCTCAAATACAGTCAGACATTTATGAGACAGACCTTCCAGCAGTTTATTTTACTTTCTGTTCACGACACCAGGAGTACTTTGTCCAAAAATGTTGAGATCATATCCAAGGCAGATCATTCTTTCCCGAGAGAGGTGACAGAGATTAAATATATAGCATGTCAAGCAGAATGGGTTTCAGCCCTGCATTCATGGTTGTTTTTAAAGATACATTTAATTTTCACCTACCTTCTCAGTCTATCTTAGGTTTATCCTTTGCTATAAAGCAAAGAAAGGAAACATTGTAATGGTGGTTGATGAGATATCAGTGAAAGGCAGGTGTTTTCCTCTTGAGACAAGTTCTCTATGTATATTGTAAGATAGGCTGAGATATGATGTATTCAGACTGAATGTTCAAGCTATGGGCTATGATGTACCTGATTGGTGTTGTTTTTATATGACAAGCATGTTTCTTTGGATCCTGATCTAAAGCAGCTGGTGATGTTTTCCTTTCTCTGTATTTGTGATTGACTTGCTTTCATTTCATCATGTTTCTGCTGGTAGGCAACATAAGTATAATGTAAGATTCACCCTTGATAGGTGCCTTATGTTTCCTGCTCTCCCTACCTCAATGTTTTCTGCTTATATGTGTATCTGAATGTTGATTTCAATTGGTTTAACCAGTGTAGTGGATGTTATTGCCTGCTCTCTGATGTATGAATTAATGAAATCTATATTTAGATGTTCTTGTTAGGATTTAGTTGAATGTGTTGAGAATCCTGGAGGTCTAGAGCCTGATCTCTGTCTCTCTAGGAGCTTTCCATCCCAATTAAACCTTTCCAAGATCCCTTGTTTCACCTCTAATTCTGTCCAAGCAGGCCTGGAGTTAAATGTCCTCTGGTATGATCTATAGACAGAGTTGGTTGGTTCTCCTCCTTTCATTTTCTGTCCTTAATGTCCCATTCTGAATATCTCCTTTAAGATCCAATGCTCTAGATGACTAGCCCAATTGAAAGCTTGCACATTGATTACCGGTAAATCCTTTCTTGACTCCATAGCCCAATGGCTTTGATGTTCTCTGAGTCATCTGTCTCTGCCTAAGCTTCCTCTTTGCTCATCCTGGTCTTATATTGGTCCTTCTTTTCCTGATTCCCTCCAACCAAACACAAACAATCAAACAAACAACCATGAGCCTACAACTAGCCTAAAATCATAACTTAGAGCTTCAAAGACATAAACCTTTAACTGTCATAGAGAGGTCCCTCTCTGGACCTAGGAGGGCTAGATCCTAAAGTCCCAAAGTGGTTCTATTTTGTCTCATCTTTTGGTCTCTGTCAACCTGGCCAAAACATGGGAACCCCAACATAATGGCGACTTCGCTGGGGAATTATGAGTACATTTCACCTTAAACATTCGTAAAAACCTCAGAAACTTAGAACTCTGGTTAGGTTGACAGTAAGTCACCCCTTTCTTGAATCAACCTCCATTATTGAATATCCACCATACTCTTAGACAGAGCCTGGAAAGGGCCAGGTAGCCTCCAGATCTCATCCTCTTTTCAGAGGTGACATATCTGGTAAATGCCCTCCCAGTCAATCTATGGTTGGAGTTTGATTTTTTAGAGGAGATTCCTGAAAGGTGATAGTGCCTGAGCACTGTGGTGGACAGTGTACCCCTTAAAAAAATCCTAAACCCTCCACCTGGCGACTCCATTGCTCCTAAACTGAAAGACTCCACTGGTGATCAGTAGGCCTGCTGATTAGCTTGGTTTCACAATCAGACTCCACTGGGAGGCCAGCTCCTGAGACAACATTGACCACAGTAGAAGCAACAAGTAGGGTTAAGCTTCTTGGCTTATAAATAGAATTCTAGCTTTCAGAACTATTCACACAAGAGCTTATCCCAACCCTGACCCACTGGAAATAGTTGAAAATCCAGAGAGTATCCTCAGAGGAAATCCTACACCTAAAATACCAACCATTTCCAGCCACATTCTTAGAGCTAATTCTGCACCAGAAAACCTAACAGCTCTGCCACATTTCCTCCTTGACCTAGACATACCCAATAGTTTACCGAGAACTAGGTCATTCAGTGTTTTAGACCAGAAAAACACTAGCGACAATGAAACCCCTCCTTCCACACCACCTGATTTTCTCTTCCTTCACAACTTGGGGCTCTCTCACCCTAGATCTGCTCAACAGAATTATGTTGGTCCAAAAATCCCTATCATCCAAATACCAGCTGCTCAAGCTAACCCTATACCCCATTAGAACATCATCATGGCAGCCTGGTATGCAACTTTGCTTTTACCTCAACCCTTGTTACCCTTACCCAATGATTATCAGTAAAAAATCTCACACTTCACTGCTAAAGAGTCCATAACAGCTCAGCAACATGTAGATAAAATGGAGGACTCTTTTGATTATATGGAAATTGATGATGAAACAATCAAAATGAGGATCTTTGCCCAAAGCTTAGGGGGTGAGGTGAAGAAATGGTTTAAAGGATTTCCTCCTGGCAGCATTCAAAATCTCCCTGCATTATACCAGACATTCATAAACAAGTGGGAGGTTAGAGCAAACCCTCGCCATCTCCTTGTAGAATACATGTCCCTTAAGAGGAATGTAGGAGAGAGTGTTCATGATTACACCACTAGATTCAACAGCATTTATAATGCTCTCCCTCCACACATGAAACCTCCACAAGGTATGGCCCTAGAAAAATATCCTGATGGATTTGATGCTAACATGGCCTATGAGCTTAGAGATAAAGAGTATACCACACTGGAAGACATGCAGAAAGGAGCCATAACCATAGAAGCAAACTTAATGGAAAAAAGGGCAAGATTAAAAGCTGAAAAAAGGGTAACATATAGGGATGACAATATAGCTTCCACATCTGATCCCAAATATGACAGAACTTCTAAAAATGTGGAAGAACTACAACAAATGATAAAGAGGATGGTTGTCCAAAACAACAACCAAAACAGAAACCAGAACCAAAATATGAGAAGAAACAATGATGCTCCCAACAGACAAAGAGAGTCAGATCAACAGATCATTCCCCCTTTTCAAGAAAAATTCTTAGATGAAGACGAGGGAATCATTGAAGAGTATAAAGGGAATACAATAAACATGTTTGAAGCATATGACTTAGTCCTTAACTGTGACTCAGAAGAAGATCAACCCTCGCCTTCATATTGGGATGAGGAATGGTTGGAAATTGAGAATTACAGATTAGGATTTGAAGATGCCATGCTACAGGTCAGGGAACAATACGAACTTAGGAGCAAGAAAAGCCAAGATACTTCCAAAACAAAGACTCCTGAGGTAACCATCAAGAAGAGACCTGACAAAACTTCTAAAGCAACCTCTGTAAACAACAAAACAGCAGCCGAAAGTTCTGGTAAACATAAGGAGAAAGACAACCAAGACACCGAAAAACAAAGTCAACCAGCCAGTAGTGCTAGCACTTCAGTTAGTACTCATGATAAAACTATTTATACACATGTACATAACGAGAATCAACAAGCTGATTCAGCCACCAAAACAGTGGCAAATAAAACAGAGTTGAACATTTCCAAGACATAGTCCACTTTCAATCTAGAGAGTGAGATTGCAAAAATCAAAATCTCTGTACCATTATCTGAGCTGGCCACTCAGGATGTATATAAAGGCCAAATTTTGAAAGAATTATATCTGGGATAAATGAATAATTCTGTAAATTTGAATGATGATCAACCTGCCCTCCTCTTTGGTCCAAAAATTGAAGGAAAATTTCAGGAAGGGGTAGTTCCACCTTTTTATATCAGTCTCAACATTCATGACAAAATACTCCACAATGCCATGCATGACTCTGGTGCATCACACAATGTAATGCCTAAGGTAGTGATGGAGAGGCTAGGCCTAGAAATCACCATACCTTACAAAGACTTATATTCATTTGACTCTAGCAGAGTAAAATGCCTAGGCCTCATCAAAGACTTATGTGTGAGCTTAACCCAGATTCCTGCCAAATGTATGGTCATGGATGTTGTGGTGGCAGATGTGCCACCAAAATATGGCATGCTATTGTCAAGATCATGGGGAGCCAAACTGCAAGGTACAATGCAGATGGATGGCTCATATGCCACTATCCCTATATTTGGCCAACTTAGAAGACTGTATAGGGAGTCCCAAATGAAATTCCTATTCAGTAGCCCCGAGAAACCTGAAAATTCACCTCTATACTTTGTACATACAGATCTGGACTCTTTCATTCTCTACAATGACCAATCCTCAGAAGAGCCTATATCAGATAATGGGGATACCAACATACAGCCCATGGACTTTAACATAATGGCTACTCTGGAAGAATACGAAGAAGAAGACCATGGGAAAACTGCTGAAAATATAACTCTGAATGAAATAGAAACAGGACAAAAACAACAAATTAGCCACCTCCCTGATCTCCATGACCAAAACGACCCCCCTCCTAGCACAAGCCTCACAACTCAACATAATGACGAATCCAGCTATAGGGGAGGGGATGAAAACGAATTAAACAAAGAACCCCAGTGGGAAATGAACTTTGATGGGTCCTGTACCAGGCAGAGTGCTGGAGTAGGAGTGTGGCTGCGTAACACTGAAAACGATCATGCAGAGAGCCACGCTGTTAATCTGCATTTAAAATGCACAAACAATATTGCAGAATATGAGGCTCTCATCCTAGGCCTGAATTTGTTGAAAAAGTTAGGAGCCCATAGGATAGCCGTGAAAGGAGACTCAGAGTTATTTATCAAACAGGTGAATGGTGAGCATTCAGCAAAACACCCCAGGCTTAGGGCATATAGGAATGACACTCTAGATTTGCTGAAAACGTTTGTTGAATATGAATTAGTGTTTGTCCCCAGGGGCCAAAATGCAATTGCAAATGGACTAGCATGTCTAGCTAGCTCATATCCTAAGGCCCCAGTTGACCAACAGATTATCATTCAGACCAAATTCAGGCCTGCAGTGCCAGAAAACGAAAAATATTGGCAGGTCTTTGAAGGAGACAAACAGATCGAAGATTTCCTGGCGGGCAGGAATGAGTTTGAATTTTCTGATTCAGACTCAATTTCTGATGATAACTTCCCAAGCAAGGATCCTCCAGATGAACCAGAAACACCCTGTAGCATAGAAATAAATCTTTTTTCTGATAAAACTGGGAATTTCAATGAAAATAGTGAAAACGCGGAAAATGAAGAGGTTGAAGTGTTGCAGGCCAAAGATAAGAACATACCCAGAGGCCTGGCACCCTTAGAGGACCTCTTTGATTTCGATGACGTAGCAAGAAAGCCCACAATTGAACATGCAGGATCAGATATAGAAGAATGCAACATAGGCACTGAAGATAAGCCCAAAATGATAAAACTGGCTAAGTCTATACCTGCAAACATGAAGAAAAAATACATTGACCTGTTTAAGGAATTCATTGATGTGTTTGCATGGAGCTATGAAGACTTAAAGGCCTATGACACCAACATCATACAACACAAGATACCACTAAAGGAAAACCAGAAGCCTTTCAGACAGAAACTTCGAAGAATCAATCCGAAACAATTTCCCGCAGTAGAGAAAGAAATTAAAAAGATGTATGAAGCAGGCATAATAGTCCCTGTGAGGATTTCTGATTGGGTTTCAAACTTAGTGGCTGTAAGGAAGAAGATAGGGGAGATCAGACTATGCATAGATTTCAAAAACCTGAATAGAGCCTCCCTGAAAGACAACTACCCCTTGCCTAGAACGGAACATATCTTACAGAAGGTAGTAGGCTCTAAGAGAATTTCCCTGCTTGATGGTTTTTCAGGATACAACCAAGTTCTGGTACTCCCAGAAGATCAACTCAAAACAACTTTTACCACTCCATGGGGCACCTTCATGTATGTGAAAATGCCCTTTAGACTGATGAATGCTGGAGCTACCTTCTAGAGAGCGATGGACATAGCTTTCTCAGAGGAGATAGGACACTTTATAGTTATCTACTTGGATGACTTGAATGTATTTTATAAAACTGAAGAAGAACACTTGAAACATCTGAGGAAAGTATTTGAAAAATGTAGAAGGTATGGTCTGTCCCTAAATCCTAAGAAAAATGTTTTCAGACTGCAAGAAGGTAAACTTCTAGGCCACATTATATCTAAGAAAGGAATTAGGATAGACCCCCAGAGAGTTGAGGGAATACTTCAAATTACACATCCAAGAAACATCAAGGAATTGCAGTTGTTTGTTGGGAAGATCAATTTCCTTAGAAGATTTATCCCCAATCTTGCTGAGCACCTTAGAAAAATGACTCAAATGCTGAAGAAAGATGCAGGAATTAAGTGGACCGTTGAAGCCAAGAAATATTTTGAGTCAGTAAAACTTGCTCTCACTCAGGCCCCTGTACTTATCAGCCCTGAATTCTCAAAGGATTTTCTGATCTTTTCATTTGCTTCCCAACACACCATAGCTGCAGTTTTGCTGCAGAAAAATTTAGAAGGTAATGAACAGCCTATAGCCTTCTTCAGTAAATCCTTAAGAGATGCACCCTTAAAGTAAAACATCATGGAAAAGCAGGCCTACGCTCTGATTAAGGCCTTAAAAGACTTTAGGGTGTACATTCTGCATTCTCACATCATTGCCTATGTGCCAAATATAGTGGTCAAAGATATCTTGTCCCAGGACCCTGATGGGAAAAGGGGCAAATGGATTGCTACAATTTTAGAATATGACATTGAAATAAAACCCACCAAGCTGATCAAAGGTCAAGGCCTGACCCGATTAATGGTTGAATCAAACCTGTAGGCCCTTGACATTAACATGATGAGTGCCTTAGACGAGCAGGGAGGATTGCCCCATCCAACTGTCGAGGAGAAGTTTCAAAACTCTCCTTGGTATACCGGTATCCTTTATGTGCTCACTAACCTCAATGCCCCTCCAGAACTATCCAAAACAAAGGCCAGATTCATTAAACTCAAAGCTAGAAATTATTGTATTTTGAATGAGAACCTATATTGGAAAAATCCGAATGGCCTTTTGCTGAAATGTTTGTCTGAAACTGAAGCTAAAAAAATCAAATAAGAATTTCATGCTGGGGAGTGTGGAGGCCACCTGAGTTGGAAAACCACTGCAAATAAGATACTCAGGGCTGGTTACTATTGGCCTACACTCTTTAGTGATGTCCATAAAATGATTCTTGCCTTCCATAAATGTCAGATATTTGAGGGCAAAAGAAAACTCCTTCCCCTCCCTCTGCAACCGATCACCATAGAAGGTCCTTTAATGCAATGGGGCCTAGAATTTATAGGAGAAATTCATCCTGCCTCATCTGGACAAGATAAATGGATCTTAACTGCTACAGATTACTTCACCAAATGGATAGAAGCTACACCCACTAGGAATGCCACTGATTCTGTCATCATTAGGTTCCTAGAAGACTTCATCCTATCTCGGTTTGGTTGTCCAAGGAAAGTAATCACTGACAATGCTGTTGCTTTCGGATCCAAAAGAATGATTGATTTCTATCACAGGTATGGAATAGCACTTGGGCATTCAACTGCCTATTAACCCTAGGGTAATGGCCTAGCTGAATCATCAAATAAAAGCCTGGTTACAATCATCAAGAAGCTGCTAGAAGAGAACAAAAGATCATGGCATAAAAAGTTGATACATGCTTTATGGGCGTACATGCTCACTACAAAGAAATCTATTGGCATGTCACCCTTCTAGCTGGTTTATGGGGCCGAAGCAATGTTTCCTACTAGTCTCGGAGTTCCAGTGATCAAGCTTGTTCAGGAAATCCAATCAGAGGAGGACAGCATGATAAGAAGAATTAATGAAACAATCCATCTACAACAAACAAGAGAGCAGGTTTATAGCAGAGCTGTCAGAGTACAGGAAGGCATAAAGAGACAGTTTGACAAAAGAACTAAAGCTTCAGATTTCAAGGTTGGAGATAAGGTTCTGAGATGGGACTCAAGAAGAGAGGTGTTGAGGAGGTAAATCCCCTCTGCGGACAGAGGCGATCCCTACTAGCCCAGCAGGGGTCTAGCAACAATCATCAAATGTTACAGCGCAAGTTCCTAGTTACGAATGAAAGACCAAAGATGGAGGCCTACCTGGAATCCAATGCTATGATCCGTAGAAGAGAGCGTTCCCGTTTCTCAGCTTCGGCAGATCACGATCCTCCCACGATCTCCGCGGATGGACACCTGCACATGCAAGAAACAACACGAATACAAGCCTAAAATCCAGAATACACAACTATATATCAGTCAGAAAGGATATAACTCATATTAACATAAGTGAAAACAGAGTGGAACCATAACCGTAATCATTCATTAAATAACAATCGAAAGAGAGTACAACCAATGTTCTGACGCCGCAGTCTCCTTCGGATGGGTCTCCAGTCGTTCACGTCTCGCAAAGCTCGCCGGGGAAAGGGAAAACCTCTCTAGAGTCTCTCGACGATAGTCTCTGCAAGTCGGACTTAAGGAAAAAAGAAAATCTTACAACACAAATGTAGAATTTGGAGATTCGAAAACACGGCACTTCAGACTTTGACCCTTCGGCCTTCTTATCATCAATGGATGAAGGCTATATTTATGGAGGAGAGGAGGAGGTTGGGATCCCTACAATAGTGGAAGGGAGGCCTTATCCCTTGGGAGGTTCCCCATAAGGTGGAAACAAGAGGCCAAAGGAGGAAGGCCATGGTTATTCAGGCGAAACCACTCCTGATGACTCATCCACGAAGTTGCTGTAATCGAAACTTCGCCTCGTTTTTTTAAAAAAAATTCCAAAAGCAGATTGGCGCGGGTTCTTAACTAGGACAGAGCGCCAATTGGCGTGGGCTCAGTGTTAATTTTCCCCCATTGGCGCAAGTACATAACAGACTACCAGCGCCATGGAAAAAACAGGTGTTTTTAGGGGTCTCCTCAGGAAATGATCAACAGAAGAAATGTTGTCCTCATGGAAAGGGATGAAATGATGGTATTTGCAAGGCATGAAACTACTTATTGGTCACAGAGATGACCTTCCAATGGGCGAGATGGGAATTACAGGGACGGTGACAAATTACTGTGTAACAGATGCCCCCTAAAGAATGAGGCCCGAAAGAGAGAGAGGGGTGAAATGCTTTAAGAGAACGTGTCCAACTGAAGCTTCACCGTCGGAAAACCTGCGTGGAGAAATACAACTGATATCTCAAGTACATGATATATATGTGGTATGGGCGCAGCCATCCATAACAGAGTATACAATAATCCAGATCCAAAGGCTGTAGTGCGTATCCAGTGACAAACCAAATGAGCCTCAGATGCTGTGGCAGCATCCGATAAATTGCGCACCCGCCAAAACCACTAATCAAAAACTCGCGACTGGATTACAACAGACACAATCCAGGGTCTTGCGCTCCATCTCGATCCGAACAAAGTACAAGTTCAAGCATGCGAATATGTGAGCTGAAGTCGAACATGCAAGAACATCGCCTGATTACCAGCCAATGATGAAAGTTGTTAACAGACGCGAGAGGTACCACCATTAATGCCAATGGTCCTCAAGGTACTACAGGTACAATCTACGGCATGTGAACAATGAGTTGACGTCGAACACCCGCAGAATCACTCGATCGGAGGCTAATAATGAAAACCTCTCGTCGAATGCGAAGAACCTGCCATTGAGGCATGCAGGCTCCAAGGTACCGGAAGGAATCTCTAGATTAGCTTCCTGGATAATGAGCTGAAGTCGACAGGAAGTGACCTTGATTGAAGGTGGGCCATAGTGTTTCCCACATCATCGATGCGAGACAGAGGAACATAGTGTCTTTGTGAATCAAGATCAGATGAGAATCAAAGGAAGGTTGATATTTGCAGAGGTCAACTTCTCTTGAACATGTAACAGCACAAATAATGGTTTTGGCAGTATTTGACATCAACGGATCAGAGGTCATGGTGACGAGGCAATGAGCAGATGAGAGGTCAAAAGGGATTATCCAAAGCCACGAAGGCAAAGTGAAGAAACAAGATGAGATGTCCCCAACCCGACATGAATGCAGACAAGTGCCATGTTCAAGAGCGACATACTGCCGACGACAACGACGATGGTTCCATTTTTCCCCCACCATTTCTGGTGAGTACCTCTTTATTTTTACATAAGCTTGAAGAGGATAGCATATTCTTGTCATATAAGTCCGTCCTTCGGACGAATCCATCCTAGTACATTTAACGAGCCCTAGGAAGGAAAAACTCGGAGAACGTCATTTCAACTGAATCCGATGTCATCAGGGTTCAACGAGTCTGACAAAGGAAGAACTCGGCGTCTTTTAATGTTTAGAGAGTTTGAAAAGATAGCAGGAAAGTAAACTCCATAGGTCCCTTTTCGTAAATAGTTCCTCAAACCCGAAAAGGTAGAAAACAATATCCGAGAAAACCTCCTAGTCGCGATAGGCTAGGGTATTCCTTTTTCGTAATCAATCTATCCCAGCCCGAAAAAGGGGTAAACGTATATTGGGTAGATGTCGATTCGTGTCCATTTTAACGAGATCAAAACGACAAGGGCCTCGACAATCTTTTCATGTTTATAGAGTCAGAAAAGAGCTGAAAGGTGACTCCCCCTGGAGGAACGAGTGGTATAAAGGGTAGCAACTGGTTCCAGTGATGGTGGAACTGCTCAAAACAAGATAAAGGTCAAGAGGTTGGCTAACAAGACCACTCATCACAGCGGTTCCTCAGGAATGGGTAAAACAACCAAGTGAAGGCATATGATTGGCCAAGCAGATAGTAATGATGGAGTGAGAAAACCAAGGCTCATCTAGCAAAGACAGGCTGATAAGATGGAAATCACAAGAGGTAAAATGGGAAAGGTTTCAGATGCATATTGTGTTTGAACAAAGAAACTGGCTGAAGCACATTTTGCTGCTTTGAAACAAAGATAAAACCATGCTTGAAACCGGCCTCAGCTTACACAAGCTGAGCTGGAAACAACTGAGGCTGAAAATCTCAAGCATGCCTCAAAGATGTTTAGCCTGACTGACAGGCACAGTGTTCTAAGCTTCAATCCATATCAAAGGTAGATGGAGTGAAGGTTCAAATTACAAGATTAAGAGAAAGACTCGACTGGTATTTTATAAGAACTTATCAAAGACTCGAATTGAACAAGAAAGTGTTTCATTATTTTAACAAGGTTGACACATTAAAAGAACTGTCCTCAGGACACCTTGTTTCATGGTTTAAGGAGCTTGGCACAAGACAAGGAACTATGCTCCGACGACCTTGTTTCATTTTTTAAGGAGCTTGACACAAGACAAGGAACTCTGCTCCGACAACCTTGTTTTATTTTTTAAGGAGCTTGACACAAGACAATGAACTCTGCTCCGACAGAATTCATCATAATGAATAAGAAGTCACCGCTTCCAAGAGTTTCCCATCTGATGGAAGGAGAACATCTTGGAAGTCTGGACCCGATGCCCCCAGCACCTGATGCACAACGGCACCATCACTGAGCACAGGCACGGGGTAGGTAGCCACATAGTTGACCTGCGGTAGGGCAGATACAACGGGTGGATAAAAACTAGGAAGGGATGATGGCGGGCCAGCTTCCACATCAGGACCAAAGAACGAAAGCTGATCAATGGTCACAATCTGTCCTTCATGTCTAAAGCACATCACGCGAAAGAGGGAGGAGACAAGCACTCCCATGGCATAGGTGTAATCGCGCCCTAAAAG
The DNA here is from genome assembly GCA_034641835.2 of Pinus albicaulis. Lineage (NCBI taxonomy): Eukaryota > Viridiplantae > Streptophyta > Pinopsida > Pinales > Pinaceae > Pinus > Pinus albicaulis. The sequence goes on along the minus strand of CM076575.1, from coordinate 1,879,018,292 downwards.
CAGATTGAAATCCAAGGGGTCTGGAACAACCATCATGTCCATATGGACGGTTTTTCCTCCCAAAGTAATCGGTAACCTTGGAAGGATCCCCAACGTTTGACTCGTCCTTCTGTTAAAAGTCAACAGATTCTGCGTAACAGGCGCAAGTGGCAGCAGACTGAAAGCCTGCCAGGTAGTCGAGGATAGCACACTAACATATGTGCCTTCATCTATAATGGTGCTGGGTACGACCAGACCAAAAGCCTGTAATGTGATCTCGAAAGGCACGTAAGACGGAAGGCAGAATCCTTCAAATCGACTCCAATAGAAGGAAGCGACCAAACTACTTGGAGGGGCTACCATCGAACTGAGATGGTCTTTCCCTGGTGTTACGGAAGAAGAAGGAGCATCCTCCACCACCTCCATCTCGAAGGTGGGAGGGGTATCCTCCAGGATCTCCATCACGGGAGGTGGAGGAGCAACTTCTTGAGGTATATGGACAAGAGAATCTTTCTCCAAGTCTGAGGAATCTAAAGAATCAAGAAGAACCTGGGGGATGTGAGGTCCACTCTCAATGGAAAAGACCTGGTGCACCGCGGACGGGGCCAGTTCAACCGATCCCACGACCAATGGTTGGTCGGGAATGGATTCTTGAATCCGAATTTCTGAGGGAGTGGGATCGACCAAAGATGGGTTTTGACCAATCGTGTCATTAGTAGCTGGAAGACTCAAAGAGAGCTGTTTATAACCAGCTGGGAGGCATGGTGTGGAAACAGCCGGGTTGTCCAACACTCGCTTGGCTTCATCCATATAAGGACAAAGGTGAATGGCATGGTGCCCTTCACACAACTTACAGGGATTGGTGATCTTACCCTGCTTCTTAAGAGCCTTATCAGCACCAGTTGAAGACGTGCCCCCAACCTGACTCCCGGAAGCTGAAGGCAATGGTGGGCAACCGTTGGACCATACTTTGAGTACCTTGGGAATTCCAGGGCAATCTCGAAGAAGATGGTCTCCTGTGCACAACATGCAAGGGAACTTGACTTTCCGTGGAGGGTTGGAAGGTTTATCAAGAGGAGATATTTCAGAAACAGTGGCTGCACTTTTAGCCTCTCGCTTATCAAAATTCTTCTTCTTTGTCTTCTTCTTCTTCTTCTTAACCACCTGGTTACTCGAATCCAGGCTTTCACCAGGCGAAGTAGAAGAGGAGGATGCAGAAACAGGCGAAGAAGGGGAGAGGTCCACCTTCGAATCAACATGATGTTGTTCAGGTGGAGGAACTGATTGAACAGTAGTGGAGGCATTCGAAACTACAGAGGTTGAGAAAAACCAAACAGGAAACCCAACAGTTAACCCAGGAAGGGACAACGTCGCCATGTAAGGAGCACCAACATTTCCAAAAGGAGGAAAATGACCAGGATTCCATTCGGAGGGGATTCCTTGGTTGGTAAAATCTGAAAAAGTTGCCATCAAAAATCAAAACCACACACGGGCTGAAAAAGATTCAAGACACACGATTAAACGGTCAACAAGCAATATCTAACAGGGCGTATAATCGTGGGTGATTAATTTTTACCACATTGAAAAATAAGAAACTTCACCGTTTCATGTTTTAAGAGTTGAGAAACGATAAAAGATGACTCTATCTCTTTCATATTTGACACAAGCATGAAAGGACAAGCGCTTGACGGTATTTTCAAATTTAGGGAGTCAGAAAAGACCAAATGACTGCTCAGGAATACTAGGCACAAAGGGTGTACCAAATAACCGTGAACTGCAATATACACCTTGGTCTTAATAATGAAAAAGAAATCAACCAAGGACTTTCCGTACGTGCAGGAAATCTCCCCGAATGCTGTGTTCGGTGTATCACGGGTATAGGGCGGCAGACTCGGCTTCCTGTGGATAAAGGATTGAAAACCTAGAGGGGTCTCCCTTTATATACGCGATGGTATGGGGAGCACAAGTCCATGCTAGCACTGTCTAAAGCCAAAAAGCGAACGACAGCTGCTAGGTTTAAAGACGTCGGAACACGTCTCTAGCCTAGACCTCTAAATGTGTTTTGTTAGATTTCAATGCTGCCTTAGGTAAATTGAATACATTTTAAAGTTGATCTTCAATTAGGTTTCAGTTTTCAGGCCCTAACGAATGTGTTGTTTCAAAAAATCCTAAATGCAAATCTACATGCCAGAGTACACCATTTCGTTCGATGAAAACTTGCTACAGAAGAGTTGAGAGTCTTTACACAAACAAAATGATCGGAAGACAAACAATGATATCTCTGATGCAACTAATGAAATCGAAAATTTTCATTCAAATCACTAATTACTAGTAAAATCGAAAAATTTCAATTTGCACTAATCAACCAAAAGCAAAAGAGATATTTTTTTGTAATTTTCAATGTTTGATTGCTAGAAGCACTAAACAAACCGAAAACAAATGGAACAACTTGAGAAACGATATTGACAGAGCAAAACGAACAAATTTCACTCAATGACACAAACAATCGGATCCCAAATCGACCAAAGTCTCTCAAAACCAAGAAAAGACTCAAAGGCTCCAATGGACCGTGTGATCTAGGCCCAAAGCAAGACCAAACGAAATTTGAATGAAGAAACGAGCAATCACCCAAAAATCACAACAAAACAGTGAACAACTACTAAGAGAATGCGAAGGAGCAATCAGAGAGTTGACTGGATAAACGAAACACCAAAACTCCCAAGGAGGGCTCGATACACAAAGCCACTAGATGCCCTAGGGCTTAAAACGTGAAATCGATAGAGAAAAGCAAACAACCAAAGGACAAAGGCAAATTCCCAGTCAAACAGGACTCCAACACACTCAGGTAGTCGAAAAATCAAGAAAAAAAACACTGACTAGGCCTAGAGAGCTCAAAACTGAGCAATCTCAAATACCCTACAGGAGTGGCACGACTGTAAGGCTGCAACTGGCGCCAGCAAACAATTGGCGCGAGCAATACAAAAGCAACATGCGCCAATTGGCGCGACTGTCGGGCTAAAAGGCGCGCCAGTCAAGTTTCTCAGCCAAAAATAAAAAGAACTACTCCAGAAGCAGATCAATGTAAACTAAGCAAACCAAGAAGCAAAAAACAACAAAAGAACCCAGCCCAGAAGGCTAACCAAGCAAGGAAAATCATAAAAAAATCAAAACGAGACAATCCAAACGAGATAGTGAAATCTAGACGATCCCCAGCGAAGTCGCCAAATTGTTGAGGAGGTAAATCCCCTCTGCGGACAGAGGCGATCCCTACTAGCCCAGTAGGGGTCTAGCAACAATCATCAAATGTTACAGCGCAAGTTCCTAGTTACGAATGAAAGACCAAAGATGGAGGCCTACCTGGAATCCAATGCTATGATCCGTAGAAGAGAGCGTTCCTATTTCTCAGCTTCGGCAGATCACGATCCTCCCACAATCTCCACGGATGGACACCTGCACATGCAATAAACAACACAAATACAAGCATAAAATCCAGAATACGCAACTATATATCAGTCAGAAAGTATATAACTCATATTAACATAAGTGAAAACAGATTGGAACCATAACCGTAATCATTCATTAAATAACAATCGAAAGAGAGTACAACCAATGTTCTGACGTCGCGGTCTCCTTCGGATGGGTCTCCAGTCGTTCACGTCTCGCAAAGCTCGCCAGGGAAAGGGAAAACCTCTCTAGAGTCTCTCGACGATAGTCTCTTTACTTGAGTCAGCCTTAAGGGAAGAAAGAGGGCTCTTACAACACAAAGGCTCTTGGGAATTTGGAGATTCAAAGCTTAGGCACTTCCAGACTTTCAGCCCTTCAGCCCTTCCATCAATGGATGAAGGCTATATTTATAGAGGAGAGGAGGAGGTTGGGATCCCTACAATAGTGGAAGGGAGGCCTTATCCCTTGGGAGGTTCCCCATAAGGTGGAAACAAGAGGCCAAAGGAGGAAGGCCGTGGTTATTCAGGCGAAACCACTCCTGATGACTCATCCACGAAGTTGTTGTAATCGAAACTTCGCCTCGTTTTTTAAAAAAAATTTCCAAAAGAAGATTGGCATGGGTTCTTAACTGGGACAGAGCACCAATTGGCACGGGATCAGTGTTATTTTTCCCCCATTGGAGCAAGTACATAACGGGCTACCAGCGCCAAGGCAAAAACAGGTGTTTTTAGGGGTTTTCTCAGGAAATGATCAACAAAAGAAATGTTGTCCTCATGGAAAGGGATGAAATGATGTTATTTGCAAGGCATGACACTGTTTATTGGTCACAGAAACGACCCTCCAATGGGTGAGATGGGAATTGCAGGGACGGTGACAAATTACTGTGTAACAAGAGGACAAAGGCAAACATGGCAAATTTGACAGTTTATGGCAAGGTCCATATATCATACAAGCCACTGTGGGTCCTAATGCATTTTTTCTGCAATAAATTGATGGTATAGAGCTGTTTGGGGGTCCTGTCAATGGCAGGATGCTGAAACACTATTTATCCTAATTTTTCATTTCCAGTTCCATTTTCATTGTACATACCATTGCAGCCTTTATTTTCAGAAAAAACAGGAAAATGTTCCCTAAAACGAAAAGAAAAGAAAGGTTCAGACATGCTCAAAACATGAACGTCTAGAATGCAAAGGAATAGGCTCAAATATGATCAAAATCTGAGCCAAAAGGAAGCAGAATAGCTGGTCCTAATAAGCTCAAAATCTGGACCAGCAGGGAAAAGAAGAACCAACTCTAATATGCCCAAACCAGAGCTGAAGTAAAGAAAGAGGTGACTCAAATATGCTCAAAACTTGAGTCACAAGAAAGAAAGAAGGATGTTTCACAGTTGTAGAATTTCATGCCTTCACAGTTTTTTTTTCTACAAGTTTCTGTCCAGCGAGTCAGACAGTCTAATCCTGACTTGGCTGTGTTTAAATTTCCTGTCATAGAATGTAGGTGAAGAAACTTGTTGGACAGTTTAATCCCAATAGGTAGTAGATTAGGTAGAGAAATGGATGAGGTCAACAGTCTAATCTGGCCTCATGGAGCAATAAGGGTAGATTTAGAATAGGTTTGTTTTTGTTTTGAAAAATAAATGGAAAGGGTCTGCTAGTTCAAATGCACCCAAGGCAAAATTGTAGAACTGTAGTTGGGGTAGGTAGACTGGTTGGGAAATATTTTTGTTGATGTTTCTATCATATTGTGGCAGTAGGAAATCAAAAAACGAGGATGGCTTATGACAGCAGGCATCTGGCCTACTCCAAAGATCATCTCTGGTGTCTTGACTCCTCCAAGGAGCAGCCATCCCCATGTGGAGCCACTATTAGCCCCCCTATGAAATTATTGGCAAGCAAGCTGGGGGCTAGAATTGTTCTGGAGCCTCCAAGGAATGCCTTTCCCCTGAAAATTCACCCTCCTTGGAGTCTTTCTGTACTGTGCCTAAAATGTAGTCCCTTTGCTGATTCATTCCTCAAAAAAAGGCCCTTTTATCCTTATATCCTGCAAACTTTCCCATCTCAGCCTCTATTTTCCCTTTTGTCAAAGTCCCCTCCTTCCTCATGCTTAAATTCCTCGAAACCCCCTTGAAATCCTTTCCCTGCCCCTACTTTGGCCTTTCCTACCCTTCATTTCCCTATCGTTCCTCCCCTTGGGCCTAAAAATGCTCTAAAATGTGCAAAAATCATATAATAAGGCCTAAGCCCCTTTGGCCATAGCCCCGCGCTCCTTTTCTTCCCATAAGACCTGGCGCCGGAACCCAGAGCTAAATCCTCCAAGCGCTTACCCCCCTCCAACCTTTCTCTGCGCGAAAAATTCATTTAAAAACCTTTGTGACGTGCATTTTTGGGTTTTAATACATTCTGTTTGATCGACAGATCCCAGCCATCCGTTAAACGCCGGATCCAACGGCGCGGAGCATGCCTAAAATGGTGGACCCCTCCTGCACAAGTCACCCACCCAAACCCGCTGGTAAATTCTGCACCACCCATCTGCAACTGGCGGTATTCATCCGAAACCCAGCGATCCCATTCATCCCCTGCCACGCGTCCTCCGGTACTGTTCTGAAAACCACTATTTCGCGCGTTATCCCTCGGACGAAAGCCGGGCAACGGAATCCATGATCGCTGTTGGATCCTGGAGCCCTCATCCAACGGCTGTCATCTCTCGAACCCACGCACTGTTTAACCCCACGCATCCTACCCGCGGGCCCGCCTTCCAACATCCTCCGTCGTTGATCTATCAGCGATCAACGGTCCAGATCTGTCTGTCCATGGTTGACATTTCCGTCGCCCCGGGACCTTCGCGTCACCTCGTCCCGCCACGTCAGTGCCACGTGTTCCATCCGTACTCCTTCCCAATCCATTACAGAAAACCGGTTTATTTACGTGTTTTTCATGCATTTTTCATTCTGCAACGTCCGCCAACCCTACCTGAGCATTTTTTCACCATTTTTCTGCGTTTTCTTCCGCCATGTCACCGATTTCACGCCCATTTCTCCCATCCGCATCACCCACCACCGTTGTACATGGATTTCTTCACGGTTTTCGTGTTTCCTGCAGGTTTATAAAGAAAGAGTGGCCGCCGTGATACATTTCTGTGCTACCAGGATAGCTAAATCCGAGGAAGATCATCCACGGCGGCTGAATTTATGAACAGAGGCCCGGGAAGGTGGAGATGAGATGTTCATTAAAAGAAAAGAGTTTGAACCCTGTGGAAAATATCCCATCACCATTAAACCCGAGCTAACCTGTTAGAGATGGAATTGAAGCAGCAGAACTTTCCAGTACAGAGCAAAAGGAAGATTAAAGCATAACCATGAAGATCTCAAGCCCTAAGTCAATGTTTTCAGAGACAAAGAAGTAGATCACAGACCCTGAGGATCGATCAAAGGATCCTGAGCGTAGAAAAGAGGTAATATCAGGGTTTTTAGTCAGCAGAATGTTTTTCTTTATCAGGTGCAGGGCACCCATACTGTTTTATTTACACACCGTGTCCCTGAACAGTTTTCCCACTAGACTACAGCTCAAAGACAGTCAGACATTTATGAGACAGACCTTCCAGCAGTTTATTTTACTTTCTGTTCACGACACCAGGAGTACTTTGTCCAAAAATGTCGAGATCATATCCAAGGTAGATCATTCTTTCCCGAGGGAGGTGACAGAGATTAAATATACAGCATGTCAAGTAGAATGGGTTTCAGCCCTGCATTCATGGTTGTGTTTAAAGATACATTTAATTTTTACCTACCTTCTCAGTCGATCTTAGGTTTATCCTTTTCTATAAAGCAAAGAAAGGAAACATTGTAATGGTGGTTGATGAGATATCAGTGAAAGGCAGGTGTTTTCCTCTGGAGACAAGTTCTCTGTGTATATTGTAAGATAGGCTGAGATATGATGTATTTAGACTGAATGTTCAAGCTATGGGCTATGATGTACCTGATTGGTGTTGTTTTTAATATGACAAGCATGTTTCTTTGGATCCTGATCTAAAGCAGCTGGTGATGTTTTCCTTTCTCTGTATTTGTGATTGACTTGCTTTCATTTCATCATGTTTCTGCTGGTAGGCAACAGAAGTATAATGTAAGATTCACCCTTGATAGGTGCCTTATGTTTCCTGCTCTCCCTACCTCAATGTTTTCTGCTTATATGTGTATTTGAATGTTGATTTCAATTGATTTAACTAGTGTAGTGGATGAAATTTCCTGCTCTATGATGTATGAATTGATGAATTTTATGTTCAGATGTTCTTGTTAGGATTTAGTTGAATGTGTTGAGAACCTGGGAGGTCTAGAATCCCATATCTGCCTCACTAGGAGCTTTCCATCCCAATTAAACCTTTCCTAGATCCCTTGTTACACCTCTGATTCTGTCCAAGCAGGCCTGGAGTTAAATGACCTCTGACCTGATCTATAGACAGAGTTGGTTGGTTCTCTTCCTCTCATTTCTATCCTTAATGTTCCATTCCAACTATCATCTTTTAAGATCCAGATGATTTAGATGACTATCCCAACTGAAAGCTTGCACATTGATTACCAGTAAATCCTTTCTTGACTCCATAGCCCAATGGATTTGATGTTCTTTGAGTTATCTGTCTCTGCCTAAGCTTCCTCTTTGCTCACCCTTGTCTTATATTGGTCCTTCTTTCCCTAATTCCCTCCAACCAAGCACAAACAATCAAACCAACAACCTCGAGCCTATAACTAGCCTAAAATCTTATACTTTAAGCCTCAAAGACATATCCTTTGACTTCATAGAGAGATCCCTCTCTGGACCTAGGAGGGCTGGATCCTAAGGTCTGAAAGTGGTTCTATGTTGCCTCATCTTTTGGTCTTTGTCAACCTAGCCAAAACATGGGAACCCCAACAGTTCTGATGAGTGATCAAGATTGATATGCAGACATACTCATTTGATATCGAGCATTCTTTTTACGGTATTTTTCTTTCTTGTTAATCTGAAAAACCTCGAGTTCCCTTCTTCGAACTCCTTAAACTTATACGAAGTTGATATCGAGCGTTCTTTTTGTATGGTCTTTTTCTTGCTCGTTAATCCGAAAAACCTAGAGTTTTCTTCTTCAGACTCGTTAAAATCATGAAGAATCACTGAGCTTTCTTTTTAGGAATCTTTTTCTCGCTCATAAAACTGAAAAACCCTGAGTTTCCTTTGTCGGGCTCATTAAATTACCATGACAGGAAGGATGGAGCCATTCTTTTCTCTTTTTCAAAGCTCTTTAAACTGAAAACGTAACCGATTTTTCTCCGCGTGACTCGTTAAAATTTCACGGAGGTAACCAAGTTTTCTCCACGCGACTCATTAAAATTTCATGGAGGTAATCGATTTTTCTCCGCGCGACTCTTTAAAATTTCACGGAGGGCACCGAGTTTTTCTTTGTTGGACTTGTTAAAATTTCACAAAGAATACTGAGTTCACTCCGTCTCCTCGTACTCATAACAAAATGAGGTATACATCTATCGAACATAGATTTCTCACTTTTCCGGTTTTGATGGTCTAACTTACGAAAAATGAACTGCTTCGGGCTTACTATTATCCCTTTGCCGTGCCCGGTTATTAATACATGACAAAGGTACCCCAATGGAGTTGTCTTTTATGATATTTTTTAGACTCTCTAAACATGAAAAATTCACCGAGTTTACTCATCTGGACTCATTAAACCTAATCAGATGGGACGTGGAGTTGTCTTTTCTGACCTTTTTCAGACTCTCTAAACATGAAACATTCACCGAGTTTACTCGTCTGGACTCGTTAAACCTAATCAGATGGGGCGTAGAGTTGTCTTTCCTGACATTTTTCAGACTCTCTAAACATGAAAAATTCACCGAGTTTACTCGTCTGGACTCGCTAAACTTAATCAGACGGGGAAAATTTTGGACAAAATGGATACTACCTCTGTTACATTTTCAAAAAGGTCGATTTGGTAGCAAAATTCTTGAACATGGCACTTCCAAGAAAACTCTTTCGCAGTTAGCTGAACCCTACCATATATGAGTATTAGCCTTCATTTCCCAGTGTCCTTGCACCGGTAAAATCCTAACATACTCTTTGGTGTTCATCACGCTTCAGCTGCCTAGTACCCTGCTAGAGTGCCTTCTATTGTTCAAGCAGCTCTCGCTATCTACTACTCCTGTTATCAACCAAACTGCTCATTATGCCAGAAATTATTTGTCGTCTGACGTTCCCACTTACTCTTCATTATCTCAAATCATAAGAAAAATCATTTGGTTTCCATTTCATGTTGACTAATGTAGGACGCCTCAGTGCCTACCTTTCGACAGATCTCTTCCTATCGACTTCAACATCTTATCTAGGAAGTTGATCCAGAAACCCATCAGTACCCGGATACTTGCAGACATCAGTGGCAAGTAGTCTTGTGTTTGATTAGGGGTCTTCATCATTGGCTCCTGGTCGAATGATTCTACGAGTGTTCGACTTCAACTCATTTTATTCACACTCGCTAGATTGTACTGTGCATCTTAGGGACCATCATCATTATCGGTGGCCACCTTCGTTAATGTTAACAATTTCATTATCAGAATTCACTGGATTATTTCTGCCATGTTCAATATCATCATTCATTCATGTTGAGGAATATGTACATAAACGATGGCTTATGACCCTTGTGCAAAGGCTACATCATTAAATTTGTGTTTCCTTCCCCAAGTGCGTATATTGTAGACAAATTTTCTTCAACTCGATCCTATTATGACAGACACTTCCACATTGTGCCTATCTATGGATGTAGACATTCTTCATATCTCTATTCCAGAAATTCATGTTTTAAGCTACTTGCGATGTATATGCCCACCAAGGCATGTAATGTATACTATATTTTCTGACATATGTTGTTGTTTCAGGTTTTTCCTCAGTCTTTCTATCTCTTTATCTCTACACAAATTATAAATTATTTCAGCCATCGTCTTCGTCTCTGACCTCACACTTTAGGGGGCATCTGTTACAGGTCAAAATACCTCCTCATCAGCTCAGAGGGGAAGACAAGTATGGAAGGAGTACAAAGACCTAAATTAAACTCTGGCTCGCCATGAAGACTTTATCTACAACATAGCTGCCATAGCATCACGCCCTAATCGCTGAATGGCCGCGTTAGTGGCTAGGGAAGCTCTTTGTTTACACTCGGAGGGCAGCGTTACCCGTGTTTTAAGTTTGAATCGGGAAAAGCCCGCGGAGAATGATTTGAATCTCCGACTTTCCCTCACAAGAGAGTTAGTTCACAGAAGAAACAGCAGAGCACTAGTTCATTATTGGTTATTGCTATAACAAGACTGAACTCCAAAGGAGGAAAAATCATAGAGATTAAAGAAACATCTAAGTTTTTCCATTCCAAACTAGTGGAAAGAGAAAGGCAACAATGCCTTTCTCCTTCTCCAATAAGAAGGAGCTGAAGGCTCTTAATTGAAGGTCGAAGGATTGCTAAAGGTTTTTGCATACTTGTGGAATAGAGAATAGTGTTAGATTGTGAAGGCCAAGAGTCAAAGAGGTTACTAGAGAGCTTGTTGACTTGGACTTCTTCACTTGAGAGATAAAAGAGATTGGGAGACTAAGGAGGGCTTGGTACAACCGACAGTTGTAATCCTCCTTCTTTCAAAATCAATAGAACTCTGTTCGTTTTGTCCATTCAATGCTTAATATTGTCATTATTGTTTGAACATTTACAGAGTATGATATGAATGGCCCATATGTGTATAATTTAGAAGTTCATTATATATTGACTTGATTAATAGGATATATGTTATGTTAGAAATTACGCGCGTGCTTTGACTGATTGCAGGACTAAAGCTTGGAGCCGGTGAAGAAGGACTCTTGCTTCGCTGCCTAGCACTCTCCAAGGGACTCCAAGATTGTCAAAGAGGTAATTCTTCATCGCATTCTATCAAGTTATTCTAAGTTAATATGAACATGCTCATGCCATCTTTGTGAACAGCACAGCTAATCTTACTGTCTGCCTCGGGCATCGAAAAGCCCTAAGAGGGATATTCGAAAACCAAAAACCCAAGCATTTTACCCTATAGCAGAATTGGCAACTCCACTGGGGAATTTCCCCATAGTTTCCAGACTATTTCTTCCCTCCTCTCTTCTTTCCTCTGTTCACAGACCCTTCTGACCATTTTTTATGCCCAGTAGACATATCAAATGCTCGCAGAGTTCAATCCTGTTTCTATTTGACCAAATGAAGAACTTTTCCATGGCTAACGCTACCTATGTAGGTTTTCCAGTGCGTTATAACGTTGTCTCTGACTAAATACAGTGCGTTAGTCGTTTTCTTTACTCACAACAGAGCGTTACTCAACCAAAACCTTGTTGTTCACTGCTGTGATGGTGTTTTAGTTGCAGAGTTTTTTGGCCATCAGTACCTTTCGCTGACTGAATCCCCATGCTCGTCTACTAAGCTGGCATTTCTATTTCTTTCTCTTGTTTGAAAAGTCAGTGTCCAAAGCATTTACTTTTTAAGAGAAATTTTATTATTATTATTATTTTTCTGCATCTAGCTAAGTTTATTCTGAAATTTTCAGTTCATAGACTGTTTAAAAGAGGTAGATAGAAGTCTGAATATTTAAAAGTAGAACTGAGCTATTTGAATGTTAGTGCATGGATGTTGAAAAGAAACCTCTCCCTGTAGAAACACTCTTCATCGAATTTAATATCTAGAGCATGTTTTTCATGGTTTCTTGAGTCAGAGTCCCATCACATTTAATACGTCCACTCCCCCTCCACAAGACTAATAATCAAGTACACTAAGAATAAAGCGATAAAAAAATCAATCACATTACTCTTTTTGTTTCACAACAAGATGTCTGAAGCAGGATCTTAAATAGGTTCAATGAGAAAGTCTGTCCAAGATCTTAAAACTTGAAACTAGAGTCATTAACGAGTGAAATTCTACTGCACTCATATTATAGGGACCATTCCTTTACCCGAGCTCAGTGCGAGACAAAACTTGGGTGCACAAGAAGGTAGCCCACCTTCGACTGCATCCGGTGGGTATGCTATATACTGGGGTTCCCTTTGGGGATGTTGAAACTAGATGGGGAGTCTAGGTATTCTGCCCATATAGCATGTTGTCTTTGACCATGGACCCCCCTAATGATGTCTGTGATTTGAGGTATCTTTAGTGGCCATACTTTTTAGGGACTTACACAAGGTGACTGGGACGGGCTGTCCTGGTACCTAAAATAGACGAACCCACTCTGTCTTCGGTCTTTAGGAGGGTACTCATCTTCATGAGAGTGCTTACACCTATCATCTGAGGTTCGGGAAAAGCTCTAGAGTGACCGTAACTATACTTTCGACCAACCCTCTCTGTATACTATTGTGATACTAGATTTCATCACCAACAAACGGTAGTACTCAGACAGGGCACCCTTTTCTAGCTGCTTGCTGATTGATTTTAGAGAGTCCTTTTTTCTTTTTTAGGTGTGTGGTTACTGTCATTGAGACTTTATAATACATCAATTGTACTTGGTGAAAATAAGGCCCAATATGTCCTCTTATCCACGCTGCCTGCTCTAATGACAAAGAAGGCCCATCTCCTCTGAATCATCAGGAAGAACTGTAACCTTAGTGACTCCGTGCCTTCACTAGGTTATATGCCTCCCACCATATTAATCTTGATTATCACATAGCCTCATATCATCTAGAATTTCCGAAGGACCCTTTCACTGAAGGGGTTATACCTTATTACAATCCTCCGCTCACTGATCCGTTGGGGCCTGTGATAATTCAGATTCCACCATGCCAAGATATGTCTTCGGCCGCACCAACATCCATTTCACCACCAGCATCCACTGGGTCGATGGCAATGGAAACCATCCCAGGTTCGCCACCATCCTCCCCGCCGGTGGTCAGTTCTATGCCATCACTGGGTAACTCCAGTAGTCAAGATATACCTACTCCCAACCCTATGGTCATCACAACTGTCAGTAGCTTACCGAATCCTTCGGCATCTACTTCTACTATGACAACGTTGGGACCCACGGTAGCTCCTCCCACGAGTATGACTACTTTGGTACCTTTTAGCAACCCTTTCGGTTGGAACCCTCTGCTGAGTTCAAACCCCTTGGCCTCTATGCCAGGGGGCAGTGCCACCAGCACTCAGGTATCAGGGAACATTTCACTTCCTCTGCAATCCTTAGGACAAATAGGACAACCTATTGTTAATACTTTTCCCTTAAGTGGTTCAAATATAGGTGTAGGGTCTATGCTGTTGCCAAACTATGCAAGTAGTAGCATGCCTCCGGGAAACTCTATTGTATCCATTTGGACTAACCAACTCCAACCTCCATCTGGAATGGGAGGGCACTTTTATACTGGGGGCAACCAACAGTTTGCCCCACAATACAACATGCCCTATGGACAACAACCGTATGTCCCTACTCCTCCGCCTATAGGAATTTTTTACCAAAGTCCTACTTATCCTCTTGGTAACACATTGATGTGTGGACCCTATGGTCTAAATAGTTAGCCCATACTGCCTTGGTTAGATTCGGGGGAAAATCCACAATTGCCATTCTTGGCGGCTTTGGACATCCCTGATATCCATAAACTGACTAATGATCCCATCAATCACAACTCGCTTTGGCCTCCAGTGCCGCATAAGATTCCTTTCGACATCCCGAAGTTCGACGAGAAACAAGGGGACGACCTAGCTGCACACAGCACTACCTTTCACCTATCGCCTATATCCAATTCCATGGTAGATGATAGTGTCCGACTTCGACTGTTTCCCCGCATGCTTACAAGAAATGCTGCCAAGTGGTACATTGAATTACCATGCGCCACCATCAATACGTTTGGTGCTTTAGCAACGGAGTTCCTAAAGAACTTCCAACTACCAATTAGATTTGAAATCAGAACAGAACTATTAATCTCACTCCGCCAAGACACCGCCACCCACATCTCCGATCACATTCATGAATGGAGACGTAGGAGGAGGCTAGTCAAAGCGCCAATTTTGGATCATCTCTTAGATAATTGGTTTTGCAAGTCTCTCTTACCCCACATAGCTAAAGACATTGGCCTTTCTGGTGCGGTTACAGAAGATCAATGCATCTGTCATGCCCATCATTTAGATTTAATCAATTCGCAATCTGGCACGCTGTATGATTTTCTCCCCCATGCCCCTGGCAACCCAAATCCTCCGGATACTCACAAAACCGGGGCTCATGCCGATGGTCTCGTTGGCACGATCTCTGGTGTAGCCACAAAACAGTCTCGGGGGCAAGCCTCCCAGCCATCTTCGGCTGCCACCGGCCCTCACCAAATGACTACTCTTCCCACCGCAGAGGTAAATTCGGTGCAAACCTCACAAAAACCTAGCGGGAAAAATAAGAAGAACAAGAAAATGTCATCTTCTTCGGAAGAGCAGTCGGATAATCAGAATAACACTAATCAGAAAAACACTGCCAAAAATGACAAAGGGAAGGACAAACCCATGAAATTTCCTTGCAAAATCTGTGCAGAGGACCACTTGACATACAAATATCCTCAGCTGCAGGAATACACCGATTTTATTTCCAACAAGGATTCTGGGCAAACACCTGTCGTTCTTCATAATCCTTTCCCTAATCAACAGCAACAACATCAACACATGGTTGACAGTTTGCCACAACCCCATCAACGGGGCAATGGTGGTTCATATCCTTCCGACGAAGGAGCATCTACCATTTATGGCATTGAGAGTGTTGACCTTCAAACTCGAGCTAAGCTTTATGGAAACCCTACCATAGATGCTCAAGAACCTGGTACTAGTTCAAATCCACTGCCGCCAAACGATTTGCATATCGAACGACCTACTGTTGACCCCGTGATTCGTCCCCCCAAAGGGACACTTCGACGCACGACTCATAACACCTCTGCACATGCAACCCAAAACTACAACATTGTAGAAGATTTGGCGCAGGCACCGTCAGCTATGTCTGCTCTCGAAGTATTACAAACCTGTCCAACACAAAGGAAAGCCTTGCTTTCAGCCATTGGTGGAATAGACCCCCAGGATTCCATTCTAGCTATATTTGATATGGAAAAGGCTAAACCTCACCTCTCACACCAACTCGAATTCTAGGTGCAGGTTGTGTCGAAAGGGAGACCAATCCATGGCACTGTCATAAACGAAGGTGCTTCGACCTGCGTTATGTCACAAGCTTGCTGGCTCAATTTAGGTTCTCCTACCCTCACCCCGCCATCGAATTCCCTCAAAGCTTTTGATGGCCACAGTTTCCTCCCAAAAGGATACCTTGCTAGCTTTCCCATCACTCTGAGTGGGAAAACGGTAAACGTGGACATTGAAGTCGTCGAGCGCCATCTAGACTATAATCTATTGCTTGGTCGCAGTTGGTCTTATGCCATGACTGCCATTGTGTCTTCGGTCTTCCGACTCATCCTATTTCCATTGGATGGGAAAATAGTCACAGTGGACCAGCTATCCTTCTGCACCCCTGATTATGCCACGTTACCAAGAAGCATTGTACCCCTAATAGGAGGCTTTCCTAACTCTTACATCAGTATCGGTACCGGCCTACTGAAGGCATCTTCCCTACTGGGTTGTTTTCCTCTCCCACTGCCATTGATCCCAAACACAGTTGCAATGATATCCACCACTTTGGATGGCTCTATCAACCCATGGATCATTCTGGCACCTTCAGACATTGATTCCTATGGAGATCAGATGCCGCTTTCACCGGCTGAGTTGGCTTATCAATCCATCCAAACCGCATTTGAACCCTCCACTGCTATGGTTTCAACCGAAGTTATGAACCTCCCTCCCATCACTGTTCTCTCTAAGGATCTCCTCAGTGAAGTCTTGCCTACAGAAAAAGCTATTCGAGAGATTATGTCTCTAGAAGAACGACCTTGGGGAGAGTTTCACCATCGCGCTTCGATGATTGACTCGGAGGCGATAAAAACTGAAATCCCATCCTTTGACCAACCTGAGGTGGTCCCCTCTGCTTATACGACTGTTCAAGCTATCGATTCAGAAGGGAACATGGGTAATATTTCTGAGACAATGCTTATTGATATCTCGGTAAAATTGGGTATCGTGGAAAATGTTCAGATTGGAGAAGCTTGCAATCTTGAGGAAATTGCGCGCTTTACATCCATTTTCAAAGAATTCCGTGATGTGTTTGCTTCGTCTCACTAGAAAATTCCCGACATAGATAATTCTATTGACGAGAAAGAGATCAAGAAATTCTGAGCATTCTTTTTATGGTATTTTTCTTGCTCATTAATCCGAAAAACCTCGAGTCCTCTTCTTCGGGGTCGTTAAACTTACACAAAGAAGCATCGAGCGTTCTTTTTACAGTATTTTTCTTGATCGTTAATCTGAAAAACCTCGAGTTCCCTCCTTCGGACTCGTTAAACTTATACGAAGTTGACATCAAGCATTCTTTTTATGGTCTTTTTCTTGTTCGTTAATCCGAAAAACCTAGAGTTCTCTTCTTCACAATCGTTAAAATCATGAAGAAACACTGAGCATTATTTTTAGGAACCTTTTTCTCGCTCATAAAACTGAAAAAACCCCGAATTGACTTTTTCGGGCTCGTTAAACTACCACGATAGAGAGCATGGAGCCATTCTTTTCTCTTTTTCAAAGCTCTTTAAACTGAAAAAGTAACCGAGTTTTCTCCGCGCGACTCGTTAAAATTTCACGGAGGTAACCGAGTTTTCTCCGTGTGACTCGTTAAAATTTCACGGAGGTAACCGAGTTTTCTCCACGTGATTCGTTAAAATTTCACGGAGGTAACCGAGTTTTCTCCGCGCGACTCGTTAAAATTTCACAGAGGTAATTGAGTTTTCTTCGCGCGACTCGTTAAAATTTCACGGAGGGCACCGAGTTTTTCTTTGTTGGACTCGTTAAAATTTCACAAAGAATACTGAGTTCACTCCGTCTCCTCGTACTCATAACACAATGAGGTAGACGTCTATCGAACATAGATTTCTCACTTTTCCGGTTTTGATGGACTAACTTATGGAAAATGAATTGTTTCGGGCTTACTATTATCCCTTTGCCGTGCCCGGTTATCAAGACATGACAAAAGTACCCCAATAGAGTTGTCTTTTCTGACATTTTTCAGACTCTCTAAACATGAAAATTTCACCGAGTTTACTCATCTGGACTCGTTAAACCTAATCAGATGGGATGCAGAGTTGTCTTTTCTGACATTTTTCAGACTCTCTAAACATGAAAAATTCACCGAGTTTACTCATCTAGACTCGTTAAACCTAATTAGATGGGGCACAGAGTTGTCTTTCCTAACATTTTTCAGACTCTCTAAACATGAAAAATTCACCAAGTTTACTCGTCTGGACTCACTAAACTTAATCAGATGGGGAAAAATTTGGAAAAAATGGATACTACCTCTGTTACATTTTCAAAAAGGTCGATTTGGCAGCAAAATTCTTGAACATGGCACTTCCTAGAAAAATCTTTCGCAGTTAGCCGAACCCTACCATCTAGGAGTATTAGCCTTCATTTCCCAGTGTCCCTACACTGGTAAAATCCTAACACACTCTTTGGTGTTCATCACGCTTCAGCTGCCTAGTACCCTGCTAGAGTGCCTTTTATTGGTCAAGAAGATCTCGCTATCTACTGCTCCTGTTATCAACCAAACCGCTCATTATGCCAGAAATTATTTGTCGTCCGACGTTCCCATTTACTCTTCATTATCTCAAATCATAAGAAAAATCATTTGGTTTCCGTCAGACATACCACAGAAATCCCCCAAAAAAGTTCATTTTTCACAGACTTTTCCAGAATACTTCAACATCTATCAGAGGTTGATCCAACTCATTTGCATCCTGACATTTCTGCAGACACTGTGTGTCTCAGATGATCAACTTCATCATTAGTCTCATTAATTATTCCTACGAGAATGCTGATTGAACTATCGTATTCATCTCACAGATTGTACTGCAAGGCTAGGGACCATCACTGGCCACGTGGGGACCTTTCAGACTGCGGTACTCGCCATTATCGACCGGTAATTAGAAGATTTCTCTACATGTTCGATGACAACTCATCATTCACACATGTTGAGGACATGTGCCAAGGGAATCAGATTGTTCTGGGTGTGTCACACGCACAGTTGCTTCCTTCCCCAAGTTGCGATATTGTTTATGGAGACAGCTTCTTCAACCTGATCCTGTTATGACAGACACTTCCACATTGTGCCTATCGGTGGACATATTATTCATATCTCTATTCTAGAGAAATAATGTTGTTTAAGCTACTGAGCATGGGACATGCCTGACTCAAGGCAGATACTATATTTTCTGACATATGTTGTTGTTTCAGGTTTTCTTCAGTTTTTCAATCTCTTTATCTCTACACAAATTATAAAGTATTTCAGCCATCGTCTTCGTCTCTGACCTCACACTTTAGGGGGCATCTGTTACAGGTCAAAATAACTCCTCATCAGCTCAGAGGGGAAGACAAATATGGAAGGAGTACAAATTTTTCGGAAAAATACTGAGAGGGGGGGTGAATCAGTATTTAGGACTTTATCAAATATTTTTACTTTTTCATGCTCTAAAACCCATACGCTACTTTGCTGAATCCAACTAGCGTGTACACGCACATATACTTCATAAAACTCGTGTATACACAAAGATCTAATTATTCCATTAATTCTTCACTTATATCATTCCATCATTCATTCATTAGATGTTCTATAAATAGTAAACATGTGCAGTAAGAACAGAATAAGCCATCACACATAAGCATCACACATGAACACCGTATTCTAGTAAGTCCTGTCTTTAGAGAAACCAGCAGTCATAGCTTGCTCAAATTTCTCAATATTTTTATTATAGAGAATGACTACAACACAGTTTGCACATCTACTCAACATGACAAATCTACCTACTAAGCACTTGGAATCCTGAAGGGAGTCATCACCCCCCACCAAGTGTTTCACTTTCCTCCTGGAAGGGAGCTACGACCCCCTGATCTCGTTTACCAGCCTCACCTGGAAGGGAGCTACAACCCCCTGACTGAAGGCTACAACCCTCAGCACCAATATGGACCACGTTTCATCAATTTTCACACTGGATCCAAAGCTTCCTTTAGAACACAACTTGCAGGCCACGTTTGATCATATTTTCAGACTAGACCCACGCCACATATTTAAGCTCAATCATACAACCAAAACTGATACAGACAACTCAGAACTGTAGAATACAGATAGTAGTAACACAGCAGAACAGATCAGAAATTTCATACCCCATGCTTCAGCAAACCCTAGTTTGCATACGCGCTTTCCTTTCACTGATCCCGCGTATATACGCCCCTTCTACCATACAAACCCGTGTATACTTTTGTACATATTATGAGTTCACTTACCACATGGGTTTCTGAGAGCATGATAATTATCCTTTAGCGTATGGTTCTTCAGACATTTATGTCATTGCAATTCTTCAGAACAGATACATCACATAGATTTTACCCTTTACTTCAGACAGATGTTCGCCTCATCTCATATCTAATCATTCCATAAACAGATCTAGCAAATATAAGTACATTTCAGATCTAGATACCCTTCTTCATCATTGGTGCATCATGCATTCAGATCTATCATTCAACTGTAACCCTTTCCATTCAGATATACTTCGGAGAGAAGTATTCATTCAAGTTCAGACATCTTACACCCACACCCATGATTTGCACAATGAATTTCTTCTCTTTATATAGGTTTACCCTTTTTCAATACCATGAGCCAAAACCACATTACTTCCGATGGTATTTCTGGACAGGGTCATTTAGACGAATCATTACCCAATACAATGGGTCAATACCATGGTGGTTACCCCTGGTTTTTCACTTTATGAGCGCTTTTTCCCATACGCGACTTGGCACGTTGTTTCCCGCGTGCATACGCGACTTCTCCTAGACAAATCTGCGTATTCCTTGAGACATACTCTTTTCATCATAGATCTAGCACATACTGAATTTATTTCTTCATTACCTTCTGTACTCACTGTAGATACATCAGATTTACATCATTTAACAAGTTCATCAAGACATATTCTATCAAGCACAACTTCATCAAGTAGGTTGCCATCATCTTCATCAAGTGGGTTGTCATTCAAGGACAACACTCTATCAAGTGGGTTGTCATCAAGGACAACACTCAGCATCATATTTCCAACAAACATCATATCACATCATATTTACATCATTTACCAAGTCCATCAAGTCAAGAATGACTTCATCAGGTGGATTGCCATCAAGGACAACACATGTCAACAATCTCATGTCTTCATCTTCATTCAATGGGTTGCCATCAAGGACAACACTCTGCATCATATTTCCAACACAAAGACCTAAATTAAACCTATTTCTGCCAGGGTAACGCATATCTATAACAACACAAGAGCGTTATAACACAGTTAATCAGTGAATGAGCCACGTTAGTGGCTAGGGAAATGCTCTGTTTACACTGGAGGGAAGCGTTACCTGTGTTTTAAGTTTGAATCAGGAAAATCCCGCGGAGAATGATTTGAATCTTTGACTTTCCCTCACAAGAGAATCAGTTCACAAAAGAAACTGCAGAGCACTAGTTCATTATTGGTCATTGCTATAACAAGATTGAACTCCAAAGGAAGAAAAAGCATAGAGATTAAAGAAACATCTAAGGTTTTTCCATTCCAAACTAGTGGAAATAGAAGGGCAACAATGGCTTTCTCCCTCTCCTATAAGAAGGAGCTGAGGGCTCTTAATTTGAGGTCAAAGGATTGCTAAAGGTTTTGGCATACTTGTGGAATAGAGAATAGTGTTATATTGTGAAGGCCAAGAGTCAAATAGGTTCCTAGAGAGCTTGTTGACTTGGAATCCTTCACTTGAGAGATAAAAGAGATTGGGAGACTGAGGAGGGCTTGGTACAATTGACAATTGTAATCCTCATTCTTTCAAAATTAATAGAACTGTGTTCGTTTTGTCCATTCAATGCTTAATATTTTCATTATTGTTTAAACGTTTACATTGCATGATATGAATGGCTCAGATGTGTATAATCTAGAAGTTCATTATATATTGACTTGATTGATAGGATATATGTTATGTTAGAAATTACGAGGGTGCTTTGACTGATTGCAGGACTAAGATTTGGAGCTGGTGAAGAAGGACTCTTGCTTCGCTGCTTAGCGCTCTCCAAGGGACTCCAAGATTGTCAAAGAGGTAATTCTTCATCACATTCTGTCAAGTTATTTTAAGTTAATATGAACATGCTCATGCCATCTTTTTGAACAACATAGCTAATCTTATTGTCTGCCTCGGGCACCGGAAAGCCCTGAGAGGGATATTCGAAAACCAACAACCCAAGCAGTTTACCCTATAGGAGAATTAATGAACTGTCAGTTCAACTTTTCAAGATTCAGACTTCTATCTACCTCTTTTAAACAGTCTATGAACTGAAAATTTCAGAATAAACTCAGCTAGATGCAGAAAAATAATAATAATAATAATAAAATCTCTTAAAAATTAAATGCTTCGGACATTGACTTTTCAAACAAGAGAAACAAATATAAATGCCAGCTTAGCAGACAAGCACAGGGATTCAGTCAGCAAAAGGTACTGATGGCCAAAAAACTCTGCAACTAAAACACCATCACAGCAATGAACATCAAGGTTTTGGTTGAGTAACGCTCTGTCTGTGAGTAAAGACAACGACTAACGCACTATATTTGATCAGAGACAACGTTATAACGCACTGGAAAACCTACAGAGGTAGCGTTAGCCAGGGAAAAGTTCTTCAGTTGGTCAAACAGAAACAGGATTGAACTCTGCAAGCGTTTGATATGTCTACTGGGAAAACTATGGGGAAACACCCCAGTGGATATTTGACACTAGCGGATACTTATACTACCATCCAAACTAGTATAAGTATCATAATAGTTAAATTGGTCATTCTTGTCCCTCTATAGTTAAAGACTGCTTACCATTAAATTAGTGGCAGGTAGATTTTCTAACCGATGGTACTAATAAGTATAATAGTCATTCTTATGTACCCTATAACACTAGAAATACCATAGCAGGATAGTCATTCACAATATAGGTAATTACCAAGTATGCCCTAATTACGCTAGAGGGATTTTGACCCCACATGTCCCTAATTACTAAGCCCTCCTCCTATTTGTCTATCCTTATGCACCCCTAATTATGCCACGTTACCAAGTAGCACTGTACCCCTAATAGGAGGCTTTCCTGACTCTTACATCAGTATCGGTACTGGTCTTCTGAAGGCATCTTCCCAACTGGGTTGTTTTCCTCTCCTGCCATCATTGATCCCAAACATGGTTGCAATGATATCCACCACTTTGGATGGCTCTATCGACCCATGGATCATTCAAACATCTTCAGACATTGATTCTTATGGGGATCAGATGCCGCTTTCGCCGGCCGAGCTGGCTTATAAAGCCATCCAAACCGCATTTGAACCCCCCACTGCTATGGTTTCGACCGAAGGTACAAACCTCCCTTCCATCACTCTTCTCTCTAAGGATCTCCTCAATCAAGTATTGCCTACAGAAGAAGCTATTCGAGAGATTATGTCTCTAGAAGAACGACCTTGGGGAGATTTTCACCATCGCGCTTCGATGATTGACTCGGAGGCGATAAAAACTGAAATCCCATCCTTTGACCAACCTGAGGTGGTCCCCTCTACTTATATGACTGTTCAAACTATCGAGTCAGAAGGGAACATGGGTAATCTTTCTAAGATAATGCTCATTGATATCTTGATCAAAATGGGTATCGTGGAAAATATTCAGATTGGAGCCGATTGCAATCCAGAGGAAATTGCACACTTCACATCCATTTTTAAGGAATTCCGCGATGTGTTCGCTTGGTCTTATGACAAAATGCCCGGCATATACCCTTATATTGTCGAGCACGAAATCAAGATTTATGATATTGCCAAACCTGTTCGGCAACGTCTCAAACCTGTCCTCCCGCGCACAGCAGCCGCCATCAAAATTGAAGAAGAAAAACTTTTGAACGCTGGTTTCATCTATCTCGTTCCTTTAACGAAATGGGTTTCCAATCCGGTTCCCGTTGATAAAAAACAAGGCACCATTAGAGTTTGCGTCAACTATCACGATCTGAACGCTACTTGTCCCAAAGACAATTATCCTACACCGTTCATTGACCAGATTCTCGACGATTGTGCCGGATGCGAATCTTTCTCATTCATGGATGGATTCTCAAGCTATAACCAGATTGCAATAAAAAAATACGACCAGCATAAAACTGCCTTCATCTGTCCTTGGGGCATTTTTGCATATCGAAAACTCCCATTCGGTCTGAAGAATTATAGAGCAACTTTTCAGCGGGCTATGGACTATGCTTTTCATGACATTCGACATATTGTACAGGCTTACTTGGATGACCTTCCGGCCCATTCCAAGAAGAGACAGGATCACCTTGCTCATTTAAGAGAAATTTTTGCTAGGTGCAGATTCTACAATATACGCTTGAATCCTCATAAATGCGTATTTATGGTCGAGTCCGGACGTCTGTTAGGTTTTATTGTCTCCAAGCACGGGATTAGGGTTGATCCCGATAAGGTTAAGGCAATTTTTGAATTGTCGGCACCACAATCCATCCTTCAACTCCAAAGTTTGCAGGGGAAGGAAAACTTTTTGCGTCGTTTCATCGTTAACTATGCCGATATGACGAAAGGATTCATGCGATTATTGAAGAAAGCAACACTATACTTGTGGGATGACCAAGCTCAACGGTCATTTGATGCTTTAAAACATGCACTTGTTTCAGCCCCACTCCTTAGTGCCCCCGATTACTCACGCGCCTTTCTCCTGTACCTGGCAGCGTCACCATCCTCACTTGGAATGGTTTTGGTTCAAGTACACGATGACGATAGCGAACATGTGATTTACAATTTATCCAAAGGTCTAATTGGACCTGAATTACATTATTCACATGTGGAGAAACTTTCTCTGGCTGTAGTTTTTGCTGTCACCCGACTCCGACACTATATATTGCTGCGACAGACTACGGTCATTGCTTTGGAGAACCCCATGCACCATATCTTGTCTAGACAAATTATTGGAGGAAAATATTCCAAATGGATCGTAATCCTCCAGCAATTTGATTTGGTCTTCACGACTGCCAAAGAAAAGAAATCCCTCGTCTTCGCTGAATTATTATTGGATCTTCCTAGAATTGACCCAACAGAAGTAGCTCACGATCCATTTCCCGATGAATCTGTGTACTTGGTCGATTCTTCGGACCCATGGTATGGAGACATTTTAGTCTACCTACAAACCCAACGCTTTCACCCGACTCTCATGTCCGACGACCGTCGTCGTATCTGCCACCAAGAAAAGCACTACCTCGTGCTAAACGATACACTATATCGTCGTGGTGTCGATACTATTCTCCGATGTTGTCTCACTTTCGATACTCATGTGATATCGAGCATTCTTTTTATGGTATTTTTCTTGCTCGTTAATCTGAAAAACCTCGAGTTCCCTTCTTCGGACTCGTTAAACTTATACGAAATTGATATCGAGCATTCTTTTTATGGTATTTTTCTTGCTCGTTAATCTAAAAAACCTCGAGTTCCCCTCTTCGGACTCGTTAAACTTATACGAAGTTGATATCGAGCGTTCTTTTTCTATGGTCTTTTTCTTGCTCGTTAATCCGAAAAACCTAGAGTTTTCTTCTTCAGACTCGTTAAAATCATGAAGAAGCACTGAGCTTTCTTTTTAGGAATCTTTTTCTCACTCATAAAACTGAAAAACCCTGAGTTTCCTTTTTCGGGCTCGTTAAACTACCACGATAGGAAGGATAGAGCCATTCTTTTCTCTTTTTCAAAGCTCTTTAAACTGAAAAAGTAACTGATTTTTCTCCGCGTGACTCGTTAAAATTTCACGGAGGTAAACGAGTTTTCTCCGCACGACTCGTTAAAATTTCACGGAAGTGACCGAGTTTTCTCCGCGTGACTCGTTAAAATTTCACGGAGGTAATCGAATTTTCTCCGCGCGACTCGTTAAAATTTCATGGAGGGCACCGAGTTTTTCTTTGTTGGACTCGTTAAAATTTCACAAAGACTACTGAAGGTAGTTCATCTGCCTCTGCATCATAATAAATGAGGTACGTTAATCGAAACATACAGATTTTTCTACCTTTTCTCTGTTTCCGATGGACTAACTTACATTTTGAAATGAATCAAGCTTTAAGCTTATAAGCTATTAATATCCCTTTGCTGTTCCTGCTATCAAGACATGACAAAGGTACCCCAACGAGTTGTCTTTCCGACATTTTTCAGATTTCTTAAACATACTCCACCAATGACTATCCATCCATTAATTCTAACTGCATGGGATGTAGTTACAGTCTTTTATGACATTTTTCAGACTCTCTAAACATGAAAAATTCACTGAGTTTACTCATCTAGACTCGTTAAACCTAATCAGATGGGGCACAAAGTTGTATTTCCTGACATTTTTCAGACTTTCAATAATGTGGTAACCACCAGTCATCAATCATATATAGTGAAACTAATCAGACGGTGGGAAAAATTTGACAAAATGGATACTACCTCTCATGATTTTTCAAAGGCTCATTTGAGAAGAAATTTGAAAGACATGGAACTTCCCAGAAAAATCTTTCGCAGTTAGCCGAACCCTACCATCTAGGAGTATTAGCCTTCATTTCCTAGTGTCCCTGCACCAGTAAAATCCTAACACACTCTTTGGTGTTCATCATGCTTCAGCTGCCTAGTACCCTGCTAGAGTGCCTTCTATTGTTCAAGTAGATCTCGCTATCTACTGCTCCTGTTATCAACCAAACCGCTCACTATGCCAGAAATTATTTGTCGTCCGATGTTCCCATTTACTCTTCATTATCTCAAATCATAAGCAAAATCATTTGGTTTCCATTTCGTGTTGACTGATGTAGGACACCTTAGTGCCTACCTTTCGACAGATCTCTGCCAAGTGGTACATTGAATTACCACGCGCCACCATCAATACGTTTGGTGCTCTAGCAATGGAGTTTCTAAAGAACTTCCAACTACCAATTAGATTTGAAACTGGAACGAAACTATTAACCTCGCTCCGCCAAGACACCGCCACCCACATCTCCGATCGCATTCATGAATGGAGACGTAGGAGGAGGCTAGTCGAAGTGCCAATTCCGGATCATCTCTTAGCTAATTGGTTTTGCAAGTCTCTCTTACCCCACATAGCTAAATACATTGGCCTTTCTGGTGCGGTTACAGAAGATCAATGCATCCGCCATGCCTAGCATTTATATTTAATCTATTCGCAATCTGGCATGCTGTATGATTTGCTCCCCCATGCCCCTGGCAACCCAAATCCTCCGGCTACTCACAAAACCAGGGCTCATGCCGATGGTCTTGTTGGCATGATCTCTGACGTAGCCACAAATAGAGAGCATGGAGCCATTCTTTTCTCTTTTTCAAAGCTCTTTAAACTGAAAAAGTAACCGAGTTTTCTCCGCGCGACTCGTTAAAATTTCACGAAGGTAACCGAGTTTTCTCCGCGCAACTCGTTAAAATTTCACGGAGGTAACTGAGTTTTCTTCGCGCGACTCGTTAAAATTTCACGGAGGTAACCGAGTTTTCTCCACGCGACTCGTTAAAATTTCACCGAGGTAATCAAATTTTCTCCGCGCGACTCGTTAAAATTTCACGAAGGGCATCGAGTTTTTCTTTGTTGGACTCATTAAAATTTCACAAAGAATACTGAGTTCACTCCGTCTCCTCGTACTCATAACAAAATGAGGTAGACGTCTATCGAACATAGATTTCTCACTTTTCCGGTTTCAATGGACTAACTTACGGAAAATGAACTGTTTCGGGCTTACTATTATCCCTTTGCCGTGCCCAGTTATCAAGACATGACAAAGGTATCCCAATGGAGTTGTCTTTTATGATATTTTTCAGACTCTCTAAACATGAAAAATTCACCGAGTTTACTCATCTAGACTCATTAAACCTAATCAGATGGGACGTAGAGTTGTCTTTTATGACATTTTTCAGACTCTCTAAACATGAAAAATTCACTGAGTTTACTCATCTAGACTCGTTAAACCTAATCAGATGGGGCACAAAGTTGTATTTCCTGACATTTTTCAGACTCTCTAAACATGAAAAATTCACCGAGTTTACTCGTCTGGACTCGCTAAACTTAATCAGACGGGGAAAAATTTGGACAAAATGGATACTACCTCTGTTACATTTTCACAAAGGTAGATTTGGCAGCAAAATTCTTGAACATGGCACTTCCCAGAAAACTCTTTCGCAGTTAGTCAAACCATACCATATATGAGTATTAGCCTTCATTTCCCAGTGTCTTTGCACTGGTAAAATCCTAACACACTCTTTGGTGTTCATCACGCTTCAGCTGCCTAGTACCCTGCTAGAGTGCCTTCTATTTTTCAAGCAGATCTCGCTATCTACTGCTCCTGTTATCAACCAAACCGCTCATTATGCTAGAAAGTATTTGTCGTCCGACGTTCCCATTTAATATTCATTATCTCAAATCATAAGCAAAATCATTTGGTTTCCGTTTCATGTTGACTGATGTAGGACGCCTCAGTGCCTACCTTTCGACAGATCTCTTCCTATCGACTTCAACATCTTATCTAGGAAGTTGATCCAGAAACCCATCAGTACCCGAATACTTGCAGACATCAGTGGCAGGTAGTCTTGTGTTTGATCAAGGGTCTTCATCATTGGCTCCTGGTCGAATGATTCTACGAGTGTTCGACTTCAACTCATTTTATTTACACTCACTAGATTGTACTGTGCATCTTAGGGACCATCATCATTATCAGTGGCCACCTTCACGTCTGTTAACAGTTTTCATTATCGACTGGTAATCAGACGATTTCTCACATGTTCGACGACAACTCATTCATTCACATGTTGAGGAATATGCAGTTTAAGTGAATCAGCGGTCAAGACCTTGGGGCAAAGGCTACATCATTAAAGTTGTGTTTCCTTGCCCAAGTTGCGATATTGTTTATGGAGACAACTTCTTCAGCCTGATCCTGTTATGACAGACACTTGCACATTGTGCCTATCAGTGGACAGATTCTTCATATCTCTATTCTAGAGAAATCATGTTGTTTAAGCTACCGAGCATGGGACATGCCCGACTCAAGGCAGATACTATATTTTCTGACATATGTTGTTGTTTCAGGTTTTCCTCAGTCTTTCAATCTCTTTATCTCTACACAAAATATAAAGTATTTCGGCCATCGTCTTCGTCTCTGACCTCAAACTTTAGGGGGCATCTGTTACAGGTCAAAATACCTCCTCATCAGCTCAGAGGTGAAGACAAATATGGAAGGAGTACAAAGACATAAATTAAACCTATTTCTGCCAGGGTAACGCCTATCTATAACAACACAAGAGCGTTATAACGCAGCTACTCAGTGAATAGGCCGCGTTAGTGGCTAGGGCAATGCTCTATTTACACTAGAGGGAAAAGTTACCCGTGTTTTAAGTTTGAATCTTGAAAATCCCGTGGAGAATGATTTGAATCTCCGACTTTCCCTCACATGAGAGTCAGTTCACAAAAGAAACTGCAAAGCACCAATTCATTATTGGTCATTGCTATAACAAGACTGAACTCCAAAGGAGGAAAAAACATAGAGATTAAAGAAACATCTAAGGTTTTTCCATTCCAAACTAGTGGAAAGAGAAGGGCAACAATGGCTTTCTCCCTCTCCTATAAGAAGGAGCTGAAGGCTCTTAATTGGAGGTCGAAGGATTGCTAAAGGTTTTGGCATACTTGTGGAATAGAGAATAGTGTTATATTGTGAAGGCCAAGAGTCAAAGAGATTCTTAGAGAGCTTATTGACTTGGACTTCTTCACTTGAGAGATTAAAGAGATTGGGAGACTGAGGAGGGCTTGGTACAACCGACGGTTGTAGTCCTCCTTCTTTCAAAATTAATAGAATTGTGTTCGTTTTGTCCATTCAATGCTTAATATTGTCATTATGGTTTGAACGTTTACATTGCATGATATGAATGGCTCAAATGTGTATAATCTAGAAGTTCATTATATATTGACTTGATTGATAGGATATATGTTATGTTAGAAATTACGCGGGTGCTTTGACTGATTGCAGGACTAAGATTTTGAGCTGGTGAAGAAGGACTCTTACTTCGCTACCTAGCGCTCTCCAAGGGACTCCAAGATTGTCAAAGAGGTAATTCTTCATCGCATTCTATGAAGTTATTTTAAGTTAATATGAACATGCTCATGCCATCTTTGTGAACAACACAGCTAATCTTACTGTCTGCCTCGGGCACGGGAAAGCCCTGAGAGGGATATTCGAAAACCAACAACCCAAGCAGTTTACCCTATAGCAGACATGGCCCACTGAAAAGTGGCTCCGACATTTTTAAGGCCGAACAACATGACCCGATAGGTGAAGGTTCCCCACAGACTAATGAACGCAATCTTAAGCTGATCAGCACGATAGATAACAATCTCGGTGTACTTGGAGAAACCATCCATGAAGGATAGACCCTCATGCCCTGCACACTCATCAATGATTTGGTCAATGAATGGTGTGGGGAAGTTTTCTTTGGGAAAAGCTTTGTTCAGGTTGCAAAATTCGGTGCAGACACAGATGGTGCCTTATTTTCTGAGAACGATAACTGGGTTGGACACCCAAGTGGTGTATTCGATGGGATAGATAAAACCAGTTTGCTGGAGCTTATCGATTTCAGCTTTAATAACCTCTCATCTGGAAATATTAATGGGTCTCAAATGTTGACGGACAGGATTGGCATCAGGCCATGTATCGATATGGTGTTCAACAATGGTGGGATAAATTCTAGGCATTTCTGAATAGGACCAAGTGAAAACATCACATAATTCCTTGAATAGCTTGGTGTAAGCCTCAATTTCTTCCAGGGTACATTGGGTGCCCAAGGTGATATTTTATTCTACCCTTGGCTTGTCAGAAATTTCAATTTTAATGGTAGGAGAGGTATTGGCCATATTTCCTTCTTCGAAAGCATTGGGTGCAGGAATGGGATTTCTAAACCAATCGAATTCATCAGGAATGAAGTCCTTAGTTTCCACAACATATTGGTCATGGGACTGTTGCGGGAGGAAGTGTGCATGATGGTGCATATCATCCCATAGAAAGTCAGGGTTGGTTATTGCTTCCATAATGTCTTCATCATAATGGAATATGGGTCGACTGGAGGAAGGAAAACCACCTGACGCGGTAGAGTTACCTGACTCATCATGATGTGAAGAAAGGCTCACATGCACAACATCATGGGGGATGACAGAAGAGTAAGCAGATAATGGATCTACCGATGTTGAGCCCAGGGTGATTACTGAAGGGAGGTCAAGCGAAACATTACGGGAAGTCTCCAAGCGGACTTCCACCGAGGGACTCATGGATGATGATAGGTAGAAAATGGTGGCCTAAGACTCCGTCATTTCGAAATCAGGAGGGGGAATTTCAATAGGATCAGGCAGATCCTCTGGTTCTACCGAAGCAGAACTTGCAAACCAAGGGGAGGTGAACTTGTTATTCTTGGCCTCAAATTGGTAGAATGCTTCCAAAGAGGAATGAGACTCTTCGAGGAGGGGACAGAGGTGAGTGCAGTGGCCATGGAAATCACACAAAGCACAAGGGTGATTTTTGTGCAAGGATTTGAGTTTCGGGACTGAATCAAGTATAGTGACATAGACCTTAGGGATATCAGACTCTGGAAATGTCTCATTGACCATGGGCTTGAGGTGAGGCAACTCTAGACAGGTATGGGTGGCATGACCGACAACATCACACAAAGCACACTGGATGGTACGCTTTGGCGACCAAGGAGGGGTAAGGTTTGTCGACGCAACCTTGTCTTTAGATGCCTTTTTTTTGGCTTTGCCATCGTTACCCGAAGTTGTCGCAATAGGAGGAGGTTCCTATTGAGGTGGCTAAGTCACAGTAGCAGAGGGAGGGGTCATAGGGACCGATTGAACCAGGGTCAATGTAGGATAAGGTTTGGGTTGACCAGGTGGGATAGCGGCTCGGGGATCTAGGTACCAGACGATAATCCCTAGGGTCAGGTTATTGAGGGATAAGGTAGCCATGACAAGTACTGAGAACACTCCAGGAGGGGGACGGCTCCAAGATGGTTAAGGCTTGGAGGAACCGTTCCAAGAGGGTAGAGAGGCTCATGGATACCAACTGTAGGTGAAGGGCTAGGAGGAGGAGGTCCAGAAGGCTAAATCAAAGTGCTAGGAGCAGGTTGCAGAGTGCAAGGCTGTTGACTAGCTGAAGCAGGCCACTTTAGGGAAGCTCGAGATGATTGCATCATGAAAACATTTGATGAGCTGGGATCAGAGACATGAGGAGGAAGACCAGGGAATGTAACAAGCAAATATGATTCTTTGTATACTTTTGGTGAGACACTGGTCACAGGATCGACGATTTGATTATTGGCCACCGAAGATATGATGGACTCTGGGGAGGTTTGAGACTTTGGTTCGTAATATGTCAACTGGTCAATGGTGACCATCTTTCCATTATGAGGGAAGGAAATCTTACGGTGAACCACATATGGGACAAAATACATCGCATAGGTGTAGCTATGACCAAATAGAATGTTATAATCTAAGGGGGCATCAATGAATTTCATGTCAATGCAAACAGTCTTGCCCGCAAGCGTAATAGGACAATTTCGAAACATGCCAATGGGATAAGAGGAGTGGCCATCCCACGCTCGGAGGGTGATAATGGAAGGGTCCAACTCAGGTGATCCGATTTGTTTCCAAACTGAAGTGTACATCACACAGGTGGATGCCCCCTCATTAATTATACAATGAGAAACATTGGCATTCTGAATCTTGACGGGGATTTGGAAAGCAACAGAAGCAGAAAGAGGAGGATGTTTCAACCGATCAACATCGAAGATGATCAAGTGATCATCTAAAGGATATACAATGCCCATGGAAGATAATAGAGATTTTCGTTGTGAAGGTCACGAATGGAGGAGTTCCAACGTTGAGATAGTAGTAGGAGATTGCGCCAAATCATCTACTATACTATACGAATGGGCAACTTTTCCAGAAGAAACATTTCGACGTAATGGTCCCTTAGGGATCTTGGTATGAACCTCTGCCTTAGGCTGATGGATATGCAAAGGACCATTGGATTTCGAAAGAGGCTCTGTAGAAACTGAAGAATGGATCTCGGGGGCAGACATAGTGGGAGGTTTGTTGTACTGATGGGACCAAGTGTAAAGGTTGAGGTTAATGGTAATAAGTTGCTCAGAGTTCATCATGAGAATCTAGTAATAGAAGTACAAGATGGAGGAGGTTAAGTGGCCACCTGACTGTCAGGTGGTTGGGTAGCCACGAATCCTTGCTGAGGGAAACGATTAGTAAACACAGCCGGCTAAGTAGGCGCAGCATTGGGAGGGATGGAAGAGGAGGCTTTTTGTCCTCGCGATGCTACTTGAGTCTCCCACATTTGCCACATTTGTGGTAAAATAGGACAATCGTGAGTGTAATGACCATAAATACCACAACATGAACAAGGCTTATTCATGCGAATAGGCCTGTCTTGTTTGGGTTGAGTGCCCTATTGTTGGTTAGCAGTAGTGTTAGGTGCATTACCTTGATGATTAGGTCCAAGACTATCGGGGGTAGATTTATTTTGAGTGCCTTTCCTCTTCTTTTTGGAAGGAGGAGGATTATTCACACCCTATTGTACATACACTTGCCCCTGAGGTGGCGGTGGCTACTGTTACGGGGTTTCAGAAGGCAAGGGAGGCAGAGGTGCTAATGCTGGAGGAGCTGGAGCACTAGGCTGCGGATATGGATAAGAATGAGGTTGGGTAACATTGTGGTAAACAGGAGGTTGGGGAAAAGGAGGAGGCATGTCGTATCCTAGATAAATGCTAACGAGAGGGGGAAAAGTGTTGGAGGTGTTGGCCTAGCCGTGAGAAAAACCATAGCCCATGGGAGGCTAAGCGTATGGATTAGAAAGAGCTCCAATGATACTGTCGGCGGCATGAGATGCCATCGATGCGTCGGCACCACCGGGTCTAGGAAGATCAGGTAGAATGGTATAAACATAACCCGACTGAGCGTAGATCATGTCATATTTTAAAGCAATCTGTAGAGCAGCTTCTTTGGTTTAAGGGAAATGCGATGTGACATCTTTGCCGATAGCAGGAAAAAGTGATCTAAGGAACCAATCCATGTAGACATGGTCTTCAAAGGTAGGGGCTCGACATAGGCTCTTTATTCTCTACCATTCCTGGATATGATCGTATAGGTGGGTTGTAGATGATTGACAGAAAGAAGTCAAAAGTTCGGTACCAGTGTCAAAACAAAGGGGAAGCTGGAAATAAGACAGAAAAGCCTAGGCAAGAATTGCAAAGGTGGTATGAGAGGGGGAGGCCTGATCAACATACCACTTAGAAGCTTCGCCAGTAAGTGTACGTTGGAACAACTAAAGACGTAAAGAGTCATCGGTAATGGAGTTAGACGAACACCACCTGTGGAAAGATCGAACATGGTTAGTAGGATCTTCTCCAGCAAAACCTTCAAACTTGGGGATGTTATAAGGGAGATTGGTTGGCATAGCAGGCCAACCAGCATCATGGCGTATAGGGTCATCGATCAACTGGTTAAAATCGGGAAGGCTGAGGCCTTCCATATAGGGAAGCAAGGGAGCATCCGGGGTAGTTCCTGTTGTGGTCCCACTAGTATTATTCCCAGAATTAGGGTCAGGGCTACCATCAGCGTTAGGTCCTGAACCATACATGGTGAAGGTGACAAGTGGAGAACCTGGCACAGAACTAGAAGGGGAACCTAATGATCCAGAAGAGGAGTCAGAGTGTGGACTCAGTGGAGGACTAACTCGAATCCTACGTGGAGGAGTAAGAATTCCTATCGGAAATTGAGGATGAAGGCCAAGAAGTCTCCATGATAAATTCCTTTGAGGCACAATGATGAAGGCACAAACACGACACAAGGGAAGAGAGACCAACAAGGGCAAAGAGGTGCAGGATCAACTGATTACAATGTTGAAACAAGGGCAAAGAGGTGCAGGATCAATTGATTTCAATGTTTAAAGTCTTTGCTTGGTGGTGTTAACTAGGCTCTTCTTCGCTTAGGGTGTGTGTGTTAAGTCTGTAAATTTTAATTTTTAAACCCAGAAGTTTGTAGAGAAAAAGAAAAAGTGTGTTGTATAACTGTAAATAAACCTGAAAATAACAATATATGAAATTGAAATAACATAAAATAAACAGCTAATTATGCATTAATCTAAACCTAAGGAGGCGGGCCTCTCAACAACTAGTCTGTAGGTAGAAAAAAAATCTAGTCAAAACACACAAAAATAGCCGAAAGATATAAATTTGGGAGGGACAATGATCTAAAGGTCAGAACTACTGGAAATAGGTGCAGAAAAATAGCAAAAAATCAGAGGAAAAATTGTTGTAAATGAGGTGGTGAAAGGCTATAACCTGGAGGGAAGCGGAGGGGACCCTAGAGGAAAACCCAAAAAAAACTAAAAATAGGTGTTTTGGATGGATACATAACCAATATGAAGTGGATCTGAAGGTGAGGGATCAAATCTGAAAAATGGTTGAACACACTGAAATTTCAAACGACTTATAGCAGCTAAAACTCTTCCACAAAAGGTGGAGGGTACTGAAGCCCTAAGGGGATAGGTTCCCACTTTTATGAGTAAAATAGAACAAGTATAGGTCCAAAACGGGGAGAGACGGAGGTCAGAAAACCCTGAATAGAGGCCCAGACAAACCTAGAAAACTTTCAGAAAAATTGCCGTAA
Organism: Pinus albicaulis; assembly: GCA_034641835.2. Lineage (NCBI taxonomy): Eukaryota > Viridiplantae > Streptophyta > Pinopsida > Pinales > Pinaceae > Pinus > Pinus albicaulis. Next base: position 1,878,982,986 of record CM076575.1, on the reverse strand, counting down.
AAAGCCCAGGTCGCAGTTTCTGACCTATTCTCTACAGAGGTCGCAGGTTTTGGCCTGTCTTCTGTGCCCTGGAGGTTTAGGTCATAGGTTTTGGCCAAAAAAGAGCGACCTGCACTTCCTACACTCTCGGGAGTAGGTTTCAGAAGAATGTGTCAGCTCAGCTACACCTAATTCCTGTCATCTACGCAATAGGTCCGAAAACACACGAAAGTTAGAATTTTCAATGTTTTAGGGTTTTATAGGTTAAAAAAAAAACATCAATAAAAGAAAAACAAGAGGTTGAAGATAAATCCTACAGTTTGAAGCAACTGGATATGCAGGGATATGAAAAATGACAGAAGTCGTATTCGTACACCCTTGTGGAGTCGCCAGTTGTTAGTATGAATCTTAATCACAAGCATACGAAAAAGGCCCACTTTAGCTGTGCATAACAAACAACCCTAATAGCAAATATGGTTGCCAATATCTTTAGATCTGCAATTATTTAACCAATATAAATGCTGCAAAAAACTAGATCTATGCATTAAAAGACATTAAGCAGTAAATAAAAGCAAGAGTTGCTCCATGCATCCAATAGACAAGACAAGATTATTTTAAAGAATTTTTGTATTTTTTGACACCTGGGAAGGGAACATAGAAAGATTTTACTAGTCCCCCTCATTTGGATTGGTTCTTATAATTCCTCAACACTTCAGATCTAAAATCTCTCTTTCTTGATGGTGTAGAAAACCCAGACAAAGAAGGGAACTCAAAGGGAGCTCACAAGAAAAAAGGTAGCAAAATATGACAATGATGGTGGATCAAAGTCAGACCAAAAGTAGAGATCCAGAGTGATCCTTAGGCAACAAAAGGCCGTGAATGAATGGAAAAACCCTTCTATTTATAACAAAATATTGAGTTAGTCTAGATATTGGTGCATAATTAAAATATTATTAACCAAATCAAGATCCAAATTTTATGGAATATTTTATTATATTTGTTGGAGGGAAAAATAATTTGACTTTGGTCAAATCCCTTTATTTGTAAATAATAAATAAATAAATGATTTATTTATTATTTTAAGGATGTGGTTGAGTAATAATCAAATAAATAATGATTTATTTAATTATTTATAAATTATTTAGTCAAATTTAACAAGGAATATTATTTAAATAAGGTTTAAATAATTATTCCTAGAAAATAATAAGATAAATAGTGATTTATCTAATTAATTTTTCTGTTTTGGGTTAAATATGACCAGGAATATTAATTAAACTGTTGTTTAACTAATTATTCCTTGAGGAAAATCAAACAAATGTGGATTTATTTAATATTTCCTCATGGGGTTTCCTGTTTAGACCATAAACAACTTAATAAATGTGGTTTACTAAATTATTTTTCATAGTGAAAGCAATTTTACTTAGGGTAAAATTGGTCTTACATGGTGTACTTTGGTCCATCTAATAGTAACAGGTTAGATGACCAAAAAATGGTGTAACAATATGGTACTTCTATTCACTTTTATTAAGTCTTGCTTCATTGATTGACAGTCATCTTTTTATTTCATTACATATTTGAAACGTCATCATAAATAAATATTACATGCACTTCTATTCTAATATTTAGCTATGGTTTCTTGTTGAATATGTAATCACACTAATAAATACAATATTTATTTCACAATTATTCTATGCAAACTAGTTTGTTAAAAGAATAATTTTACATAATTTTCATCTCTTTCGACTATTAAATGATCTATATTACTGATAGTTTAAAGATATCATTTTAGATTGCATAAAGGAAAAACACCCTGAGTATATATTAGATTAAATAGTTTAGATAGATGCATATATATTAAAATCATTATCCATTTTCATTCTATATTCACAACACCCTCAAAAATATCCTTATTGGGAAATTGGTCCCATTATCCCTAGTTGGAGCCACTACACCAAACGGAAAAGGAGTTGCTTTAAGGTTCGGACAGGGTGGTTTTCCCCCATGTTTTGGCAGCGAAATTCCTAGGCCTCAACGCTAGGGCTATTACACATAATAACTAATCACATTTACTCATAAAATACAAGAGGTACATATTTCTTATTAACATATGCAAAATCCAACCAAGTCAGGGACTTCCACATACCAACCAATCATAAATTGGGTTGAACCAAATATTTCTTTCAGCCAACCATCTGTATTGCATATTCCAAGAGTCAATGTGGGGCTCAAAAAAAAAAAAACCAAGGGTTCCTCAGGCTTTACCATGCATCCGTCCATTACCACTAAAGGGGTTCCTAGGCCCAAAACCATCATATATACATCCTGGCTTTACTGTGTATCCCGCCATTATTGGTAAAAGGATTCCTAGGACAGAAAATAAACATACACTACATGATTTACCAAAATCCCGTCATATACTAGTCAAGGAATAATTAGGCCCTAAACAAGCATGGATGCTTCTATATTTCTCCACCTACACCATGAGGAATTTTCCCATCTCCACCCTCAAGATTTACTGTGTATCCTGCCATTTATTGGTCAAGTGATTCATAGGTCTTTGGGAATTTTCCTGAGACCACCCCACTTAGTTTCAAATCCATCTGAAAATCCAGCTCAACCAAGTAAATGAACCCAATCAAACCATGGCTATCCTAAAATGGAAAGGCAAGGCTAAAAACCAATGTCACACCTAGAGAAACCCATGCCAATGACAACAAGAGAACCAAAAAAATACATGCATATACCATGCATGTCAAAACTAGCAAGGAAATCACACATGCAACTCAATAATTGCAAGTAATCCCATCATAGAAACTTGATACAACTCTTCCTTTCTTGATATTTACTTCCCTTTGCTTTAATATCCTTCCTTTTCTTTCATTTCTCCAATGCTAGAGTGCTCCAAGAATACTCTAAGTGTGGAGGAGTACGTGAGAAGGAGAAATAGAGAGAGAGCTCCAAAACCGAACTCATAAAATGTTGTGAACTGATCCTCATAAGCCTTTTTATAAATGAGGCCTATATTTTCTTCATTTTTCATTATTTTTCCTTTAATTTCATCCTCACATGCAACCTCCCACCTTTAACATTTATTCTCTAGTATTCTCCATTAGTTCCCTAAATAAATGGCAAATAATCTCTCTTTCCTCTTAAAAGCCTTTTCCATTTCCTTTGTCAATTTTCCCTATGAATAATAACTAAATTAACACCCACACTAGGATGTTATTCCCAACATTCATCTTGGAATATGTGTCCCATGACCTTCGTCTTGTTTTTCCTTTATTAAATTTATTACATGAAATTTTAACCAGAGGTTGTTAGAGACCCCTCCCCCTTAGAGGAACACCATTCTAAGTGTTCAGTGACACCTACAACTAGAAAAAACATTGAAAACGAAACATACTCCCATGGAACTTTACAACTTAGCTCGATCTAGTATTTACAATGAACAACCAATTGAAATGAATAACCAACATGAAAAACATGCTAACATAATATCCATACCTCCTATTGGTGCTTTATATAACAAATAATTTTGGTATTTATATCGATATACATATATACATATAGAAAAATTTCTTTGCCTCAACCAACAAACAAAGAAGGATACATATCCTGCATCTGATCAACCATCTCCCATGTAGCTTCATCAGACCCAAATTGGTTCCACTGCACTTTACACTATTTTATTTCTCAGTTTCGGAGCATGAGAATCTTTCTCTGCAAAATACACTGTGGTTCTAACTAGAATTCTCCTTTTCCTTCCACCTGTAATATCGACCAATCAATATCATTGTTAGTCATCAGTAATTTTTACCATATGTAGATGACTAAATATTGGTTCCAAATTCTAAAAAAAAATTCCCTGAATATTGTGAGTTTTAGAAATCTCACTGCCTTCATTATCCCTAGAGAAACTTTTTCACTATTATATCATCTAGCCTTTTCATGGTCACCCTGTCACTCCTAAGAAACTCCTTATGGGCTTGTGCAACTCATCTCCATCCTTTCTTCCTTCCTATGACCTCATTACTCTGTTTTCCCTTGCCCATAACTCCATTTGCCGCCTAGGGTTACCTATAGCCTAACTCATGCCCATGATCCCCAAGTTCCTCAAGCATTGATGGTGTCAAAATTGTCTCTGAAGGCTCTTTAGATAATTCAAGTACATTGGATTTTGGATCTTACCACTTTTTTGGTTTTACTTGAAGCCTCCAAAGCCAATTCTCAGTCAAAGAGAGGTCAAAGAACCCTCCCACTAGGTCAATTAGGGTTCTCATATGGTCCAAGGTCATCATTTCCAAAGATTACTATCATTCATCTCAAAGCCTGCAAGAGGTAAATCTTAATATTTTAAACACTTCTGCAAGAGTGATAAAAGGAATATCAGCAGAAAGTTGATGAGATAGGAGTTCTTCTCCTAAAATGAAGACATACTACAACAAAGAGACACTTGGCCTTGTAGGAGAACTAGGGTTTTGCACCTAACAGTCCAAGAAGGGTGCCCACACAGTAACCATTTGCAGAAATACCATAGGTAAGGTAACGAGACAAGTTCAACTCCATGTTTCAATACAAAGAAATGATTTTGAAGGTAAATTTGTTGTTTTGTGCAATCATCATAGAGGTGTAATGAGGAGTTGAAATACATAATGACAAAAAAAAAAGGATTGCTATGTGTGCAAGCTATTAGTGCCCCGTGATTTAGCAGATTGGTAGACCAAATGCACAGGGTAACATCAAACCAGTCTTTGGAGTCGTAGGACTTAGCGTTCCTGGACTCAGAGAGAGCTCTCTCTATTATGCGTGAAGGATGTGAACTTGTTCGCTTTGGATGGTTTATTTTAGGCTAGTTGTTAAGTATAGGTTTGTTGTTTGTTTTGGTTGGGGTAAGATGATCAAGTAGGATATTTGGAATGAGAGGTCATCAAATCAATGGGGCTATGGAGTCTATGAAGTCATTGATATCTCAATAATGAATCAGGGTACATCACAGGGAAAATCTAGTGTAGTCAATGGATCTTTAAAGTTAATGTGCGATGTGAAATGGACATTAAGTTTGGGAACCAAGGTAAGAAAAAGGGTAGTTAAGAATCCTTTTTCAAATACCTATGAACAGAGAGGTCTTAAATACTGATAAGAAAAAGATACTAATCATGAGATCGGGCACACCATTTACTCAAAGACAATACTTTAAACAAATAAACATTCGAGATAAACAATCAAGTGAAACAAGGAAGCAATAAAACTTATCTAACTTCAATGGTTCTACTTTCAAGATTTGAAAACATATAAGAGACTAATAGCATCAAAAAATGAAGAGGGAATTCCTAAACATCATTCATTAAACTATAAAGAACTTTGGGGAAAATTTATAAGCATATTCAAAGGGAAAGATTGAAACAATACCTCTTTGACTTAACATATCAATCAATACATCAAAGAGAGATTTCAAGACAGAGTTTAGATAGCATAAGAAAAGCAGGGCTTACCATGAATCATGTTTATAAACTAGCATATTAATCGAAAAATGAAATAGACAAGATTAGGTGGGCCTAAGGAGCAACTAAGAATTCCTTAAACTAACCCAGCAGAGGAAAATATGGAGACAATAGCAAACAAGAGGACTGAGGTGCCTCAAACAACATTTCTCATCCTATACTCTTTTGAGCTATTTCAATATAGAAATATGGACATATGGAAAACAAGGAAAACATGAAAAAATGAGAGATACATCACCATTAACTAAACTTAGGGATCCTGCAAGCAAGCCTTCATCACCATCAACCAAGGCAAATCATCCACAAGCTCCACAACACTAAATTGTTCTTCAACTTCCAAAAACCATGTATTTCTCTTCAACACATCAAAAGCCCAATGTTTATAATGAATCCTCATGCTATATATAAAAAGAAAGGAGGCAGAAAGCCTAATAGAGAATCTAGAAGTCTATTGGCTAATCAAAAGTATCTATATTGTCCTTGAGGCCTTGCAAGGCCCAGGGCACAAAAATATCTAAAACAAATATCTTTTAGGCCATTTATAGAAATTAAATTGACCTTTAGGCCACGAAAAGCCTACAAAAACTTGCTAACGCACATTCTGACTTGTCAACCACAGGAGCGTAGCACTGTGTGTCAAATTTTAATTTATGCCAGGAGCGTAGCACAGGAACAGAAAAATTAGGCCTCCTTGCAATAGTGTTTTGAAGGCCTTCCCGATGTCGGAAAAGGATCCGTGATGGCTCGTTGGAAAGACCTTGAAGTAAAATTTCCAGACCTGCCTTTGTTTCTTAAATTTGACCTCTATAACCTATCCAAAAAGTCGAAATTCCAAGACTTCTAGAAGCATAGCAAATGTCCTGAAAAGCAGGCAGAATGGTGAAAATTTGAGTGTTTTTTACTCTTTTGGGGGACCAAAACCACTCCAATTGATCTGAAAATTGGTGAGCATGCTCCTCTCAAGCCATGGTTCTCTATCATGCTCAATTTCTAGTGCAAGGTGTTCTTGTTGAAAAATTTTTTCCGCTTCGACTGGTTCTTCTTCTCTCTACTTTGCCAATGCTTTCCTAAGACCCATAGTTCTAGGTCTCCTTCTAGTTTGACCCTCCTCATCACTACTCTCGTCATAAGTGCCCATGAACTCCTCCAACTTTACCTGTGACCTTTGAGCCTCTTTCTGGTACTTTATTTCTATTGCTTCATAGATGGCTTGTTGGGTACTCATTTGTCTGTTTTGCATCTAATAGAAGTGAATGACATCATTAGATCTTTCTAATTCAGCTTCTAAGTCCCTGATTTGTGCATTCCGGTCTTGAAGAAGGGAGTTTGAAATTATTCCTTCATTCTCATCATCACTATCTATGTGAATAACTTCAAATTCCCTCTCTTCTTCATGATTTTCCTCTTCCTCTTTCACTTTTTTCTTGCCTTTGTCCAATGGTTGAGATGAAGCAGACGGAAAGGTCCCTTGCCTCTCAGAGGCAGCAAACGCTTGCCTTGATCCTCTTTGGTAAGTGAGAGTACAAGTTTTAACATGTTTCACTTGAATACCTTGATCATTGGTGACCTTAGGAATACTTTTGTCCTCATTGATGATCTATGTATGTGTGTCTTCTTCACTTTGCTCTTGATTGCCTTCTCGAGAGGATTTTTCATTTCCTCCCATGCTAGTATCACTGCCCTGTTCTTCATTTTTTTTATCTTCTTTCAAGTCTCCTACACTGTCATCTTCCATGCTTACATCATCATCATTTTCTTTGTCATTTTCTGTGTTGTCATGATTAGAGGTGTCCTCATCATGGCTTGATGCATTTTCATCTTCATGAATATCATCCTCTTCATTATTTGACCCATTGTGTTCACTTACAAACTCTACCTTTGTATCCTTGATTGCATTTTTACCTTATTCATTGTTTTAATGTTCCTTACTGTCATGCATATTGTCTTCTTCTTATAAATCTGCCTTCGTCTCTTGGCTGCTATCTCCATCTTTGTCACTACCCATTTTATCACTGTCATTAGGCTCATTGTTTTCATCTTTATAATAATTATTTTGATCATCAAAGTCTGCCTCTATCCTTGAGCTATCACTTATTTCCTCACCCTTATCTAGCTCACTGTCTTTGCCTTCTTTGTCTTCTTTACTTCTTTCATCTGTTTCTTCTTCTCCATTTGGCTCACTGTTTTGGTATTCTTGGTCATATTTTGGCTCATTGCTTTCTTCCTTGTCATTTCCCTTATCATTACTGTTTTCATCTGCCTCCTCTTCATCATAATCACTTTCTTCTTGACTGCCATGTTCATCTTGGTCACTATTTTCTTCCTCTTCGTCATCACTATCTTCTTTGTTTCATTCTTTTTCATCATTTAGCCCACTTCTTTTTTCATTGTCTTCTTGAATGCTTTCATCTACCTCCTCTTCATTGTTCTTGGTATCTTCTCTTTAATTTTTACTTTCTTCACCTTCACTTTCCTCCTCTTCATCACTTGTTTCTTCTCCTTGACTGCCATATGTTTTTTTTACTATCATGCTCCTGATTGTCACTGTTTTCTTCCTCTTCTAAGCTTTTAGGAGAAGGAGAAAGTGGGATGTTTGTTTGGGGAGAAGATTCATATGAAGAGGATGAATCATGGTCAGTGGGGGTTGATGGAGGAGTGTACGAAGGTGGATGAGATGATGATGGTAAGCTTTGTAGAGGGATAGGTTGTGGAGTTGTGAAAACATCATGGGCGATGAAAAATTACCATGGGATGCCTTGTTGCCATAATTGGTGCAAGACAATCATCTCGATAAGGGAATGATGAAAAAGGCTTGACATTTGTTGTGAGGGAGGCCTATTTTTCACAATGGATGACATGTTTTCAATACTTTTACAAAGTTAGTAGGGGAAATGGAGCAGTTTGGCCTTAGTAAAATGCATGAGTAGTCTTATGTGGTAGGAATAGACCCTGGAAAAGCTACCCTCATAGGTGAGGTATTTCATAATGATTTTAATTAAAGGATCATATATGTCCAACAAATGAGAAAAGGGGAAAATGGTTTTGCAATCAGCTTGGAAACTTCGTTTTAAGAAGGGATGATAATGGCTAAGGTCCAGATACACTTGTTTGAACCATTTTTCCCCCATTCAAGGTATTCCAATGGCCATAAATATTGCATTGGTGGTGAGCTAAAAATTCACTCCAGCTAAATGATCTTGGTGGTCATGGAGGTTAAGGACAAAATCTTGGTCAACGTATGGTGACTTTTGACCTTCTGCACTTTCTCATAGAACTCATAGCATCCTACTTCTTGGAAATATGAAACTATAGTAGGAGAGGTTATAAATTCTTTAGTATTGATAGGCTCAAACCTATTTTCTTTTCCACCCTTCCTCTATTGTTCTCTAGGCCTTTGGCCCCTCTCTCCACTATCAACATTTTCTTCTCCAGACATTTTTGTCCTCAATGTGCTTGCAGTGTGTGTATGGATAGGTGTTTTCAATTATCTATGTCTAGAAGCAAGGGGGCCTTACTTTCTTTCTTGAGTTTTTTAAAATTCACTTTAAGCTTTCCCTCCACACTTCTCTATATTTTACCTTTAAAAAATATTTAAATGGTAGGTAAAAAACTCTAAATACCTTTCAAATTTTCTTAGCTGGAGCAAAGGGTCAAAGGAGCATAGCACAGGCCAGTTGGGCGCCTTCGGCACGTAGGGTCGCGCAGCTCCTGAACGTGCAGGAGCGTAGCGCGGGCACCTCCTGCACGCGGTTGGGTGTAGGTTGAATGTCCAGTCTGCTCCCTTGGCATGCCCTGCTAGACAGCTCTTGAATGCGCAGGAGCATAGCACACCTTGTACACTATTAGGGGTTTTTACATGGGCCAGTCAGGCGTCTTCTGGGCAGGCGCTGAATGACTCAGAGAATAGCACAAGGCTGTAGTTGTGCAAGCTATCGAGTCCTCCAGTGGAGACTACACGACACGGAGCATAGCAAAATACACGACGAGGCCACGCAGAGGCTGTCGGGTCCTTTGGAGTGGAGACTACATGCCTCTATATAGCACAATGCGAGTGGGTGGCCCTTGCACGGGGAGTCAGTTGGTTTGTTGCATGGGCCAGTCGGGAGGTTTTTGCGCGGACAAGCTCACGGCACACCGCTTCAAGAATGCCAAGCGCTCAACAGAAAATTGCACAAAAAGGAATGTTTACGAGAGCACAACATGTTTCAACAGCGCGTAGTGCGGGTTTCATTTTAACTGAAAATACGCCAACAAAACAAAGTACACCATGCCTGAAGATTTTTCTCTCCAGTTGGCATATGAAAAATAAGTTTGAATGATGGCCATATGCCTTTTATACCCTTTTGAAAGAATAATTAAAACCAAAAACACTCTTTTCTAATGTTTGTTTCCTTTATTTCTTTTTCACTGACTTTTTTGTCTTTTTGTCCTGTAGGTGGCGGAACTCTGAGAAAAATTATTTTTTACTTTTGCTAGAGCATCTTGATGTTTCCCTTGGATTGAAAAACCTTATAACCAGTTTAAAATTTGCCTCCTACCCACATTTTGGAAACATGAACCAGTTCTTGAAAAGCAAAAGGTCATTTTGACAAATTTTTTAGTAATAAGGCATATAGTGACATTAGTGCTCTTTCTGAAGGTTTTCTCCATTTTATCCTTTTCATGAATTTCAACATTTTTAAAACAGTTAACTTGTGATTATTTTGGAACTTTCACCTTGGAATATTCAGTCCTACATCTTTTATGCCTTTGACTGCTTGGTGGATGAGACTGAAGAGAATATGACCTTCTTTCAACTGACATTTTGTCATATTTTCTCTTTGAAGCAGTGAAAAACTTTTGGTGTGAAAACCCTAGCAGTTGGTATCAATAGCTCCTTTAGTATTTATATGTTCCATCATCATGAGATACATTAGGTTTGTTTGACCTTATCAATCTTTCAGTAGGTAGCCATCTTTGACAGTCCTGCAGAAGTGTCACCCATGGCTAACTATCTTTTGCAGAATATACTTTTGATAAGGAAACCCTTATTGAAGGCTTCTCTACTTTTTAGAACAATTACATGTTTGTTCCTTTGACATGATTCCAGCGTTCTCATTACCTAAAAACAATGCTTCTTGAACATAAAGGCCAACCCTAGCACCTATAAACTCTAGTGACCTAGTGGAGGAGGTTTTTAACTCTTCTATGGACTGAAGTTTTGACTTGGGGCTTTTTTAGGAAAGAGGATGGAACTGAGTATTTTTTGACAAGCTAGAACATTTTCAATATTCAAAAACCACTTAAATTGATCTTCTTAAGGTGTTTTTAGTGGAAAATTTGAGTATTTAGTCATCTAAATAGGTAAAAATTACTGATGACTAACAGTGGCTCCACTTGGGGAGGGTAGCTCCTTTTCAGGAGGTGTCTAGAATTTCAGAACTCTTGGTTTAGGAAGACGAGTGCCTCATACTCCATTGGGCAGATTTTCTTCTTTTCTTTTGCTGCTACTTCCCTAAAGTAGTGATTTTGATCATCCCAAAGCATGATTAGCTCAAATTCACCTCTACCTACCCAACCTAATTTCATAATGTTTTCTCTTTCTTGGGTGTACTTGAACTGGAAAACCCATTGACATATTTTCTTTTGAAAGCAAAAGACAAACTATCTACTTCTACACTTATTTCTTCCAAGAGTTCAGATTATGCTAGTGAACTCTTCTTATTCTCTACCTAGACTATTTGACTATCAAAATTAAGCAGTATGACAGACTTCATTCTCTAAGCTATTGACAATAAATTTAAAGCATGAATTGAACCACGATTAGACAATCTGATTCATCATGAGTCGTGGCATCAAGAAAAAATGCACAAAAACTTTATTTTCATAAGAAAACAAAACTAGAAGTCATGAGGGCTATGTTTAATCATTTTCTAATCATCCCTATCCCTCTCTTTGGTTCAGATTTAAGCATGTGGAACCAACATATTTCAATCCTAATCTATTTTATTTGACAATTCAAGCTTCAATGATTTGACCAGCATTCTTTCACTAACTTATCAACAATAAATTTAAAACATGTTCAACCATGATTAGGCTAGATGACTGAACAATACATTCCTTTTGCACCAGTAAGGGAATTTAGGCTTGCACACTTTCAATACTACTATTTTTTGGGTATGGTGCTGTACCTTGTTTTTTTATCTACCCTCTTTTCTATTCTTTTCTATGTTTTTGTTTTTTTATCTTTATGGCCTTTTATCAAACAATGGTATGTACAATGAGTAAAGGCTTAAAGCTAAGGATTTTTACAGCAATGGTGTTTGAGCATCCTGTCTTCAAAAGGATCTCCTAACATTCTTTTTCCATCTAGCTCTTGTAAACAGAAATCATAGTTACCTCCATTTGAAAACATGGTATAAGGATTTTTCCAAGAGTTTTCAAAAAATACATGTTCTCCTTGGTGCTTCTTCTTTGACTCTTGCTTCCCAAATTTGTTTCTGTCAAAGTTCTTCCTTAAGTAGGAAAAATATTCTTTATCATCTTTAAAACAAATTATGAAGTCATCAATGTATACCGTAGTGAAGAAATTGAAAAAATGGAGCCATAGTTCTTCGGAAGGTGTCTCCAGCACTCTGTAGCCCAGGAAGCATTTCGTTAAACATGTAATTGTCCCAAGGAAACTTGAAAAATTCTTTGAGATGATTGATCTGAAGTGGTATCATCTGATGATAACCTGAAAAAATATCATGCAATGAGATCTAGTTAGAAACCCCTACCCTTTGTAGAGTATGATCTTTCTTGGGAAAAATGTATTTGTTCTTTAGGAAGGGTTGATCTAGGTACCTAAATTCTATACACAGCCTATGCCCCTTTTCCTTCTTTCTAAGTGACATTAATTGCTCAAGGTTTTCATGATTATTTTTGAAAGGAGGGATTTTTAGAACAATGTCTGTGTTACAAGGTTTTATACTAACCTGCCTACACACATAAGCATTCTGAAACTTTTTGCATGGTCTTGTACATTTTTGTTTTGTGTGTAGTGATAAAATTCTAGAAAATTAAATCATTTCAGGTTTCCTAAGGTTACCCATGCTATCTTCCTCTATATCAGCTTTAACAGAGACTTCTTTGGGATCCATAACAATATTTATGGAAATTGACAACTCTTCTGAAAGGGAAAATTTCTTGGATGATGAAGTATCTAGGTAAGGAAAAAACATAAGACTATCTTTCTCCATATTCCCAAATATTTTTGTTTTGTGAAGGTATTTTAGTTCTTCTAGATTGGAAAAAGGAGAAAGTTGTGCTTTTGTGGTTTGTCCTTCCTTTGAGCAATCTAATTCATATTCTAAACTGAATTTTGTTTCTGAAATTTCATTTTCAATTTGCAGAAAGTCAAGTTCAGTTTTATCATTGTGTGGTGTTCAAGTTCATGATAGTTTTGGCTGTCGAACTCATCATAGAGGGACTGATCTGACTATTGTAGTGTGCTTAGATCTTTTTCATTTTCCTTCATTTGTTCATCAAGGTCATTTTCATTATACAAGATGAATGAGTCTAAGTTTGAATGAATGGAATAGATAGGGGTGTTGTTTGGTCTATCTAGGATACTTACGATATACTTCATGTGAGACTCCTGGTGTAGTCTCGTCTTTTGGTTAAAAACCAGGATGGTAGCATAAGACATGTCAAGTTGGAGGTTCCCCAGAAGCTTGGCTCCCCAAGATCGGGACAAAAGCATGCCATATTTGGGGGGAATGTCAACCACTACTATGTCCATGACCAATCTCTTAGTAGGGATTTGTGTCAGATTGACACATAAATCCTTGATTAGGCCCAAGAACTTAACCCTTCTCGAATCAAAGAAATATAGATCTTTGTAGGGCCTGGCTATTTCTAGGCCTAAACTCTCCATCACTACCTTTGGCATAAGGTTTTGAGAGGCACTAGAGTCTAGTATGGCATTATGTAGGATTTTTTCATGTATTTTAGGCTAACATAGAAAGGGGGAATGGCTCCTTCTTGGTATTTTCCATCTAATTCGGGTCCAAACAACAACTCTGGTTTGTCATCTGTCAAATTCAGAGTATTGGTATCATTTCCTATGTTTAGAACTTTCAGAACTTGAGATTTGTACATATCCTGAGCTACCAGTTTAGTGAGAGGTATGGTTATTTTGATTTTAGAGAGCTCTCCTTCAAAACTAAAAGGCACTTGGGTTTTAGACATATTTACATCGGTTTGATCAGCCATAAATTTTTCTACATTTTTAATTTTCTAATTTTGATTTGGGGCTTTGGTCAATAGAGTTTTCTCAGGGCCACTAGTAGAGGTACTAGGGTAGCTTCTGTCACCACTTGGTTGGCTAGTTTTGTCTTTGCTAGGATCAGTTTTCTTAGCCATGGTATTGTTATTGTCTGTTGTTATTTTAAGAATGTTTTCAAGGGTTTTCCTAATAGCAGTGTCTGATTTGTTTTTCTTGGAGTTGTCTTGATTTTTCTTACTCCTAAGATCATATTTCATATGGAATTCCATTATGGCGTTTTCTAATCCCAATTCATGGTCTGCGAAATCTTCATAGCTTGTTTCATCTTGGTTTGAGGAGAAAAAACCTTGTTCTTCTTCTGTGAGAAGAACATCACCCTTGTGATCAGAGCCTATTAAGTTTAGATGATTTTCATCCGGTTGTTCAATATCTCTTTCCCCCTCATCTACATAGTTATCTTGGAAGGGTGGCCTGATTTGTTGATCATTTTCCCTTTATCTGGTTTGGGGTGGGTCTCTTCTAAAGTTTTGATTCCAGTTTCTGTTTTGGGGATTTGGCTGGTTCTCCCTAGTAGGTGCTCTTTCATTTATTCTTATTCTCTCCATCATTGTCTCCATGGTTCTAAGTAGGTTTTCAATCTTGGAATCATATGAGGAGGTTGAGGGCATGGTTTCATCTTTGTAGGTTACCCTCTTTTCTGATCTTAGCCTAGCTCTTTTTTCAAATAAGTTGGCCTCTACACTTATATCTCCCTTTTTCATGTCTTCTAAAGTTAGGGGCTCTCTTTCTTTTAACTTATAGGCCATGTCGGGGTCAAAACCTTCTGGGAATTTAGCTAAGGCTAGGCCTAGTGGGGGTTTCATGTTTGGCGGTAGTGCATTGTAAACACTATTGAACCTAGTGCAATAGTGTTGGACACTTTCCCCTGTGTTTATTTTAAGATTGGTATATTTTGAGAGGATGTGAAGAGGGTTTTTCTTAATTTCCCATTTGTTTATGAAAGTCTGGTAAAGGGAAGGGAGATCGTTTATGCTGTTTGGAGCTAGGCCTTTGAACCATTTTTTAACTTCTCCACCTAAGCTTTGGGAAAACATACTCATCTTCATGGTTTCCTCTTTGAATTCCATGTACTCAAAAGCATCATTTATTCTATCTACATGTTGTTGGGTAGTGGTAGACTCAGGCCCGGTAAAGTGTGGAATTCTAGACTGATGGTCATTAGGCAAAGGTACCAATGGTTGTGGTAAAACCAGGGGGTCATACCAAGCTGCCATGATAGGAGGTAATGGTGGATTTACAAGCAAATGATTTGTGATATGAGATGGAGTGGTTTGCACAGTGGAGGTGTGAATGGGTGTGGCAGAAGTACTTGGACCAGCAAACTGATTCTGAGCAGAATTGGGGTGAAAAGAGACAAAGTGGTTGAGGAGTTGGAAATCAGGTGGTGTGGAAGGAGAAGTTTCTCCGTTAGGACTCTTCTACAAGTCTAAGGGCTCAAGATCAGTATGGTCAATTCTACTTTGTGGCTTGGCTTTGAAAATATTTCTTGTATGGTGCAAGTCAAAATGGGGATCTTGCAAGGCTATAAGATGTTCAGGTGCAGAGCTTTCTTTATGAATGGTTCTATTAGTAGCTAAGTTTCAAGTTTCAGAATTTTTCCATAAAATATTTTCTGGGTCATCAACTATAGTAGGAGGGTTCGGGCCCAAATGAGATCTGGTATGATTCTTCGTGAAGCCATATTTGAAACTCAAAAGGTAGAGAGGATGGAATTTTATGATTTCTTGCAAAAGGCTGACCTCTCTAGGTGTTGTTGAACTCACACAACGTGTGACTAGACTTCTAGACTTCTCAGGGCTGATTTGACACAATCCTACAGGATTCTATGGACACTAGTAAAGTTAGAAGGCCTATTGGAGGCTAGTGGAGTCGCCAGGTGGATTTTTTAGCTGTTTTGAAGATATGTGTCTATGGTCCACCACCAATAGTAACAAAAAATCCAATCTATGAATGTTTTGGGGTTTTTTGAGTTTCTATATGTAGCCCTAAGGTTTGTAAGAGTTTCCTATAGTTGAGTCATCATTTTGCTAAGATGGTGAAATAGCTAGATTCTACTATTTGGCTATCAACTTGACTTCTCTATGATTTCATAAAGGTTTATGAAGTCCTAAGGGATAATTAGATTATCACTGACATCAAAGTTTGCATCATGATCACCATTATGTTAGTGATAGTGATGAAGTGGTTATAAATTATAGGATACTATTTGAATCAAGGGATTTTGAAAGCTTAAGGATGTCTAATCTTGGTACTTACTCAAAAATTCCCACCATGATCGCCATTATGTTAGTGTCCCATGATTTAGCAGATTGGTAGACCAAATGCACAGGGTAACACCAGAACAGTCTTTGGAGTCCTAGGACCTAGCCTTCCTAGACTCAGAGAGGGCTCTCTCTATTATGCATGAAGGATGTGAACTTGTTTGCTTTGGATGGTTGATTTTAGGCTAGTTGTTAAGTATAGTTTTGTTGTTTGTTTTGGTTGGGTTAAGATGATCAAGTAGGATAGGTGGAATGAGAGGTCATCAAATCAATGGGGCTATGGAGTCTATGAAGTCATTGATATCTCAATAATGAATCAGGGTACATCACAAGGAAAATATAGTGTATTCAATGGATCTTTAAAGTTAATCTGTGAGGTGAAATGGACATTAAGTTTGGGAACCAAGGTAGGGCAAAGGGTAGTTAAAAATCCTTTGTCAAATACCTATGAACAGAGAGGTCTTAAATACTGATAAGAAAAAGATACTAATCATGAGATAGGGCACACCATTTACTCAATAACAATAATTTAAACAAATAAACATTCAAGATAAACAATCCAGTGAAACAAGGAAGCGAGAAAAATTATCTAACTTCAATGATTCTACTTTCAAGATTTGAAAACATATAAGAGACAAATAGCATCAAGAAATGAAGAGGGAACTCCTAAACATCGTTCATTAAACTATAAAGAACTTTGGGGAAAATTGATAAGCATATTCAAAGGGAAAGATCGAAACAAGACCACTTTGACTTAACCTATCAACCAATACATCAAAGAGAGATTTCAAGACAAAGTTTAGATAGCATAAAACAAGCAGGGCTTACCATGAATCATGTTTGTAAACTAGCATATTAATCCAACAATGAAATAGAAAAGCTTAGGTGGGCCTAAGGAGCAGTTAAGAATTTCTTAAACTAACTCAGTAGAGGAAAACATGGAGATAATAGCAAACAGGAGGACTGAGGCGCCTCAAACAAAATTTATCATCTTATACTCTTCTGAGCTATTGCAATATAGGAATATGGACATATGGAAAACAAGGAAAACATGAAAAGATGAGAGATACATCACCATTAACTAAACTCAGGGATCCTGCAGGCAAGCCTTCATCACCATCAACCAAGGCAAATCATCCACAAGCTCCACAACACTAAATTGTTCTTCAACTTCCAAAAACCATGTATTTCTCTTCAACACATCAAAAGCCCAATGTTTATAATGAATCCTCATGCTATATATAACAAGTAAGGAGGAGGAAAGCATAATAGATCATCTAGAAGTCTATTGGATAATCAGAAGTATCTATATTGTCCTTGAGGCATTGCAATGCCCAAGGCACAAAAATATCTAAAACAAATATTTTTTCAGCCATTTATAGCAATATAATTTACCTTTAGGCCCTGACAAGCCTACAAAAACTTGCTAAACGCACATTCTGACTTGTCAACCATAGGAGCATAGCACTGTGTGTCAAATTTGAATTTATGCCAGGATCATAGCATAGGAACATAAAAATAGGCCTCCTTGCAAAAGTGTTTTGAAGGCCTTCCCGATGTCAGAAAAGGCTCTGTGATGACTCGTTGTAAAGCCCTTGAATTATACTTTCTAGATATACCTTTTTTTCTTCAATATGACCTCTGCAACTTCTTTAAAAAGTGGAAATTCCAAGACTTCTAGGAGCGCAACACATGTCTTGAAAAGCAGGCAGAATGGTGAAAAATTGAGTGTTTTCGGACCCTTTTGGGGGACCAAAACTACTCCAATTGATTTGAAAATTGGTCAGCACGCTCCTCTGAATCCATGGTTCCCTATCATGCTCAATTTCTAGTGCAAGGAGTTCTTGGAGAGAAAGTTGTTCTGCTTGGGATGATTCTTCTTGTCTCTAATTTTCCAATGCTTTCCTAAGACCCATAGTTCTAGGTCTCCTTCTAGTTTGACCCTCCTCATAACCACTCTCCTCATAAGTGACCATGAACTCCTTGAACTTTACCTATGAACTTTGAGCCTCTTTTCGATACTTGATTTCTCTTGCTTCATAGATGGCTTGTTGGGCACTCATTTGTTTGTTTTGCATCTGATAGAAGTGAATGACATCCTTAGATATTTCTAATCCAGCTTCTAAGTCCCTTATTTGTGCATTTCAGTCTTCAAGAATGGAGTTTGAAATTATTCTTTCATTCTCATCATCACTATCTATGTGAATAATCTCAAATTCCCTCTCTTCTTCATGATTTTTCTCTTCTTCTTTCACTTTTTTCTTACCTTTGTCCAATGGTTGCACTGAAGCAAATGGAAAGGTCCCTTGACTGTTAGAGGCAAAAAAAACTTTCCTTGATCCTCTTTTCTAAGTGAGAGTACAAGTTTTAATATGTTTCACTTGAATACCTTGATCATCAGTGATGTTAGGAATGATTTTGTCCTCATTGATGATCTCTGTATGTGTGTCTTCTTCACTTTTTCTTGATTGCCTTCTTAACAAGAATTTTAATTTTCTCCCATGCTAGTATCACTACCCTGATCTTCATTGTTTTTATCTTCCTCCAAGTCTCCTACACTGTCATCTTTCATACTTACATCATCATCATTTTCTTTTTCATTTTCTGTGTTGTCATGATTAGAGGTGTCCTCATCATGGCTTGATGCATTTTCATCTTCATGACTATCCTCCTCTTCATTATTTGACCCATTGTGTTCACTTCCAAACTCTGCCTTTGTATCCCTGCTTGCATTTGTACCCTCTTCACTATTTGAATGTTCCTTACTGTCATGCATATTGTCTTCTTCTTCTAAATCTGCCTGTGTCTCTTGGTTGTTATCTCGATCTTTGTCACTGCCCATTTTATCACTGTCATTAGGCTCATTGTTTTCATCTTTATAATCATTATTTTGATCATCGAAGTCTGCCTCTGTCCTTGAGCTATAATTGATTTCCTCACCCTTATCTAGCTCACTGCCATTGCCTTCTTTGTCTTATTTACTGCCTTCATCTGTTTCTTCTTCTACATTTGGCTTGTTGTTTTGGTCTTCTTGGTCATCTTTTGGCTCATTTCTTTCTTCCTTGTCATTTCCCTTATCATTACACATTTCATCTACCTCCTCTTCACCATAATCACTTTCTTCTTAACTTCCATGTTCATCTTGGTCACTGTTTTCTTCCTCTTCGTCATCACTATCTTCTTTGTTTGATTATTTTTATTCATTTAGCCCACTTCTTTTGTCACTATCTTCTTGAATGCTTTCATATGCCTCCTCTTCATTGTTCTTGGTATCTTCTCCATCATTTTTAGTTTCTTCACCTTCACTTTCCTCCTCTTCATCACTTGTTTCTTCTCCTTGATTGCCATTTTATTTTTGACTGTCATGTTCCTCCTTGTCACTGTTTTCTTCCTCTTATGAGGTTTTAGGAGAAGGTGAAAGAGGGATGTTTGTTTTGGGAGAAGAATCATATGAAGAGGATGAATCATGGTTAGTGGGGGTTGATTGAAGAGTGGAGGAAGGTGGATGAGATGATGATGGTAAGCTTTGTAGAGGGAGAGGCTATGGAGTTTTGAAAACATCATGGGCGATGAAAACATCCCATGGGATGCCTTGTTTCCCTAATTGGTGCAAGACAATCATCTTGATAAGGGAATGATGAAAAAGGCTTGACATTTGTTGTGAGGGAGGCATCTTTTGCTCAATGGATGACATTTCATCAATACTTTTACAAAGCTAGTAGGGAAAATGGAGTAGTTTGGCCTTAGTAAAATGCATGAGTAGTCTTATGTGGTAGGAATAGACCCTGGAAAACCTACCCTCATAGGTGAAGTATTTCATAATGATTTTCATTAAAGGAGCATACCTATCCAACAAATGAGATAAGGGGAAAATGGTTTTGCAATCAGCTTGGCAACTTGGTTTTAAGAAGGGATGATAATGGCTGAGGTCGAGATAAACTTGTTTTAACCATTTTTCCCCCATTCAAGGTATTCCAATGGCCATAAATATTGCATTGGTGGTGAGCTAAAAATTCACTCCAGCTAAATGATCTTGGTGGTCATGGAGGTTAAGGACAAAATCTTGGTCAACGTATGGTGACTTTTGACCTTCTGCACTTTCTCATAGAACTCATAGCATCCTACTTCTTGGAAATATGAAACTATAGTAGGAGAGGTTATAAATTCTTTAGTATTGATAGGCTCAAACCTATTTTCTTTTCCACCCTTCCTCTATTGTTCTCTAGGCCTTTGGCCCCTCTCTCCACTATCAACATTTTCTTCTCCAGACATTTTTGTCCTCAATGTGCTTGCAGTGTGTGTATGGATAGGTGTTTTCAATTATCTATGTCTAGAAGCAAGGGGGCCTTACTTTCTTTCTTGAGTTTTTTAAAATTCACTTTAAGCTTTCCCTCCACACTTCTCTATATTTTACCTTTAAAAAATATTTAAATGGTAGGTAAAAAACTCTAAATACCTTTCAAATTTTCTTAGCTGGAGCAAAGGGTCAAAGGAGCATAGCACAGGCCAGTTGGGCGCCTTCGGCACGTAGGGTCGCGCAGCTCCTGAACGTGCAGGAGCGTAGCGCGGGCACCTCCTGCACGCGGTTGGGTGTAGGTTGAATGTCCAGTCTGCTCCCTTGGCATGCCCTGCTAGACAGCTCTTGAATGCGCAGGAGCATAGCACACCTTGTACACTATTAGGGGTTTTTACATGGGCCAGTCAGGCGTCTTCTGGGCAGGCGCTGAATGACTCAGAGAATAGCACAAGGCACAACCGGTGGCCCTATACAGCCTGTCGAGTCCCCCGGGAAAAGACTGCATGAGTCAGAGCGTAGCACGATACACAGCGGCAAACCCTGCACGGGCTGTCGGGTCCTCCGGGTGGAGACTGTACGCCTCTGTGCGTAGCACAATGCATAGTGGGCAGCACTTGCATGAAGAGTTGATCAGTTTGCTACAGGGGCCAGTCGGGTGGTTTACTACACGCACAGAAATGCAGTGCACAGCTTCAGGAGTGTAGCACTCAACAAAAAATTGCACAAGGAATGTTTATAGGAGCGCAACACGTTTCAACAGGTGCGTAGTGCAGGTTTCCTACCAGAAAATCTGCCAGCAAAACACTAATTTTTATGCTTGAAGCTTTTTCTCTCCAGTTGGAATATGAAAAATAAGTTTGAATTATGGCCATATGTATTTTATACCCTTTGGAAAGAATAATTAAAACCAAAAACCCTCTTTTATAATGTTTGTTTCCTTTCTTTCTTTTTCATTGACTTTTTGGTCTTTCTGTCCTATAGGTGGTGGAACTCTGAGAAAAATGGTTTTTTACCTTTCTTGGAGCATCTTGATGTTTCCCTTGGATTGAAATTTTTTTTAACCAGTTTAAACTTTGCCTCTTACCCACATTTTGGAAACATGAACCAGTTCTTGAAAAGAAAAAGGTCATTTTGACAAATGTTATAGTAACAAGGCATATAGTGACATTTGTGCTCTTTCTGAAGGTTTTCTCCACTTTATCCTTTTCATGAATTTTAACACTTTTAAACAGTAAAATTGTGATTATTTTGGCACTTTCACCTTGGAATCTTCAGTCCTGAATATTTTATGCCTTTGATTTCTTGGTGGATCAGACTGAAGAGAACGAATTTTGACCTTATTTCAACTGACATTCTATCATGTTTTCTCTTTGAAGCAGTGAAAAACTCTTGGTGTGAAAACCCTAGCAGTTGGTATCAACAAATCCTTTAGTCTTTATGTGTGCCATCATCATGAGATACATCAGGTTTGTTTGACCTTATCAATATTTCAATAGGTAGCCATCTTTGACAGTCCTACAGAAGTGTCACCCATGGCTAACTATATTTTGCAGAATATACTTTTGATAAGGAAACCCTTGTTGGAGGCTTCTCTGCTTTTTAGAATAATTACATGTTTGTTCCATTGACCTTGTTAGTCATCCATAATATTGGCTTTATCCAAAGATGAATAAATGTAACAAACCCAGATTTCTAGAACAAAATTGCAAGAGCATGATGAGTTCTAAAAATCTCATTGCCTTCATCATTTCAAGTCCATTAGTCCACTGAAATATTCATCTATTTTCCTAAAAATATTATCTTGTTTTTCATAAGTGTTGTTCCTTAAAATGTTGTTCCTATTCTTTATTTAGAAACCTTGAAAAACACTAATGAACAAAAGAGATTGCATGTACTCCATTTTTCATCATTTGCTAAGCCTATTTCACTCATTTTTTCCCCTTTTCGTCCTTCATTTTCCTCTGAACACCTTCAAAATCCCTTTCAAACTAATAAAAAATCCTTGTTATGGTTTAAAAACCCCCATTTTACCTATCGGAACCCACCAAAATGATCAGAAGCCCCTCTGTTTGGTCTAAAAGGACAGTCTTTTACAAATAAAAGCTTAAGCCCCTGAGGACTTAGATCTTTTGCCCATATGTTCGAGCGCGTGCGACTAGGCGCTAGACCCATCACATCGGGCATTCCCATCGCATCGGACTTCCTCTATAAAACCCGCTTTTTCATTCGGAAATTCCTCCCTGCCGATGCAATTAGCACCCTACTCTTAGCCCCTAGTCACATTTTCCCCACAGGACTGTGCCCCAGTGCCCAGTTCTTAGCCCCTCCATCGCATGGAAATTTCTATATCGCATCGGCACTATCATTTCATCACATCACCTCTTTCCCCCCCGCCGATGCAATAAGCACCCTTACCTTGGCCCCTGGTCACTTATCCTCCCATGGGACCATGCCCCTGCACTTATTCCTAAGCCCTCATCGCATCAGCTTTTCTATATAGAACTCTCGTTTCCTTTGCAGCTTTACCTCTCCGATAATGATACCCCAATAAGATCTAAGCCATATATCTCTATGATCTGATGGTGATTATTAGCCCTTGCCCCTTACCTTATGGTTTATCCATCCACCCTCCGCAGCAATCTTCGTCGTTGATCTACGTGATCCAACAGTCCTCGTTCATCTTGACAACCCAACTCTTCTGGACCCACCATCCATTACGCAAAGCCCTCTTCCAATCACCTCTTCCCACCTGTCCTCCACTAAATTTTCCCCCTCCATGCATTTCTCTCCATCACGCACCCTCGTAGCCGTTGGATCTTCCCCGCCAGATCCGACGGTCTACAATCAATATTGCATGATTTTTTCATCTGTGGTTTAACGTTCCAAAGCCACACAAAATGGGAAGTATTGCAAAGGCCATGCGATGCATTATAATTGGATTGTGTTCCCTCTAGGAAAAACCACTTACCGCCCAAGGGTCACATGAAAACCGCCAATGGTTTTCCAAAAACCACCTATGCCCGTGTTCGCGCCATATGCAATTTTAAACTGGATTTTTTCCAGTTTTCTTCCTAAAAAACTTCCTCCTCTCCTCCGCCTGCATTTTCTGCTCCTTCTCACTGCTCCTTCCGCTTTCGCCCAACCTCTATAAATCATTTTATCCAACACTCGTAGGTTTTATTAAATATTTATGTCCTGTGCAGGTTTAATTGCAGTTTAAGGGTAAAAAATATTCCCACTATCTGTGAGGGGACAAGGTCGAAGATCATCATCCGGGGAAGACTATTAAAAGAAGAAAAGAAAATTCCAAGGCATAAATCCGGGTCTTTTAATCAAATATTGCATGAATATTCGTTATTCAAATCAAACCCCTGCTCATTAAGGTCCTCTGTCCACAACAGTGAAAGGAAAATCACAGTGGAAGAAACAAAGGGTTAAAGACCGAGAACCAAAGAAAGGGGATTAAAAACTAGTCCAAGTCAGCAGGAAAAGTGTAAAGCAACGAAGACAAAGAAGATTGAAGATGAAGGATTGCGTGCAAAGACCAAAGATTAGAAAGTTTAAATCACGCAGTCTCCAGGTTAAATACAATTTAAAAGTGAATACAGTCAGCAAAGGATAATTAGAGGCCCAAGCAATAGAGGATTAAAAGGTAAAAATAAATTAGATGAAGTGTTAAAGGATAGCAAAGAAGATTAATTTAAAAAGGCAGATCAAGGCTAAAAAGGCCTTAAAACACAGTTTTATGATTAAATCAAGAAGACTTAGGCTCAAATATAGCCTCGAATACATCAAAGGAGCAATTATTCACCTAATAACTCACAAGCGACACCTTTCACTTACTTTATACCTCGAAGAGATTGGCAGTTATTACACAAAAGTATATTTTATAAACTGTCAGACAGTTATTGTGAAAGGCAGAAAAGAGCCTCAAAGTCATTTTTTTTAGCTGTTTTATCCTTCGGAAGTAAAGATAGATTTATTACACAGAGAAATAGTTGAGAAACATTCCTACCTTATGCCTTGCAACTAGATTTACCCTAGATAGTTCCAACTCCTCATTTACAGCATAAATACTGCATTTGAACTCATTGTATGGGGGCATTTGATAACTCTTTGAAGTAATATATAGTTCTGCTGAGATTGAAGAGAAATTGATGTACTGGAACCTGTGGATGTTTTGACCTGTTTGTGGATGGAGAAAGCTCTGTCATTTGATCCTTGAGCTTGGCTATTGGTGAAGTATTATAAATGTTTAAAGCTTTTTTGGTTTTCATTTTGT
This sequence comes from Pinus albicaulis, assembly GCA_034641835.2. Classification (NCBI taxonomy): domain Eukaryota; kingdom Viridiplantae; phylum Streptophyta; class Pinopsida; order Pinales; family Pinaceae; genus Pinus; species Pinus albicaulis. The sequence continues at coordinate 1,878,958,358 of CM076575.1, read as the reverse complement.
TTCCATCATCTCTTATTTACAGTAGAGTAAAAGTTTTAGGCTGAGAAATGTCTACTGGAAGCACCTTAGACCTGTTTCATCTTCACTGTCTTTATCTTTTCATCTGTTGAATGTTTGATTGAGTAAGTTTAACTGCTTTTTTCAACCTTGAAGCTTGTTTATTTCAGAATTAATTCGATACAGTTGGCCTCAAGATGATTCATGGTTTTCCCTGATTCTTGTTGACACTTTAAAAAAGTATTTCTGAAGTCTCCTTTCAAAGTACCATTGTCCAAAGTTTTCCAAAGAGGTCTGTTTTGATCATGCCCTTTGTACATTCCCAAATAATTGTTTTGAAAGTCGTTATAATTGCATTTCTAGATATTTAGGAGTTCCCTCTTCTATGAATGCAGTTATCTGTTTATCTTGAATGTTTTCTTATCCTTGAGAGTGAAATCTTTAATGAAATAGAGCATTCCTAGACTCTTATATTTAATTTTGAAAGTTTGTCTTGAAATTATTATTTGTTGAAGTATAGTTTCTAGAATTCATGGTTAGCCCTATCTGTAAATTAATTCTTCATGTTCAAATGATGTGTTAAGTCCCTTTGTTGAAAAGTACATATAATTAAGGATTTTTAACTACCGTTAGTTCTACATTTGATTCTAAAACCCTTAATGTCCATTCCATTTCACCTAAAAACTTTGTTGATCTAATAGCCAAGTTATATTTTCCCTTTGATACCCCTAATTCATCTACAAAGTTGTTACAAACTTCTACTTGACTCCATTGACTTAGAGATTTCCCTTTCTATCTATGCTCCCTAGATCATCATGTCCCACAAAACAGTTAAACACACTCAAGCTTAATAACTAGCCTAAAATCAACCTTTTACAAGCAATCAAGCTATATCCATACAAAACATATTGAGAGATCCCTCTCTGAGACTAGGAGGGCTAGATCCTAGAGCTCTAAATATTGGTTTACATGTTGCCTTGTCATTTGGTTTACAAATCAGCCAAATCATAGGATACCAACATTCTGGTGATCATGGTGGGACATATGAGTTCATAGTTTCCTAGAAAGCTCTTATAGACTCATTATTATTTCAAAAAACCATAGAAACTCAAAAAAATATAAAACAATTTCAGATTGGTTTTCAAATAAACCATTGGTGGTGGACCATAAAACATTTTACCTTAAGAAAAGCTAAAAATTTCTACCTGGCGACTCCACTAGCCCCATTAAGCCTATCACCTCACTAGATCTCCAGGTTTCCTTAGGATTCTGTTAACCAGCCTTGAGGAAGTTTAGAAGCCTAGTTATCCTGTTACAGAAATCATTTTTGAGCGGAGAAATTTTTAAAGCAGTCCTAAAAACCTTTTCCTCTCTAGATTTTGAAAAATTGAAGTCTGGCTTCACATAGGATCAACACTAGATCCCATCAAGATCCTAATCCCCCAACCATAGTTGAAAATCCAGAGAGGATTTTGTGGCATACTTCTAGACCTGGAAAACCAACTACTGATAGGACCATTCCAAGAACAAGATCTGTCCCTGAAAACCTCACGGTCTTGAAAAATCCTCACTTTGACTTACCTCACACAAAGAACCTCTTTAGAAATAGTTCTCAGAGTGATTTAAACCAAGCTGATTTTGAAACCACAGATTTGCAACAGAGCTTTAGCAGAGAGGCCTCACCTTCTACTCCACCTAATTTTCAGCTTCTCCATCATTTCAGCTCCTTTCACAACAAATCTACTGACCATCAGTTTGCTGTCCCAAGTGTTTCATCCACTCCTATCAACACATCCACTGTTTAGAACACTCCATTTCAACCCACTTTCCCTCTTGTAAATCCACCTCTTGTAAATCCCCCATTATTTCCAATCATGGCAGCATGGTATGCTCCACTAGTGTTACCACAGCCTATGGCTCCCTTACCAAATGATTACCAGTCCAAAATTCCCCATTTCACTGCAAATGAACCTACTACTGCTCAGCAGCATGTAGATAAAATGAATGATGCCTTTGATTACATGGAAATAGAAGAAGAGACCATTAATATGAGAATTTTTTCTCAAAGTTTAGGAGGAGAAGTCAAGAAATGGTTTAAAAACTTAGCTCCTCATAGCATAAATGATCTTCCTTCTCTATATAAAACATTCATAAAAAAATGGGAAATTAGAAATAACCCTCTCCAAATCCTTTCAGAGTATACTAACTTGAAAAGGAATGTTGGGGAAAGTGTCCATGATTATTGCACTAGATTCAATAGTGTATATAATGCACTTCCTCCAAACATGAAACCTCCACTATGCTTAGCCTTGGATAAATTCCTAGATGGCTTTGACCCTGAAATGGCCTACTAGCTTAGGGAAAGAGAACCCTCAACTTTAGAATATATGGAGAGGGGAGCCATGAGTGTGGAGGAAAATCTGATTGAAAAGAGAGTTAGGTTGAGAGCGGAAAAAAGAGTTACATAAAAAGATGATTAAATGGCTTCAACCTCATCATCAGATACTAAAATTGATAACTTAGTGAAGGTAATGGAGAGGATGTTTGAAAAGATAAATCTAAATGATAGAGTGCCTCCTAGAGAAAACCAAAGCAAAAATAGAAACCAAAATCTTAGAAGGGACCCTAATCAAGATAGGAAAAGAGATAATAACCAATAGATTAGGCCTCCCTTTCAACAAAACTATGTTGATCAAGAAGAAGAAATGGAAGTTGAAAGGTTGGAAGAAAATCATGTAAACCTGATAGGGTCTCACAGTGAGATAGATTTTTTTCTCACTGAAGAAGAACAAGTATTCTTCTCTTCAGAACAAACTGAATACGATAATGAGGATTCTGAAGATTATAGATTGTGGTTTGAAAATTCTATTATGGAGTTACACAAACAATACAATCTTAGAAGAAAAGATAGCGCAAAGAGTTCCAGTGACAAAAACACTAGTATTGCTGCTAAGAAAACCTCAGAAAATCAGCCTAAGAAAACAACAAGTAACACCAACACTTTAGCCAAGAAATTTGATCAAAATAAAGACAAAAACATTCAGCAAATTGTTGAACAAAGATACCCTAGTACTTCTGCTACTGGCCCTAACAAATATATCCCAAATAAGAGTTCAAATAAAGTTCAGCAAGTCAAAATTGTTGAAAGAGTTGTAAACGAAAAAACAGATGTAAATATGACAAAAGAAATAGTTCCTTTCAGCCTTGAAGAATAAATTGCCAAGATTAAGATCACCATACCCTTAGCTGAACTAGTAACTTAGGATGTATATAAGAAACAAGTTTTGAAAGCTTTGAATATGGGCAGTGACACTGATACTTTAAACTTGGAAGATGATAAACCAGAATTATTTTTTGGTCCTGAAGTTGAAGGGAAATACCAAGAAGGCACTGTCCCTCCCTTCTATGTCAGCTTGAATATACATGAGAAAATCCTGCAAAATTCCATGCTAGACTCAGGTGGTTCTCACAATCTTATGTCCAAAGCTATAATGGAAAGCCTAGTCTTAGAAATTACTAAACCTTACAAAGACCTGTATTGTTTTGATTCCAGCACGGTCAAATGCTTAGGCCTAATTAAAGATTTGTGTGTTAACTTTTCACAAATTCCTACTAAGAGCCTACTAATGGACATAGTGGTAGTTGACACTCCCCATAAATATGGCATGCTTTTATCTAGATCATGGGGAGCCAAAATTCAAGGAAGCCTCTAGATGGACATGTCTTATGCCACCATCCTAGTGTTTAACCAAACTACAAGACTATACAGGGAATCTCACATGAAATACATGGTGATCAATATAGATAGACCAAACAATTATCCTATCTACTCCATCCATTTAGATTTGGATTCCTTTATCTTATATAATGAAGATGAAATCAGTCAACAAGAAAAGGAAAATATAGGAGAATTTAGTCTACCAGAACAATCAAATTTTCCATCAATTCAAGAAAATAACAGTCCATATTTCAACAGCCTTGAACAACACAAAGAAAATGAAAAGGAAATTGAAATACCTTGGAAAATAAAAATTTGATGGATCTTTTAGTAAACTAAGTGCAGGGGCTGGTGTATGGATACAAAACACAAACAAAGGTTTCTCCTACAAATTGGATTTTCCATGCACAAACAATATTGTTGAGTGTGAAGCCCTCCTTATTGGCCTACACTTACTCAAATATTTAAGAGCCAAAAGAATATCAGTCCAAGGGGATTCTGAGCTAATTATCAGGTAGATAAAAGGGGAGTATTCAACCAAAAACCCAAAACTCAGAGAATATAGGAACGCTGCCCTTGACCTCCTCAAAACCTTTGAAAAATATGAACTCATTTTCATCCCAAGAGCTCAAAATCATCTAGCAAATGAACTTGCCTTTGCTACTAGCAATAGCCAAATACCAGAGACCAATGAACAATTTGATGTAAAGGTAAAAAACAAACCTGCAATACCAGATAATCAAGATTATTGGCAAGTATTTGAAGGAGACAAACACAAAGATGACTTTCTGCAATCAAAGAATGACTTTTCCATGCCAACACCTATCTTAAACCATGAAGAACACTGTTTTAATGAAGAGCAAAACCCTGAAACAACGCTGTCCTTTTCTGCTGATATAAACCATTTGGAGTATCTATTTAGAACAGAAATAGTTGACAGTACGGACCAGAAAGACCTGGAGGTTTTACATTGTAAAAATGATACAATTCCAAGAGGTCTTACACCATTAGAACAGATTTTCAATTTCAATAATGTAGCCAAAGAACCAAGTATGGAGCCTATAGAAACAGACATAGAAGAACATAAAATAGGCAGCCCAGAACCCAAGATGATCGAGTTGTCCAACACTCTCCCAACTCACATTAAACAACAATACATGGGACTGTTCAAAGAATTTAAAGATGTATTTACATGGGGATACAAAGATTTAAAATCATATGATACTGGCATCATTCAACACAAAATTCCTCTTAAGGAAAATCAGAAACCTTTCAAACAAAAACTCGGAAGGATAAACCCTGTTTTATTGCCTTTAGTTGAGAAAGAGATTAATAAAATGTATGATTTTGGGATCATAGTTCCTATTAGGTATTCAGAATGGGTTTCCAACTTAGTATCTGTCAGGAAAAAGACTGGGGAAATTGGGGTTTGCATTGATTTCAGAAATTTAAATAGAGCCTCCCTTAAAGATAACTATCCCTTGCCCAAAATGGATCATATACTTCAAAGGGTGGTTGGGGCTAAAATAATTTCACTGCTGGATGGGTTCTCAGGTTACAATCAAGTTCAAGTACTCCCAAGTGACCAACACAAAACTGCTTTTACTACACCTTGGGGTACATTCATGTATGTCAAGATGCCATTTGGCTTAATGAATACAGGGGCCACCTTCCAGAGGGCCATGGACATAGCCTTCTCAGAGGACATATGATATTTCATAATCATTTATCTTGATGACATTATTGTTTTCTCCAAAACTAATGAAGAACACTTGATTCATTTGAGAAATGTTTTTGATAAATGTAGGAGATATGGCTTATCTTTGAATCCCAAAAAGGCACTCTTTGGTCTTCAAGAAGGAAAGCTTCTTGGCCACATAATTTCTGAAGAGGGAATAAAATTAGACCCTAAAAGGATTGATGGCATATTGAAGATCATCCATCCTAGAAACCTTAAGGAATTACAATCTTTCATTGGGAAGATAAATTTTTTAAGGAGATTCATCCCCAACCTTTCTAAGCTATTGAGAAGCATTACAAACATGCTAAAGAAATAGGTAGGTGTTATATGGACCATACAGGCTAAACAATCATTTGAACTAGTAAAACACACTTTAACTCAAACACCAGTTCTTATTAGTCCTGATTTCACAAAAGATCTTTATATCTTTTACTTTGAATCCTAACACACAATAGCTATAGTATTACTACAAAAGAATGACATGGGGCATGAACAACCTATATCTTTTTTTATTAGGGCTTTGAGAGATGCTCCACTCAAGTATAATATAATGGAGAAATAAGTCTTAGCCTTGGTAAAAGCGTTGAAAGACTTTAGAGTCTACATTTTGCATTCTCACATCACTGCTTTTGTCCCACACACAGTTGTCAAGGATATTCTAAGTCAAGACCTTGATGGTAAAAGGGGAAAATGGATTGCTATTATTCTATAATATGAGTTAGAAATCAGGCCTAAGAAACTGATTAAAATACAGGGATTAGCTAAACTCATGGCTGAGCCAAAATTCCAAGCACTTGATATGAATATGGTTGATGTCTTAGAAGAGATAGAGGAATGCACAACTCCATTCATTGAAGATGTTAGCCACCTATAAAATTCTATCATATCAAGTGGTGGCTAAAATTATTTTGGACAGCCTTCAAGAAAAAATATTTTTGAAAAAATTGTTAGTGCTTAAAGTCTTCTGAAGATATTCTATCCTTTGGTTAATCGTCACTGTTGTTCCCCATTTGAACTCAGAAATTCTGTTGTTTTTCCCATGAAGAAAGACTGCTGCAAAATCCCATTTTTCCCGTCCTTCACTCAAAACTAACCTTCATTTTTCACGCCTTTATTCCCCATGAAATTCCTCTATTTTTCATGATTTCCCTTCTTCCCTTCATAAAAATCCCTTTTACAAAGTCTAAAACTCATTTTTAGACTTTACCGAAACCCCCAAATCCATCAGAAAATCCTCAAAAAATCATAAAAATACACTTTTTGTATTACAGGCTTAAGCCCCTTCAGGCTAAGTCTAAAACCACTTCCCCACATATGCCTCGGTGCTGGAACCAAGCGCTAGGCCCTTTCGGCGCTCATCGCATCGGAAATAATCAAGATGCACATGTTTTTTTGTTAAGTTGAGACCTCTGATTGCAATTAGCCCTTTATTTCATAACTCCGGATCATATCATTATTTCATATAACCTTTGGGCCCGCATCCGGCACTTAAAACATTGTAATAATCCATCTTCGATGCATTATTCCCTTTGTTAATTCAAAAAACCCACTTTCCTAAGTTTTGGTCTAAACCTGCCAAAACAATGTTTTTTAATGAAAAATGGGTAGATTGAAAGACCCGCACCAAAAGTTCCGATGCGATTGAGCCTGTCGTATAAACCCCCATTTTCCACTTTAATCCATATAAATTACGCCCAGGACCAAGAGTTAAAGGTCCTGAAGCACTGATCGCATCAGAAAATATCAAATGGGTAGATTGAAAGATCATCGCTTTATGTCCGATCCGATTGGCCCTTATATACGTTTTAAAGCCCCGAGCCTATCTTTTTTTCATAAAAACCAAGGACCCCACAGATGGGCACCAACCATTTCATATATATATCACCCACCTCCGAAACCAAAACCTTAGTGTTTCATTAATTTTTGGTTTTCATAAATTTTTTAAGGGTTTCCACCGTTCAATATTTGAGACAATCCCGACCGTTGATCTAAAGCCGAACAACGATCACCGCAACATCGCATCGCAGATTTTATCAGGCGCATTTTATCTTCCCTTCCAATTGGTCATTCCCCTGATTCACTCCCCACCATCGATTTGATCTGTAGATCGACAGCCAGTGCTTAATCGCATCGGCGCCATTCAAGTTCTTTCCCCCGCCAATCGCATGCCCCCGATTGAATCTGGGCCATCCACGTGTCCAGATCGGACGTTCTAGATCTCATCTCCTGACTTTGGTTTAAATCATGTATCCTGCTTCATAATGTTTCTTGGCTAATCACATCTATTGATCTCTGAAGATCAACGATCCTTATTAACCCTTCTTCGCCCTTGTATTATTTTCGTTCATACCCTAGATCACATCTCAGTCGTCGATTTGTTCCATCCAGCAGCTCATATCTAACCTGACAGGCCCGACCCCTGTGGGTCTTGCCTCCCTCGAGATCTGATCTCCACCATTGATTCCCTGATCGAACAGTCCAGATTGAAATTGCCCATCTCCCTTTCGCCCATGCATCTTGCTTATATTGCGCTCGCTCCCCCACCGTTAGATCCGAGACCCCAGATCTAACGGTCGACATTCTAAATCACGTAACTTTAAGCACGAGGGTTAATTTCCTAAGGGATGCACGATATAAGTTGTTTCAAGAAGCCACGTGTCAGGCAAGAATGCATATCGCGTTCAAAAAGGAAAAAAATTCTTCCCCACCTTTTCACTGCGCAAAATCCGTGGCTTTAATCCCTGAAACCACTTTCCCTCTTTTCCATTATGTTTCATAGCGCGCACCTCCCACCGTTGATCTTTGCAGATCAACGGCTCAGATCTAATCTGGCCTTACACTATCGCCCTCCACCTCTTCCAAAGGGTTTTTAACGCACAATCTCCACCATTGATCTCATGGGTCGATCTCATCCGACGGCCCACGATCATCCCGAAACCCCAATTTCAGTCTTTGTGCATTTTACCTCTGCCAAAGGAAATTTTGACTATTTCCTTTGTTTTTCTTCGAATTTCCATAATGTGACTGTTTGCATTATGTTTTCTCCTGATTAATCCTGACTGTCAATCTCTGCAGATCAACGAATCTGACTTATTTTCTTCCACCGCTCTCCTTTTGATGACTGTGCGTAGATCTCCACCGTTGGATGCTGCCATCCAATGGCCATGCTCCCGCCCAAAAGCTTCTATGCATTTTTTACCAAATATTTATGATTTCTTAATTCTTTTGTATTGTGCAAGATTTAAAAGGCACTCAAATGTTTTAAAAAGAAATGAAAGCCAAGGATGACGATCCTCCAGACTTTCATACATCGAAAAGGAAAGCCATACATAGGTTCAATTTCACGTTTCATCAATGACTCATGGGCATTGATGCCATGTGGACCTCGTACATAACTGCACATCAAAAAGACACAAAGAATTAAATCAAATCAAAGAGTATCAGTGTCAAAGACCCACACGCAACAGAAATGAAGGATTAAATATTGATTATACAGTTCAATGGGTTACGGATAAAATTGATTATCAAAAGCCCTATCCATTGAATTAAACACAATTAAAGACAAATCAAGGATATTTATAGGATAGAGGTTTTTCTCCACTGCCACATCAAAGGCAAATTGATTCCTCTCAGCTACCATATTTCCACCTATGAATTCACAGCATTCAAACAAAGGCCGAGTAATGACCAAAATAGAGCATATCTGCCCCTTACAGCTGAATATTTATTTCGAATCAAAGAAGCTAAAATAAACTATCAGCAGAGTTATTGCAAAGGATGACACAGAGCCTTAAAATCAACATAAGCTTCCAACAAGCTTAAACACTTAATGCAAACCAATTAATAGAGGAAAATATCTGAAAAAATTCTCCCGTTGAGCCCCTCAAATGCCGAGAAGCATTAACGGTATTAATTGAAATCAGAAGATCTTTTCTCTCTTTCGACCTCCTCATTCCTCTATAAAAACTTGTTGAGGAATCCATTGAAAATGTTGGTTTTTTTATTACTAGTTGTAATACTGAAACTCTCTGACATAATACATAGTCTGTTGAAGCTGAAGAAGAAATTGAAGTCTTGAAAGCCCTAATGATGTTGTTGCATGCTTCTTCTTGAGAAGGCTCTATCATTGGATCCATGAGCTTGGTTGTTGGTGAAGTATTCTGAACTGTTTAATTTTTTCCCTTGTTTTCATTTTGTTCCATAAATTCTTACTACAGTAGGATGAAAGTTTTAGGCTAATAAATGACTCTTGCAAGCACCTTAGACCTGTTTATCCTTCACTGTTTTATGTTTTCTTTTGCTGAGGTATTTTAGAGTCTTAATCTCTCTCTTTATTCCTCATTCTTGTTTATTTCCTTAATAGTTCAAATAGTTGGTTTCAGCATGATTTATGGTTATCCCTCCTTGTATGCTGCCACTTAAAGGCTGTTATTAAAGTCTCCCTTTGAAGTTTCTTTGTTTACAGTGAGCCAAGGAGGTCTGTTCTAGTCATTCCCCTTGTCCTTGCTTGAACAATTTCCTTAAAGGTCTTTATAGTTGTGATCATAGATGTATTTAGGTGTTCCCTCTTCTATGACCATAATTATCAGTGAATCTTTTATGTTTTCTAATTCATTTGAAATAAAATATTTGAGGAAATAGGGTGTTCCCTAAATCTTAGATTTCATTTTAAAAGTTGTTTTGAAGTCATTATTTTCTTAAAGTGTGATTTGTAGAATTCATGGTTAGCCCTGTCTATCATATAAATCTTTATTGTTCAAGTTGTGTTTTTAAATTCCCTTTGTTGAGAATTAAACTTCTCTTTCCAAATCATCGATGTCCATCTCATTCCAAAACCAAAGGATCCTATGGCCAAGTTAGATTTTCCCTTTGATATCCGATATCCATTGATAATTTTTTCATGACCTCTTTTTGACTCCATTTCCCAACGAAGCTGACATTTCCCCTTTCTATCTATCTTTCCTAGACCTTTTGTGTTCTGCTGTATCATTTCAACCAAACAAATAAACAAAAACTTGTACTTAATAACTAGTTTAAAACCAATACTCAAAGCACACAAGATAACCCTTTGCAAAAACAAACAATTTGAGAGATCCGTCTCTGAGAGCAGGAGGACTAGATCATGTAACTCTAAAGATTGGTTTTGATGTTGCCTTGTATTTTGATTTTCAAAAATATAAAAACATGGGACACCAACATGGTGGGACACTGAGTAAAATATTTAAAACGAAACACTCCCTGTCCAGTATAACATAAGTAACCTTCTTCAAGCAATACCTAACAAAATGGTAATCATGATAGGACTTCATTGAATCAGTGACAAACTAAGTAACCCTTAGGATTCCCATGAGACCTTATCAAACCTTGAAGGAACCAGTTACCAAGCCATAAGAGTGAACTCTATATGTTTAAACACCTTAGCTAAGTGTTAAAGCGAATTTAGGACACTCTCTTAACCCATAGGATTTTAAAACTCAGAAAAAACCAAAAACATTTCAGTTTGGCTTCATAATAAACGTGGTGGTGGAACCATTCACTATTTTAACTTCATACAAGCTAAATAGTTTCCACTTGGCGACTCCATTAGCCCCAGTAGGCCTATTATTCATCTAGGTCCCAAAATATCTTTAGGACTGTGTTAACTAGCCTTGAGGAAGTTTATAAGCCTAGTCCCATACTAGATAATACATCGTGAGAGGTAAAACTCCCAAAAAAAAGTCCTTAAAACTTTAACCTCTCTCATTTTTTAAAAACAGTCTGGCTTCACATAGGATCAACACTAGATCCCATCTAGACCCAAATCCTCCTTTAATTGTTGACAATCCAGAGAGAATTTTGTGGCAGACTTCTAACTTTGGAGAATCACCTGCTAATAGGAGCCTCTTAAGAACAAATTATGTCCCTGAAAACCTTGTTGTCTTAGAGGATTTACACTTTGATTTACATCATACAAAGAACATCTTTAGAACTAGATCTCAAGGTGATTTAAACCAAAATGATCTTGACATTGCAGATTTGCAACAAAGCTTCAGTAGAGAAGCCTCATCTTCCACTCCTCTTGATTCCCAGCTTCTTCATCACTTTAGCCTTTTCCATAACAAGTCTGCTCAAAATCATTTTGTTGGCCCAAGTTTTTCTTCCACTCCAATCCATACTACCATTGTGCAAAACACTCCTGTTCATCCCACTTTTACACCTGTAAATCCACCTCTTGTAAACCCACCCTTATTTCCAGCCATGGCAACATGGTATGCCCCATTAGTGTTACCACAACCTCTACTTCCCTTACCAAATGATTACCAATCCAAAATTCCTCACTTCACTAGAAAAGAGTCCACAATAGCTCAACATCATGTATATAGGATGGAGGATGCATTCGATTACATGGAGATAGAAGAATAAACTGTGAAGATGAGGATCCTTGCTCAAATTTTAGGAGGAGATGTAAAGAAGTGGTTTAAAAACCTACCTTCTAACTGCATAAACGATCTCCCTACCTTGCATCAAACATTCATCAACAAATGGGAACTCAAAAAGAACCCTCTCCAAATACTAGCAGAATATAGCAGCCTCAAGAGAAACTAAGGGGAGAGTGTTCATGACTACTCCACTGGGTTCAATAGCATTTACAATGCTCTTTCCCCCTACATGAAACCTCCCCAAGGCATGGCCTTAGTAAGGTATCCTGAGGGCTTTGATGCTGAAATGGATTATTAGTTAAGGGTGAGAGATTACTTAACCTTAGAAGACATGCAAAAAGGAGTTGTGAGCATAGAAGCAAACATAATTGAGAAAATAAATAGGTTGATATTAGAGAAGAGGGTAACTTATAAAGATGACCTACTACCCTCAACCTCAACTTCTAACACAAAAATTGACAACCTAGTGAAGGTGATGGAGACGATGCTTGAAAAGATAAATTTGAATGATAGAGTGCCACCAAGAGAACCTCAGAATAACCAAAACAGAAATAGAAATTAGAACTATAAAAGAGAAAACAATCAAGATAAGCAAAAAGAAAGTGACCAACAGGTTAGACCTCCCTTCCAGCAAAACTATGTCGATCAATAAGAGGAAGATAGGGAGATGGAAAGGTTGGGAGAATCTCATGTAAAATTGATTGGATCAGATAGTGGGGATGATGTTTTCCTCACCGAGGAAGAACAAGGTTTCTTCTCTGATCAAAATACAAACACCTATGAAGATTCTGATGATTATAGACTGGGGTTTTAAAATGCAATCATGGAGGTACACAAACAATATGATCTTAGGAGCAAAGGGAACGTAGACAATTCAAAAGATAAGAACACTAGTACTGCTATCAAGAAAAACACAAAAAGTCAACCTAAGAAGACAACAGACAAACCCATCATTTTGGCTTAAAAACCATATTTAAACAAAGAGAAAAACATCCAGCCAAATGTTGAACATATTACTCCTAGCACCTCAGCTAGTGGTCCTAATAAAACTATCCCAATTACCAGTCCAAACAAAGTTCAGCAAATCAAAACTGCTGAAAGGAATTCAATTGAAAAAACAGATGTAAATATGAACAAGTCAATTGTTCCTTTCAGCCTTGAGGGAGATATTTCCAAGATAAAAATTACCATCCCCCTAGCTGAACTAGTAACCCAAGAAGTGTACAAAAACCAAGTTTTAAAAGATTTTAACCTAGGAAGTGATGCTGACACCTTAAACTTGACAGATCATAAACCTGAGTTGTTTTTTGGTCCAGAAGTTGAAATAAAATACCAAGAAGGGTCTGTCCCTCCCTTCTATGTTAGTTTGAACATACATGAGAAAATTTTACATAATGCCATGCTAGATTCTGGAGCTTCACACAATCTAATGCAAAGGGTAGTTAGGCTTAGAAATTACTAAACCATACAAATATTTGTATTCCTTTGAATCAAGCAGAGTCAAATGTTTGGGTATAATCAAAGATTTATGGGTTAACTTAGATCAAATCCCTGCTAAGAGTCTAGTAATGGACATAGTTGTAGCTGACATTCCCCCTAAGTATGGCATGCTCTTATCAAGATCATGGGGAGCCAAACTTCAGGGAAGCCTTGAAATGGACATGTCTAATGCCACCATCCGTGTTTTTAACAAAAACAGAAGACTATATAGGGAATCTCACATGAAGTACATGGTGAGCAACATAGACAAACCAAACAACTCTCCAATCTATTCTATTCAGTCAAGTTTAGATTCCTTTATCTTATGCAATGAAGGTGAAATTACTCAACAAGAAAAGGAAAATGTAGACCCAACCAATTCACCAGAACAATCAAAACTTCCCTCAAATCAGATATAAAGCATTGGCAATCAATAGCAACAAGAAAATGAAAATGAAGCAAATATACTTTGGACAATAAAATTTGATGGATCCTGTAATAAAACAAGTGTAGGGGCAGGTGTTTGGATTCAAAATACGAATCAGATTTTTTCATATAAATTAGATTTCCCATGCACTAACAATATTACTGAGTATGAAGCACTTCTCCTAGGCTTACAACTTCTTAAACAATTAGAAGCCCAAAGGATATCAATATTACGAGATTCTGAACTTATGATAAGACAAATCAAAGGAGAATACTCACCTAGAAATCCAAGGCTTAGGGAATATCGAAACACTGCCCTTGACTTATTGAAAACCTTTGAAAAGTATGAACTTGTTTTCATTCCTAGAGCACTAAATCATCTAGAAAATGAACTCTCTTTCAATGCCAGTAACTGCTAGATACCTGAAATAAATGAACAACTTAGCGTAAAGGTAAAATGCAGGCCTGCAGTTCCTGATAAATAAGATCACTGGCAAGTGTTTGATTCTAAAAAACACATAGATGATTTCTTAAAATTAGAAAACAATTTTGACATACCAATAGCAGAAACCAGCCATAAAGAAAATTATTTGTATATTGAACAAATCCCAGAAGTTGAAATGACATATTCTGCTGATATAAATCATTATGAGAATCCTTTTGAAGCAAAGTTAATTGACAGTGCAGACCAAGAAGACTTGGAAGTTTTACAATGCAAGAATGATAAAATTCCAAGAGGTCTCACACCTTTAGAACACCTTTTCAATTTTAACGATGTAGCCAAAGAACCGAGAATGGAGTCTGTGGAAACAAATGTAGAAGAACATAACATAGGCAGCCTAGCAGAACCCAAGATGATTAAACTGTCCAGAACTCTCCCGGCTCACATAAAATTGCACTACATAGAGCTATTCAAAGAGTTTAAAGATGTTTTTGCTTGGGGGTACAAAGACCTGAAATCGTATGATACCAACATCATTCATCACAAAATCCCTCTTAAAGAAAATCAAAAGCCTTTCAAACAAAAGCTAAGGAGAATAAACCCTGTTTTACTCCCTTTAGTGAAGGCATAAATTGAAAATATGCATGATGCTGGGATCATAGTACCCATTAGATATTCAGAATGGGTATCAAACTTAGTTTCTGTTAGAAAGAAAACAAGGGAAATCAGGCTCTATATTGACTTCAGAAATTTAAATAGAGCCTCTCTAAAAGACAACTACCCCTTACCCAAGATGGACCATATACTTCAAAGGGTAGTTGGGTCAAAAAGGATATCCCTCTTAGATGGGTTCTTGGGTTACAACTAGGTGTTAGTGCCTCCCAAGTGATCAAATCAAAACCACTTTTACCACACCTTGGGGCACCTTTATGTATGTCAAAATGCCTTTCGGATTGATGAATGTAGTGGCCACCTTCCAAAGGGCCATGGACATATCCTTCTCTGAAGATATTGGCTATTTCATAATCATTTACCTTGATGACATAACCGTTTTCTCAAAAACTGATGAAGAACATTTGATTCACTTAAGGAACGTTTTTGAGAAATGTAGGAAATTTGGCTTGTCATTGAATCCCAAGAAGACACTCTTTGGTCTCCAAGAAGGTAAACTTCTTGGCCATATAATTTCAAAAGAGGGAATCAAAATAGACCCTACAAGGATAGATGGCATATTGTAGATCAGCCATCCAAGAAGCCTCAAAGAGTTACAATCCTTCATTGGAAAGATTAATTTTTGAGGAGGTTTATCTCCAACCTTGCTGAGCTATTAAAAAACATTACAAACATGCTTAAGAAAGATGTAGGTGTAAAATGGACTTTACCAGCTAAACAATCATTCGAACTGGTCAAACAAGCTCTTACTCAAACACCAATCCTGATTAGTCCAGATTTCACCAAAGACATTTATATCTTTTCTTTTGCATCTGATCATACAATAGTTGTAGTTTTACTTCAAAATAATGACTTGGGGCAAGAACAACCAATATCCTTCTTTATTAGGGCCTTAAGAGATGCTCCTCTCAAATATAACATCATGGAAAAGCAAGCCTTAGCATTAGTGAAAGCTTTAAAATACTTTACAGTCTATATTTTACACTCTCACATAATTGCTTTTGTACCACATACTGTTGTCAAGGACATTCTAAGTCAAGAGCCTGATGGTAAAAGGGGTAAATGGATTGCAACTATTCTTGAATATGACTTAGAAATCAGACCCACCAAACTAGTTAAAGGGCAAGGATTAGCAAAACTTATGGCTGAGTCTAACTTTCAAGCACTAGATATGAATATGGTAGATGTGTTGGAAGAAATAGAAGAATCTACTGCTCCTTTCATTGAAGAAGCATTTCTAAATTCTCCTTGGTATGCTGACATTATTTATGTGCTTTTATATTTGAATGCCCCTCCTTCTTTGTCTAAAGCTAAAGCTAGATTTTTGAAACAAAAAGCTTTGAGTTATTGCATCTTAGATGGGGTATGATATTGGAAAAATGTTGTTGGAATTTTTCTTAAATGTGTACTTGAAGATGATGCAGGAAAAATCATGCATGAGTTGCTTGATGGAGAATGTGGAGGACACCTCTACTAGAAGGCCACAATGAACAAAATTCTTAGATCTGGTCACTATTTTCCTACCCTTTTCCCAGATACTCAAAATTTGGTCATGTCTTGCCATAAGTGTCAAATATTTGATGGCAAAAGAAAACTCCTTCCCTTACCATTACATCCTATCAGAGGTGAGGCACCTTTTCAACAATGGGGTTTAGACTTCATTGGGGAAATTCACCCATCTTCCTCAGCTCAACATAAGTGGATCCTCACAGCCACTGACTTCTTTACCAAGTGGATAGAAGCTATACCCTCTAGAAATTCTAATGACTCCGTCATTATCAAGTTCCTTGAAACAAATATCCTATCCAGATTTGGTTGTCCCAGAAAAATCATAACAGACAATGCTGTTGTTTTTAAATCTAAGAAGATGGTTGATTTTTGTTACAAATACCACATAAACTTGGGCCATTCCACTGCTTACTATCCCCAAGGAAATGGATTAGCTGAATCTTCCAACAAGAGCCTCATCAATATCATCAAAAAACTGTTGGAACAGAATCAGAAATCATGGCACAGTAAGCTGGTTCATGCCTTATGGGCTGATAGGTTAACTACAAAGAAGTCAATAAATATGTCCCCCTATTAGCTGGTTTATGGCATGGATGTATTTTTTCCCACCTCATTAGGAGTTCCAGTCATGAAGCTCTTTCAAGAAGTGCAGGTCGAAGAGAATGATATACAAAGGATAATCAATCAAACCATCCATTTACAACAGACCAGAGAAGAAGTCTATGAAAGGACATAGCTAGTCCAAGAAAATGTAAAGAAACTATTTGATAAGAGGACTAAGGCAAAAAATTTCCAAGTTGGAAATGTTGTTCTTAAATGGGATTCAAGAATAGAAGAGAAGGGAAACCATAGCAAGTTGAGAACTTGTGGAAAGGTCCCTATATTGTTCATGCTGAGAGGGGTTACAATGCATTTTTCATGAAAGAATTGAATGGAGAAGATCTGTATGGAGGTCCTATCAATGGCAGGATGCTAAAGCATTACTTCTGCCAGGAGTCATGAGTTTCAAAGCTTTCTTTTTTTTCATTTTAAATATCATAGTTTGAATGTTGCATTCAAAGTTAGAAAAATAAAAATACAAAAACAGTAAAAGAAAGAAAAGAGGGCAGATTGTAAAAACAATAAAGGTACAACCCCATACCAAAAAGGAGAAGCAAGATCTGAAAGTGTGCAAGCTCAAATGCCACTACTAAAAACACACTTGTAGTTAGCCATACAGCCTCATCATGGCTAATTATTTTTAAATTGACTACTAATAGGTTAGTGAATTCGATTTGCCAAACAACTTAATCTTGGCTTATCAGTAGGTAGATTAGGTTAGAAATTAAAGGTTCAAACATTCACAAAATCCGAACCTTAGTTCTCAAAGAGAAGAATGACTCCAATCTGTTTCAAATTTGAGTCAAAACAAAGGAAAAACTGGTTCTAATCAGCTTGAAATATGAACCAGAGAACAAGCAAAGAACAGCTCAAACAGAAATAAAAACAGAGCTGAAAAAAGATGAAGGAAGTGCTTGAACTTTCAGATCTTAAGCCTTCCATTTTGATTTAATTTTCTGCAAAATAATGTCTATGTTCATCTTGTTATTTTATGCCATAGATCAACAACAATTTAGACTGTCCAATCCTGACTTGTATGCTTTTAAATTTCTGTTTTAGAAGTTAGTGAATAAAAGTCTGTTAGACTATTTAATCCTAACAGATTAGTAGATTAGGTAGAGAAATATATGAACTCAACTTTTTAATCTGAGTTCATGGAGAAATAAGAGGTAGAAATAGATTAGATTTTATGCTTTCAAAAAAATAAAATGTTGTAAGAGAGTTTTCCAATCCAAGTGCACTCTAAAGAAGAAAAAATGTTAGATCAGTAGGATTGGGTAGGTAGAAAGCTTGTGTTGATGAAAATCCATTTATTTTTCATGGCTGCTAATATTTTTCAGAGAAAAATAAGACCATTCAAATGAATAAAGGCAGCCCAATGGATAAGGCACTAATCAGCCTCCAGATAATGCAAGTCTGAAATTCTTGATGCATTCAAGAAGGCACCATCCCCAAGTGGAGCCACTGTTAGCCACTTATAAAATTCTGTCATATCAAGTGGTGGCTAAAATGATTTTGGACAAACTTCAAGAAAAAAATTTATTGAAAAAATTTTTAGTGCTTAAATTCTTCTGAAGATATTCTATCCTTCAGTTAATTGTCATTGTTGTTCCCCATTTGAACTCAGAAATTCTGTTGTTTTTCCCATGAAGAAAGACTGATGCAAAATCCCATTTTTCCCCTCCTTCACTCAAAACTAACCTTCACTTTTTACCCCTTTATTCCCCATGAAATTCCTCTATTTTTAATGATTTCCCTTCTTCCCTTCATAAAAATCCCTTTTTACAAAGTCTAAAACTCATTTTTAGACTTTACTGAAACCCCCAAATCCATCAGAAAATCCTCAAGAAATCATAAAAATACACTTTTTGTATTACAAGCTCAAGCCCCTTTGGGCTAAGTCTAAAACCACTTCCCCACATACACCTCGGTGCTAGAACCAAGTGCTAGGCCCTTTCATCACTCATCGCATCGGAAACAATCAAGATGCACAAGTCTTTTTCTTAAGTTGAGACCTCCGATTGTGATTAGCCCTTTATTTCATAACTCCCG
This sequence comes from Pinus albicaulis, assembly GCA_034641835.2. Lineage (NCBI taxonomy): Eukaryota > Viridiplantae > Streptophyta > Pinopsida > Pinales > Pinaceae > Pinus > Pinus albicaulis. The sequence continues at coordinate 1,878,939,303 of CM076575.1, read as the reverse complement.
ATCATATTATTATTTCATATAACCCGTGGGCCCGCATCTGACACTTAAAACATTGTAATAATCCATATTTGATGCATTATTCCCTTTGTTAATTAAAAAAACTCACTTTCCTAAGTTTTGGTCTAAACCCACCAAAACAATGTTTTTTAATGAAAAATGGGTAGATTGAAAGACCCGCACCAAAACTTCCGATGCGATTGAGCTCGTTGTATAAACCCCCACTTTCTACTTTACTCCATATAACTTACGCCTGGGACCAAGAGTTAAAGGTCCCAAAGCACTAATCGCATCGGAAAATCTCAAATGGGTAGATTGAAATACCATCGCTTTATCTCCGATCGGATTGGCCCTTATATACATTCTAAAGCCCCGGGCCTATCTTTTTTTCATATAAACCAAGGGCCCCGTAAACGGGCACCATCCATTTCATATATATATCACCCACCTCCGAAACCAAAATCTTAGTGCTTCATTAATTTTTGGTTTTCATAAAGTTTTGAAGGGTTTCCGTCGTTCAATATTTGAGACAATCCCGACCATTGATCTAAAGCCGATCAACAATCACCGCAACATCGCATCGCAGATTTTATCAGGCGCATTTGCTCTTCCCTTCTGATTGGTCGTTCCCCTGATTCACTCCCCACTGTCGATCTGATCTGCAGATCGACGGCTAGCGCTTAATCGCATCGACGCCATTCAAGTACTTTCCACCACCAATCGCATGCCCCCGATTGAATCTGGGCCGTCCACGTGTCCACATCGGACATTCTAGATCTCATCTCCTGAATTTGGTTTAAATCATGTATCCAAATTCATAATGTTTCTCGGCCAATCAAAACTGTTGATATCTGCAGATCAACGATCCTTATTTACCCTTCTCTGCCCTTGTATTATTTTCGTTCATACGCCATACATCTCAGTCGTCGATTTGTTCCATCCAACGGCTCATATCTAACCTGATAGGCCTAACCCCTGTGGGTCCTGCCTCCCTCCAGATCTAATCTCCACTATCGATCCCCTAATCGAACGGTCCAGATTGAAACTGCCCATCTCCCTTCCGCCCGCGCATCTTGCTTATATCGCGCTCGCTCCCCCACCGTTAGATCTGAGACCCTAGATCTAACGGCCGACATTCTAAATCACGTAATTTTAAGCACGAGGGTTAATTTCCTGAGGGTTGCGTGATATAAGTGGTTTCAAGCAGCCACGTGTCAGGCGAGAACGCATATCCCATTCAAAAAGGAAAAACCACCTCCCCACCTTTTCACCACGCAAAACCTGTGGTTTTCATCCTTGAAACCACTTTCCCTCTTTTCCATTATGTTTCATCATGCATGCCTCCCACTGTTGACCTCTGCAGATCAACGACTCGGATCTAATCTGGCCTTACACTATCGCCCTCCACCTCTTCCAAAGGGTTTTTAACGCACAATATCCACCGTTGATCTCATGGGACGATCTCATCCGACAGCCCACGATCATCTAGAAACCCCAATTTCAATTTTTGTGCATTTTACCTCCGCCAAAGGAAATTTCACCTATTTCATTTTTTTTTCTTCAAATTTCCATAATGTGACCGTTTGCATTATATTTTCTCCCGATTAATCCTGACCGTCGATCTTTGCAGATCAACAGATCTAACTTATTTTCTCCCACCGCTCTCCTTTTGACCACTATGTGCAGATCTCCACTGTTGGATGCTACCATCCAATGGCCATGCTCCCACCCAAAAACTTCTAAGCATTTTTTACCAAATATGTAGGATTTCTTAATTATTTTTGTATTGTGCAGGATTTAAAAGGCTTTCAAATGTTTTAAAAATAAAATGAAAGCCTAGGATGACGATCCTTCAGACTTTCGTACATCGAAAAGGAAAGCCATATACAGGTTCAATTTCACGTTTCATCAATGAATCATGGGCATTGATGCTATGTGGACCTCGTACATACCTGCACATCAAAAAGACACAAAGAATTAAATCAAATCAAAGAGTATCAGTGTCAAAGACCCACACGTAGCAGAATGAAGGATTAAACATTGATTATACAGTTCAATGGGTTACGGCTAAAATCGATTATCAAAATCCCTATCCATTGAATTAAACACAGTTAAAGACAAATCCAGGATATTTATCGGATAGAGGATGCCTCCACTGCCACATCATAGTCAAACTAATTCCTCTCAGCTACCAGATTGCCACCTGTGACTTCACAGCATTCAAACAAAGGCCGAGTAATGACCAAAACAGAGCATATCTGCCCCTTACAGCTGAATAGTTATTTTGAATCAAAGAAGCTAAAATAAACTATCAGTAGAGTTATTGCAAAGGATGACACAAATCCTTAAAATCAACATAAGCTTCCAACAATCTTAAACACTTAATGCAAACCAATTTATACAGGAAAATATCTGAAAAAATTCTCCCTTGAGCCCCTCAAAGGCCGAGAAGCATTAACGGTATTAATTGAAATCAGAATATCTTTTCCCTCTTTCGACCTCCTCATTCCTCTATAAAAAGTTGTTGACGAATCCATTGAAAACATTGGTTGTTTGATTACTAGTTGTAATACTGAAACTCTCTGAAATAATACATAGTCTGTTGAAGTTGAAGAAGAAATCGAAGTCTTGAAAGCCCTGATGATGTTGTTGCATGCTTCTTCTTGAGAAGGCTCTATCATTGGATCCATGAGCTTGGTTGTTGGTGAAGTATTCTGAACTGCTTAAATTTTTCCCCTATTTTCATTTTGTTCCATAAATTCTTACTACAGTAGGATGAAAGTTTTAGGCTAAGAAATGACTCTTGCAAGCACCTTAGACCTGTTTATCCTTCACTGTTTTATGTTTTATTCTGCTGAGGTATTTTAGAGTCTTTAATCTCTCTCTTTAGTCCTCATGCTTGTTTATTTCCTTAATAGTTTGAATAGTTGGTTTCAGCATGATTTATGGTTCTTCCTGCTTGTCTGCTACCACTTAAAGGTTGTTATTTAAGTCTCCCATTGAATTTCCTTTGTTTACAGTGAGCCAAGGAGGTCTGTTCTGATCATGTCCCTTGTCCTTGCTTGAACAGTTGTCTTAAAGGCCTTTATAGTTGTGATCATAGATGTATTTAGGTGTTCCCTTTTCTATGACCATAATTATCAGTGAATCTTTTATGTTTTCTAAGTCATTTGAAATAAAATCTTTGAGGAAATAGGGTGTTCCCCGAATCTTAGATTTCATTTTAAAATATTTTTTGAAGTCATTATTTTCTTAAAGTGTGATTTGTAGAATTCATCGTTAGCCCTGTCTATAAGATAACTCTTTATTGTTCAAGTTGTTTTTTCAAATTCCCTTTGTTGAGAATTAAAATTCTCTTTCCAAATCATTGATGTCCATCTCATTCCAAAACCAAATGATCCTACGGCCAAGTTAGATTTTCCCTTTGATATCCCATATCCATTGATAAGTTTGTCATGACCTGTTTTTGACTCCATTGCCCAACGAAGCTGACATTTCCCCTTTCTATCTATCCTTCCTAGACCTTTTGTGTTATGTTGTATCATTTCAACCAAACAAATAAACAAAAACTTGCACTTAGTAACTAGTCTAAAACCAATACTCAAAGCACACAAGATAAACCTTTGAAAAAACAAACAATTTGAGAGATCCCTCTCTGAGAGCAGGAGGGCTAGATCCTGTAACTCTAAAGATTGGTTCTGATGCTGCCTTGTCTTTTTACTTTCAAAACTATCAAAACACGGGACACCAACAGAAGAAACATTTGTGAATTCACCTTGGTATGCTGATATCATATATGTGTTTCTTTACTTGAATGCTCCTCCTTATTTTTCCAAAACTAAAGCTAGATTTTTGAAACAGAATGTTTTAAATTATTTCATATTAGATGAGGTTTTATATTGGAAAAATGTTGTTGGAATATTGCTTAAATGTTTGTTTGAGAGTGATGCGGGAAAAATCATGCATGAGCTGCATGAAGGAGAATGTGGTGGACATTTGTACTGGAAGAATACAACAAATAAAATCCTCAGATTTGGTTACTATTGGCCCACTCTTTTCCTAGATACTCAGAAACTTGTGATGTCTTGCCATAAGTGTCAAATTTTTTATGGCAAAAGAAAACTCCTACCCTTACCCTTACATCCCATCAGTGTTGAAGCTCCTTTTCAACAATGGGGCTTGGACTTCATTGGGAAAATTCACCCATCATCATCAGCCCAACATAAGTGTATCCTCACTGACACTGATTATTTTACCAAATGGATAGAAGCCATACCCTCTAGGAATGATACTAAATCGGTCATTATCAAGTTCCTTGAAACCAACATACTATCCAGATTTGGTTGTCTAAGAAAAATTATCACAGACAATGTTGCTGCCTTAAAATCCAAGAAAATGGTTGACTTTTTCTATAAATATCATATCACATTGGGTCATTCCACTTCCTATTATCCCCGAGGAAATGGATTAGCTGAATCCTCCAACAAAAGCCTTGTCAATATTAAAAAAAAATTGTTGGAATAGAATCAGAAATCATGGCATAGTAAGCTTGTGCATGCTTTGTGGGTTGATAGATTAACCACCAAAAAGTCAATAAACCTGTCCCCCTATCAGCTGGTTTATGGCATGGATGCAATCTTGCCAACCTCACTAGGAGTTCCAGTCATGAAGCTCCTCCAAGAAGTACAATCTAAGGAAAATGATATGCAGAGAAGGATAAATCAGACCATTCATTTACAACAGACTAGAGAGGAAGTGTACAGAAGAACGCAAACATCCCAAGAGAGTATCAGGAAATTATTTGATAAGAGGACTAAAGAAAATGATTTCCAACTTGGAATTGTAGTTCTAAAGTGGGATTCTAGAAGAGAAGAAAAGGGAAAACATGGAAAATTTGAAAATTTGTGGAAAGGGCCCTACATTATTCATTCTATCAGGGGTCATAATGCATTTTTTCTACAAGAACTGAATGGAGAACATTTATTGGGAGGTCCTGTCAATGGCAGGATGCTCAAGCACTATTTCTGCCAAGAGTCCTAAATCTCAAAGCTTTTATTTTTTCACTGTATATAACATTTCTATTTCAATTTGAAAAAAGAAGAAAAAACACAAAAACAACAGAAAAAGAAAAGAGGGCAGATTCAAAAAAAGGTACAGCCCCATACCCAAAAAAAGAGAATTTTCTGAAAGTGAGTAAATCTAAATGCCACTGCTGATTTGAAAATGACATATTTTTCAGTCATCTAGCCTAATCATGGCTGAACATACTTTAAATTTATGTTGATAATTTAGTAGCAGCACAAATTTATAAAGATTTTTTCAGACTTGGCTTATCAGTAGAATAGATTAGGATAGAAAGGAAATGGTTCTAAAATCTCAAATTCTGAACCAAGAAAAGGAAAAAGACAGCTCTAAATAGATCAAAATCAGAGCTGGAAAAGGACTAGAAGGATATTTATAAATTTTTAGATCTTAAGCCTTCATCATTTTGTTTTACTTTTTCTGCAAATAAAGTCTATGTGCAGCTTGTATATACAGCCATAGACACCATAGCAAATCAAATAGTCTAATCTTGATTTGACTGTGATTAAATTTCCTATTTTAGAAATAGAAATAAAATCTGTCTAACAGCTTAATCTTGACAGATAGTAGTTAGGTAGAAAATAAAGAGTTCAACAGTTTAATCTGGACTCTTGGAAGAAATAAGGATAGGATTAGATTGTTTATTTCTATTTTCAAAAATAAAATGTCAAAGAGTTTGCTAGTTCAAATGCACTCAAAGGAAGAAGAAAAAATGCTAGAACAAGTAAGGTTGGGTAGCTAGAGATGTTTAAAGAAATTTCATGTTGAAAATTGATAAAAGTTGCCCTTTTTAGAGAAATATCAACAAGAAAAGAAGAAATATGCCCAATGGATAAGGCACTGGTCCACTAAAAGCCAGAGATCTATAAACTGAAGTTTTGGACACCTAAAAGGACAGTTGTCCTCCCCAAATGGAGCCACTGTTAGTCATCCATAATTTTGGTTTTATCCAAAGATGACTAAATGTAACAAACCCAAATTTCTAGAACAAAATTGCAAGAACATGATGACTTCTAAAAATCTCACTGCCCTCATCATTTCAAGTCAATTAGTCCACTAAAATCTTCATCTATTTTCCTAAAAAGATTATCTTGTTGTTCCTAAGTGTTGTTCCTTAAACCGTGTTGTTCCTTAAAATGTTGTTCATGTTCCTTATTTAGAAACCTCGAGAAACACTATTGAACAAAAGAGACTGTATGTAGGCCATTTTTCATCATTTACTAAGCCTATTTCACTCATTTTTTCCCCTTTTCATCCTTCATTTTCCTCTGAACACCTTCAAAATCCCTTTCAAACTCATAAAAAATCCTTTTTATGGTTTAAAAACCCCCATTTTACCTATCGGAACCCACCAAAATGATCAGAAACCCCTCTGTTTGGTCTAAAAAGGAAATATTTTAAAAATAAAAGTTTAAGCCCCTGAGGACTTAGATCTTACGCCCATATGTCCGAGCGCCCGCGACCAGGCACTAGACCCATTGCATCAGCCTTCCTCTATAAAACCTGCTTTTTCCTTTGGAAATTCCTCCCCGCCAATGTGATTAGCACCCTACCCTTAGCCCCTGGTCACATTTTCCCCATGGGACTGTGCCCCAGTGCCCAGTTCTTAGCCCCTCCATCACATTGAAATTGCTATATCGCATCGGCACTATCATTTTATCGCATCACCTCCTTCCCCGCCCCCCCGCCCCCCCCCGCTGATGCGATAAGTGCCCTTACCCTGGCCCCTGGTCACTTATCCTCCCATGGGACCATGCCCCTGCACTTATTCCTAAGCCCTCATCGCATCAGCTTTTTCATATAGAACTCTCATTTCCTTTTCAACTTGCCCTCTCCGATAACGATACCCCGATAAGATCTAAGCCATAGATCTCTATGATATGACAGTGATTATTAGCCCCTGCCCCTCACCTTATGGTTTATCCATCCACCCTCCACACCAATATCCACCATTGATCTACGTGATCCAATGGTCCTCGTTCATCCCGACAACCCAAATCTTCCGGACCCACCATCCATTACACAAAGACTTCCTCCAATCACCTCTTTCCACCTATCCTCCACTAAATTTCCCCCCACCATGCACTTCTCTCCATTGCACTCCCTCGTAGCCGTTGGATCCTCCCCCCCAATCCGACGATCTATGATAAATATCGCGTGATTTTTGCATCCGTGGTTTAACATTCCAAAGTCACGCGAAATGGGTGGTATTGCAAAGGCCACATGACGCATTAAAATTGGATCGCGTTCCCTCCAGGAAAAACCACTTCCCACCTGAGGGTCATGCGAAAACCACCAATGGTTTTCCAAAAACCACCTATGCCCATGTTCGTGCCATATGCAATTTTAAACCAGATTTTTTCCATTTTTCTTCATAAAAAAACTTCCTCCGCTCCTCTGCCTGCATTTTTCGCTCCTTCTCATTGCTCCTTTCGCTTTCGCCTGACCTCTATAAAGCAGTTTATCCAACACTCGTAGGTTTTATTAAATATTTTTTTCCTGTGCAGGTTTAATGGCAGTTTAAGGGTGAAAAATCTCCCCATAGTCTATGAGGGGACAAGGTTGAAGATCATCATCTAGGGAAGACTGTTAAAGAAGAAAAGAAAATTCCAAGGCATAAATCAGGGTCTTTTAATCAAATTTTGCATGAATATTCATTATTCAAATAAAACCGCCACGCATTAAGCTCCTCTATCCACAACAACAAAAGGAAAGGAACAGTGGAAGAAACAAAGGGTTAAAGACTGAGAACCAAAGAAAGGGGATTAAAAACTAGTCCAAGTCAGCAGGAAAGGTGTAAAGAAATGAAGACAGAGAAGATTGAAGATGAAGGATTGCGCGCAAAGACCAAATATTAGAAATTTTAAATCACGTAGTCTCAAGGTTAAATTTAGTTTAAAAGTGAATACAGTTAGCAAAAGGATAATTACAGGCCCAAGAAACAGAGGATTAAAAGGTAAAAAGAAATCAGATGAAGTATTAAAGGACAACAAAGAAGATTAATTTAAAAAGGTAGATCAAGGCTAAAAGGGCCTTAAAACACAGTTTTATGATTAAATCAAGAAGACTTATGCTCAAAGATAGCCTCGAATACATCAAAGGAGCAGTTATTCACCTAATAACTCACAATCAACACCTTTCACTTACTTTATACCTCAAAGGGAAAATTGGCAGTTATTATACAAAAGGATATTTTATAAATTGTCAGACAGTTATTGTAAAAGGAAAAAAAGAGCCTCAAAGTCAATTTTTTCATCTTTTTTATCCTCCTGAAGTAAAGATAGATTTATTACACAAAGAAGTAGTTGAGAAACATTCCTACCTTATGCCTTGCATGTTTTTTAAGGATAGGAGTGCATTTACTGTGTCATTAATGACATTTTGAACCCTAGATAGTTCCACCTCCTCATTTGCAGCATAAATACTACATTTGAACTCATTGTATGGGGGTATTTGATAACTCTTTGAAGTAATATATAGTTCTGCTGAGATTGAAGAGAAATTGATGTACTGGAACCTGTGGATGTTTTGACCTGTTTGTGGATGGAGAAAGCTCTGTCATTGGATCCCTGAGCTTGGTTGTTGGTGAAATATTCTAACTTTTTAGTGTTTTTCTGGTTTTCATTTTGTTTCCATCATCTCTTATTTACAGTAGAGTAAAAGTTTTAGGCTGAGAAATGTCTCCTAGAAGCACCTTAGACCTTGTCAAACCAGGAGGTAACTCCTCAAATCAAAATGTGTCATTGAATGAAGAATGAACATGCATTTATACATGGAGGTGAGGCTATTGGGATTCACCTCCCAATGACTCTTGGCCTTCCTTATTTCCCAATATTATTTATTATACAAAATTAAATATCCACACCCATCCCATAGGATTAGGTGTCAAAATTCCCCCCTTTAATCCGAAGGGATGTTGGTGAGCCCAAGCATCGATCTGAACTTTTCAAAATTTTCTCTTCCAAGTGCTTTGGTGAAGATATCAGCAGTTTGCTCATTTGTGGAACAATGATGTAGATGGATGGTTTTGGCCTGAACATGATGTCGAATTAGATGGTATTTTTTATTGATGTGCTTTTTTCGATCATGTAACTTTGGGTTCTTGGCCAACTTTATTGCAAAAGTGTTGTCGATCATGAGTGGTGTGGAATACATTTGTTTCATCTACAAATATTCCAAGATTTTCCAGAGCCACACAATTTCCTTTGTTGCTTTAGTTGCTGCCACATATTTTGCCTCGGTCGTCGAATCTGCTGGAACTAACTGTTTGTGTGATCTCCATGAGACAGCTCCTGATCCAAGACTCATGGTGTAACCTGTAGTAGACACCCCTGTTTCTTTGTCACCATCAAAGTCTGAATTAGAGTATCCGATCAAGCTGAAGTCGCCTACCTGTGTATATTTGAGTCCAAAGTCTTGAGTCCCCTTCAAGTACCTTAACACTCTTTTTGCAGCAGACCAATGTCCTTCACAAGGTTTTTGCATGAACCTTGAGAGGATTCCAACAGCAAATGAAATGTCAGGTCTGGTGGTGGTCAGGTAGATAAGACTTCCTACAAGTTGTCTATACTTAGTTGCATCCTCAAATTCCTTCCCTTCAATAGATGTCAGCTTCAAGTTTTGTTCCATTAGAGTGGTTAAGGGATTACAGTCATCCATGCCAAATTTGTTCAAGAGATCTCCAATGTACTTCTTTTGAGAAAGAAATATGAATTTAGGATGTTGAATTACTTCAATACCCAAATAGTAATGAACATGACCCAAATCAGTCATTTCAAAACCTTTCTTCAACTCTTTCTTCGTGGATGCGATATAGCTCTCATTGTTTCTTGTTATCAAAAGATCATCTACATATACCACAATATATACAACTGTTTTTCCAAATTTCTTAACAAACAAAGTTGCATCATCAAGATAAAAATGTTTGAAGTCAAGTTTCAGAAGACGCTCGGTCAATTTCTCATACCAGGCTCGTGGTGCTTGCTTGAGGCCATAAAAGGATTTTACAAGTTTGCAAACTTTGTGTTCTTGACCCTTTACCACAAATCCTTCAAGCTGGGACATATAAAATTTCTCCTTTATATCTCCATTCAAGAAGGTTGTTTTTACATCCATCTGATGGACTTTCCATCCATTCTGAGCTACTAAGGCAAAGAGAGTCCGGATGGTGGTTCATTTTGCTGTGAGAGAAAAAGTTTCTTCATAATCGACTCCTTCTTTTTGTGCAAAACCTTTTGCCACAAGCCTGGCCTTGTGCTTGTCAAGTGATCCATCTACTTTGTACTTGTTCTTGTAGACCCACTTACAGCCAATTGGTTTCGTTCCCAAAGGCGGATCAACCAGCTTCCAAGTGCCATTATTTATCAAGGCCTCATACTCCTTCTGCATCGCTTCTTTCCATTCATCATGAGAAGCGACTTCTTTGAAGGAAGTTGGTTCACGATTTGTAGACAAACTCAATTCACAGTTATAAGCAATATCCATATCAACAGGAGAATCAGAATTATCTACGTCACCTTCTATTTGTTGAGTGGAACTTCTTGTTCCTGCTTTTCCAACCTCATCAGGATGAACATTCTCAAGTGTCTTTGTCAGCCATTTGGGAGGACCTTTCTGAGATGGCCCAGGCTGGTCATTTTACTGAGTTGGGATTGATTCAAGATTCAATCTCCCAATTCTGTCAATCACATCATCCAGTGTGTCATCCGTGGTTGTTTATTCATGTGGGGGAGAGAGTGCTTAAGGACATGATTCCACAGTTTGATTCAATATCAGAATCCCCCCTTCAAGATGTGGAATCACATTATCAAATTCTTGGAAGGACTTTGCATGTGTGAATCTATCCAGGCGATCAAGTTGCCGCTCAACAACCTTGTCACTCTTGGAAGATTCAGGAAATATGACATCTCTTGCTATCACAAACTTCTTATTTGCTTCATCATAGAGACGATATCCTTTGGAGGTATTGGAGTACCCCAAGAAGATACATTTTTTGCTTCTAGCACCAAGTTTTTTCCTTTGACCCTTGGGTATCAAGGCATAACAGGTGGACCCAAAGACCCTGAAATGCTTTACCGAAGGAATGTGGCCATGCCACATTTCAAAAGGAGTTTTGTTTCTAATTTAACTTGAAGGACACCTATTCTTTATGTAAACAACACATAGAACTGCATCAGCCCAAAACATCAATTTCACATTCTTGAAAAATAACATGGAGCGAACCATATTTAAGATAGTTCTGTTCATTCTTTCAGCTACACCGTTCTGTTGTGGATTATATGGCATAGTTGTTTGATGTTTGATTCCATGTTGACGAAGATAATTTTCAAATTTGTTTTAAGTGTATTCTTTTCCATTATCAGTACGTAGAGAGCCAATATGTGTTTGTGCATCATTTTCAATCCATGCATGAAAATTTTTGAAAGTTTGAAAAGCATCAGACTTATTCTTCAGTAAGTAAATCCAACACATTCTGGTGTAGTCATCAATAAATGTCATCATGTATTTGTTTCCATTTGCAGAAGCAATAGGAAAAGGGCCACATAAATCTGAATGAACAAGCTCAAGTTTTCTATGTGCTCTGGAGTGTGAATCATGAAATGGCTATTTGCTATGCTTTCCTAGAATACAAGCATCACATTCCTTAGGTTTTCTAGGAATTTTAGGCAGTCCATTAACACCATTTTTCTTCAACAAATGAAGGCTTTCATAGTTTAAGTGTCCAAATCTAGCATGCCATAAAAGACTTGATGGGAATGTACCTTCATCATGATGTGAACTGAATGCAAAGTTTTGAGCATGAGAAGATGAACCTTTCAGCTTCAAGAGTCTCCCTTCTTCTATTCCCTCCATGACAAGTGAGTGATATGATGTTTTTCTGACCTCTTCCTTGCCATCAAACAAGTGAATTGAGTGTCCTTGTTGCCGGATTTCGACCAGGGACAACAAGTTTCTCTTCAACTCAGGGAGGTATAGAACCTCATGTAGGATATGATCTGGAAGAACAGGAAATTTAAGCCTGACTGTGCCAAGCCCTGATGGCTTGAGTTTGGATTTATCTGCGAAATATACTACTCCATCAACTTTGTCAGTGAATTCTTCAAAAAATTCTTTTCTAAATTTCATGTGACATGTTGCTCCTGAATCTAGAAACCAATCATCTCTCCATGAAGTAAATGAAACATCAAATAGGTTTTTAGTTACTCCATTGTTACAATGTGCTAGAACAGAATGAGCTGATTCAGGTGCTTTACCTTTGTCTTTGTCATTAGTTTTACCTTTGTCTTGATTTATTTGCTGCTAAGTTTTAGATTGTTTGCCCCCCTTTTCTCTGAAGTTTCTTCTTCGTCTTCTGCCTTCTCTTCCTCTGGATGAACCTGAAGCATGTCTCTTTTCTCTCTGTGCCAAGTATGTAGCCTCTTTAGAAGATGAAGGGACTGTCATCTTCTTTTGAAGGAGGAGAGAAAAAGAAACTTTGCTGGAGAATCTCTTTTGAAGGAGAGAAAACAAAAAAATCTTTGTTGGAAAATATACTCAGTTTAAAAGGACAGAAACTCTTTTGCTAAATGATACTGAATTTAAAAGGACAAAAAAAACTCTTTGCTACAAATACTGATTCTGCAAAAAAAAATATATATATGTATATTTTTTTTTTGTTTGGATAAAAAAATTTATATGAAAAAATGGTGGAAGGGGTGGTATTAAAAGATGGGTGGAATGGTATTAAAAGGCAGAATGGTATTATTAAGAAGGGCGGAATTATATGGGGGGAGTGGTTTTAAAAAATGGGAGGGGGGCGGAATTATGGAGTGGTATTAAAAGGTGGAGCAATAAAAATATGGACAGGAGGTTGTATTGTAATATGGACAACGTGGAGGTATTAAAAACTGCGTGGAGGTTGGCGGAAATATAAAAGATGGAGCGGTATTAAGAGTGGTAATGTGACAGCGTGGACGTATTATATGACTGCAGAGCTGTATTGTAATATGGACAGAGTATTAATATGGAGGAGCGCTATTATATATATCGGTGGTTCTTTATAACGCATACAGTGTATTATATATGTGATGCAGACAGCGTATATATTCTATGATGCAGACATCGTTGATATTCTATGATGCAGACAGTGTATTAACAAGGGCGGGAGGACATTGATATGTGCAATCGGAGTGGTATTAATGGAGTTGAACCAGCGTATTATAAAATGGAAAGCGGCAGGGCGAATGTGGAGGGGCGTAAAACGCTGGAGATAGAGCGTTACAAAATACAACAATGGAGAGGAGCGGTATATATATATATATGACAAAGCGGTATTTAAAAATGTAGTGACTGTTAAAACAGTGAAATAAACAACGTATTAAAAATGGAGGGCGTTTTTATATATGTAGTGGTTTAAATGGTGGTCTAGAGCTCGCAGATGGACCAACGTTGTGTTGTGGAGCGAATAAGTGGTTATGGAGAGGTCGAGAGGCCAAACGATATTACAAATGGTGTGGTGTAATATATGGCTAAATGGAGGAGCACTGTTATAAATGGGACAGAGCGCAGGTAAGGGAAATGGGTGAGGCGATAGGTATGGAGAATGGAGGAGGCCAAAAGGCCAAACGGAAATTTTGGAATGGAATCTTTGCAGGACTGCAGAGGGGGCTGCAATTTGCAGTGTTTCAAGAACTGCAGAATTGCAGAATCTTCAGGAAGGAGATGCAAATGTCAGAGCTATGCAGAGAAAAAAAAATGCAGAATAACAGTATAGCAATAAGTAGCAGCAGCAAAAACTATTATTAAAAACTGATTGAGCAAAGGAGAGGGAGTTACACCACAGGCAGAAATGCCAATAGTGGGACTGGCTCTGATACCATGTCAAACCAGGAGGTAACTCCTCAAATAAGAATGTGTTATTGAATGAAGAATGAACATGCATTTATACATGGAGGTGAGGCTATTGGGATTCATCTCCCAATGACTCTTGGCCTTCCTTATTTCCCAATATTATTTATTATACAAAATTAAATATCCACACCCATCCCATAGGATTAGGTGTCAACAGACCTGTTTAATCTTCACTGTCTTTATGTTTTCATCTGCTGAATGTTTGATTGAGTAAGTTTAACTACTTTTTTCAACCTTGAAGCTTGTTTATTTTAGAAGTAATTCAATACAGTTGGCCTCAAGATGATTCATGGTTTTCCCTGCTTCTTGTTGACACTTTAAAAAACTATTTTTGAAGTCTCCTTTCAAAGTACCCTTGTCCAAAGTTTGCCAAAGAGGTTTGTTTTGATCATGCCCTTTGTACTTTCCAAAATAATTGTTTTGAAAGCCTTTATAATTGCAGTTCTATATTTTTAGGAGTTCCCTCTTCTATGAATGTAGTTATCAGTTTATCTTGAATGTTTTCTTATCCTTAAGAGTGAAATCTTTGATGAAATAGAGCATTCCTCGACTCTTAGATTTCATTTTGAAAGTTTGTCTTGAAATTATTATTTTCTTAAGTATTGTTTCTAGAATTCATGGTTAGCCCTGTCTATAAATTACTTTTTCATGTTCAAATGATGCTTTAAGTCCCTTTGATGAAAAGTACATATAATTAAGTATTATTAACTATCCTTAGTTCTACTTTTTATTTTAAAACCCTTAATGTCCATTCCATTTCACCTGAAAACTTTGTTGATCTAATAGCCAAGTTAGATTTTCCCTTTGATACCCCTAATTCATCTACAAACTTGTTACAAAATTCTACTTGACTCCATTTCCCAATGACTTAGATATTTCCCTTTCTATCTATGCTCCCTAGATCATCATGTCCCGCAACACAATTAAACACACTCAAGCTTAATAACTAGCCTAAAATCAACCTTTTACAAGCAATCAAGCTATATCCATACAAAACCTATTGAGAGATCCCTCTCTGAGACTAAGAGGGGTAGATCCTAGAGCTCTAAAAACTTGTTTACATTTTGCCTTGTCATTTGGTTTACCAATCGGCCAAATCACAAGATACCAATAGACCTGATTCAAGCTTTATCATTACCTAAAAACAATGCTTCTTGAACATAAAGGCCAACCCTAGCACCTATAAACTAAAGTGACCTAGTGGAGGAGGTTTTTGACTCTTCTATGGACTGAAGTTTTGACTTGGGGCTTTTTTAGGAAAGAGGAGGGCACTGATTATTTTTTGACAAGCTAGATCATTTTGAAGATTCAAAAACCACTGAAACTGATTTTCTTGAGTTTTCAGAGGAAAATTTGGGTTTTTTTTTGCTTTGAGGCATTAAGTCAGCATGGTGAAAAGTAGGCAGAGGAAAAACGAAGTGTCCAAACCATAGGTGTAAAAAATGGGATGGGGATGAGTGACCTAGGCTTTATGAGGGATTTTTCAGGAGTGGCAGGCTGGCCAAGGCATGGTAGAGTAGTGGAAGAGTGAAAAATTTATCCTAAGAATAAGAAGGCAGTTAGATTTCTAGAACTCACAAGATCCATGAATTTTGTTTCTAGAAATCTAGGACAAGTATTTATGAATCTAAACAGGTAAAAATTACTGATGAATAACACAAGCATCCCAAAGTTTTCCAAAATGACTCAAGAAAAACCTACAGAGAAACAATATAAGGAGTATTAGTGAGAAAGGAAAAATCACTATTTTCAAGGCACCTGCAAATTAGAAGTGGCCAAAGGGTAAAACATGATCAGAATTTCATAATATAAGCAAGAGAGGTCTTTAAAGGCACTGCCATAAGACATCTCATCACAAGTGTTTTAATGGGTTTTTCATGACAAAGGAAGCGAGGAAGAGGTTAAGATAATCATCTTACCCAGCCTGCATACAAACAGTGCTAAAAGTTGGTGAAAAAGATGAGAAAAAAGAGCAAGTTTCACAACTCATGCAATCCTACAAAGTAGAAAGTCAGAGAATCAGTGACCAAATAATATTAATAAAAAGTGACAAAGGCTTAAAACATTAGAAAGTGGGTTGTAAGAGATTAATTTAAAACCCTTGAGCCTATATCAACTCATCTCAACATTCCAGCAAATCACCTGTTCACTTGCAAAAGTTGGAAACCTTCAAAAGAAAAAGTTTTAGTTTTTTAAGGCAAATAGGGAAAGTTTATCTGGCACTGTGCGCCTGGGCATTTTCCCCATGCAAACTTACATGGCATTGCCTGCCTGGAGAAACGCATTGTACGTTTACGCAACAAACTTGACAGGCCCGACAGGCCCAGTAAATGTGTTCAACGTTGCGCCTTTGCCAACCCGACAACTATTTCATCTTGTTCAACGTTGCACCTTTGGCAAACCGAAAGCTCATTCAGCCCGTTCAGCGTTGGGCCCTTTTCGACCTGACAGCTCGACAGGCTATTCAAGCGCTACGCGTTTGGCCAACCCATTCACCCTATGCGCTGCGCGTTTGGCCAGGAGGGCCTCTACACCACTTCAACACTCAGAAACCCTCAAAATTACTCCAGGTCATCATCAATGGTTTTCAAGCATCCTTAAGGGGTAAGTGCATATCATCAAACCCTCTTCAATTTCTTTATCATTGGTTGATTGAAGGAATGAATACCTAAGAAGGAAAACCTAATTTCATGCTAAAAACACTCATTAGGCCTCCTTCATCTGCAAACAAAGAAATATCAGTTGAAACACAAGTGAATTAGGGTGGTTGCAGTGGTTTGAAATTGCTCATCCATCCAAGCTAAAAAATCTCTGTCCCTTACATTGCAGACAGTTTGACCTCATATTGCCCTCTTTTGTTTCAATTTGACATAAGTGCTAAGTGTGTCCAAGTAGAGTTTTTGTGTACAAATCAGTAGAGGAGGTCATCAAGTTCTTTCTAGCCTCTCATTTAGCCTATTATACCTACACACTCTCTCATTTCATTCACTTGTAGAAAGCTACCTTTTATCACCACTCTATCACCCTCTTTTATGTCAGTTTCATAAAAATTACTAGGATGTTAAAAGCAGAAAGGTCAAAAGGTCAAAGAGGGAGAGACAGTGGCAGTAAAGAAGAGGGAAATAAAGGGGTTGATGCAAATGATAAATCAAATATGAGGAGGCATATGTTTGTGAAAATAAAATCATCAAGGAAAGAGAAATGAAAAAGAAAGAAAAGAATAGGATATCAGGGAAGAGGATGCCAATAAGGAAAATATCAATGAAGAAGAAATCAGTGATGACAGTGGGTCAAGGAGCCATGAAGAAAGCAGTAAGGCTACTTACAAATGAGGCATATGAGAAACATGGTGGGACCAAGGAGGCTAAAGACAATGAAAACCTTACAAACTGGCTGAACCATCTCCTACAGGCATCCCAAACACCATGAGAAAGACAAATCCAAGTTTTGGGAACTTTTTGTAAACATTGAATTTTTTACTGATTTTAAGGGCCAAGGGCGTAGCGCCCTTGGTGCTCCACCTTTTCTCAGGGCATCCACTAGAGGTGAAATATACATATTTGGATTCCTTAGGCTAAAGGCATCACGCACACAAAATTTCAGATCATTTAGAGCATTTTTTGTCCTCAAAAAGGGTCAAAACCCCAAACTTTCACCTTTCTGCCTTGTTTTCAGGGTTGGCACTGCGCCCTTAGCAGCCTTGGCAGTTTTGGGTTTTGATTAGGTAAATTAGGCCCAATGATAAAATTAAGGGTAGTTTTGTAAATTATACTCAACAAGATTTCCAACGGGATATCACGAAGCTCATTCTGACTTCGGGAAGGCCTTCAAACTTTGGTTGCAAGGTGACCCAGTTTTTCAGTGCAGGAATTGTGCCATTGGACCTCACTGTTGCGCCCCTATCTGCAAAAGTAAAAAAAAGACACTCTTTTATGGAAAATTGATATTTTGTTGTTTTTTGGTCAAATCAATCCAAATTTACGTGTTAGGAGTTATTTTTCATTTATTTCATTAGATATTTTATTCCTTGGGCCTTGCATGGTCTCTTTGGACGTAGATGGTATTTATGAGTAGTTGTTGATATTTTCAAACCCTAGTTAGGGTTTTGGCCCTCCTTTGCTAGATAACTAGAGCATGGAGGTATGATTATATTATGTTGGTCAGTTCTTATGCTGAGCATAGGCTCTGATTTTTTTATGAAGTTTGGATTTGGAGCCTTGTAGATATTTTTGGACTGAATAACAATGGAGCCAAGTGTTAGCCATTAGTAAATTTTGTCATAAGAAAATGATGGCTAAAACAGTCCTTGAGCCTTCAAGAGATCATTTTTTATAGAAAATAATTCATTCTTGAAGGTTTTTGTTCCCTCCAAAAATCCAACAAGAAATCTGTTGTTCCCTCCAAAAAATCCAACAAGAAATATGTTGTTCCCTTCAGAATTGTTTCCTAAACAACCCTGTTTTCATCATTTCATTCACTCTTTTTGGCCCTTATTTCATCCTCCATTTTCCCTGAAAAAAGGCTCCTTTTCTCTCTTTTATTTTCCCTTCCTTCCCCTCAGAGACCTTCAAAAATCCCTTTAAACAATAGAACCCCTTGTTTATGGTTTGAAAGCCATTCCTTTCCCTCTACCGAAACCTGAAAAACCCACAAAAAACCCATTAAAAACCTTTAAAAACTTCTTCCGCCCTTTTAATGCCTTAAGCCCCCTTTTTTTTTCGCCCAAATCCTGGCCCCTTTTCCACATAAGACCGTGCACCTATGACTAGAGCGCTAAGCCCATCGGCATCAGCCTTTTATTTTTCCCCACAACCTTTTTCCTGTGTAAAAATTTTTCTGCTGATGCGATGTTAAAACCCCCCCCAACACTTAATCTTTTGCTTGATATGACTAACACCCGTGACCTTATGCAAGCGATCATCGCATCGCATCATTTTATATCGCATCAGAGCTGTCACATGTTCATAAACTCGCTTCCCTTCCCCCCCCATTGATGTGATAAGCCCCTTCTCCCTTAAAAGCCCCTGGTCATATATTGCTACGTAGGACCATGTCCCGGGCCTAACCTTAGCCCTCATCGCATCGCTCCATTGGCTTATCCCTTCCCCTTTTCTTTTCCTCTCTATGGCAATATGCCAATGTGATAAGCTCTCCTCTCCTCAGCCCCTGGTCACCTTATCCCTCCATGAGAGTGTTCCCCAGCCTCTGCGCTAAGCCCCCATCGCATCAGCGTTTTCATTCAAAACATGCCTTTTTATTTGTATTTTTCCCACTCCGATAACAATACCCCGATGAGATATACACTGTAGATCCATAAGATCTAACGGATCTTGTTCGCCCCGATAATCCAACTCTTCTGGGCCTACCAGCCATTGTGCGAAGGACCCACCCTATCACACCCCAACACCTGTCCCCCACTACAGTCTCCGCCCAAGAAACTCTTCCATCATGCTTGGTCTGCACCGTCGGATATCATCCCCCTCATCCAATGGTCTATGATCAATATCGCACAACTTTTTCTCCCGGAGTTTAACACTCCAAAGTCATGCGATACCAACAATGTCGAGAAAGCCACGTGGCACAATACAACTGGACCGCGTTCGATTTGGCCAAAACCATTTACCACTCCAACATCAAGCGAAAACCACGCATGGTATTTCAAAAATCACCAATCCACATTTTTTCTCCAATATTCAAAATTAAACCTGTTTTCGCAGGTTTTTCCCGCAAAACCTCCTCCGCCTGCATTTTCCCCTTCTCACTGCTATTTCTGCCCTCCGCCATCCTCTATAAGCAGTTTATCCAACGCCGTAGGATTTTATTTAACTATATTTTTATGTTACAGGTTTTTAAAGGCGGCTTAAGCATTGAAAATTACTCCACAACTAGCTCAGTAGCGGAAACCCCCCGGGAAGACGATCCTTGGGGCTTAAAGTGTAAAAGGAGGTTTACAGGTTTATGGGTGTTTATCAATGCTCTATTAAAACTGATAAATGAAAAGAAACCCTCAGTGCACCCAGATACCTGTTCATAGAAAATAAGGGATATGCATAGAGACAAAGGATTAATAGTCAAAAGCACAGTCAAAACAAGGGATTAAAGGCTAATCCAGACAATAGAAAGGAAAAAAGCCCGAAGATGATTGGAAAAAGACTTAAAGCACAAATTAAAAGATTAATATCAGTGATTATATAATTAAAGAGACAGATCAGTCAAGAAAGCCTCCAAAATGCCACATCATTGAGGCTATTACTCCTTAGAATGCCACCTGCAAGCCGAATTCACCAAAAAGAGTGCATATTAATTACACAGTCAAAGATATTTCTAAAGACAACTCAATATTAACTGCTAACCTACCAAAAACCCTAAAAGTAAACAAAAGTGACTAACGTCGATGAGAATTAACGCTGAACTCAATTAACAAAGTAGAAAACTCAGAAAACTTTTCCATTTGGCCCTTCAAAGGCCAAAAAGCATTTACTCTGTATTAATTCAATAGATAGATCCTTCTTACACTCCACCTCCTCATTATTCTATAAATACTTATATAGAAGACAGTATAGAGGTTGGTCTTTGGATAACTGTTGTATTTAAATAGCTTTTGAGGCTACTGTAGCTCTGTTTGTAATTGAAGATACATAAGCTGAGATGAGAAGTTTGAAGCTATAAAGACCCACTGGACTTGAAGATTGTAACTGGTTTGAACATCAAATACAAATAGATGATTTATGGGATCCTTGTCTATGTAAATGGTGATGTGTTTCTCACTGTAATTTTTATTTTCTTATTGTTTCCATTCTGTCCACGTTTCTCTGATAAAGAACAACAAATATAGATTAGGATTTACTTCTGAAGTACCCTAAATCTCACTGATAAATCTTTTTCCTTTATGTTTTCTTCTAAATATGTTTTGAAGGTAATTCAATAGAGTATAACCAGTGAAGTGTTGGCAAGCCCATGTTTCCTGAGTACAACCTGAGATATTGTCTTTGAATGTTCTTGATAAGTTTGCTAATTAAAGATTGAGCTAGAGAAGTCTATGGTTAGCCCTATCCTCTACTTTCTTCTCCAATAGTTGCTTTGAAAAGTTCCCTTAAGAGTATGTTGAAAGCAGGCTAGTTTAAAAGTAATTACCTGATCTTAGACTACTTTTTATGTTTATCATGAATGTTTTCCTTTGAGAATATGCTGAAAGCGGGCTAACTTAAAAGTCTTTACTTGATCTTAAGTTGTTCTCTGTTTTTTAAATGTTTTCTCTTGAAAGTATATCAAAGCATGTTAGTTTAAAAGTACTTACCTGATCTTAGCATTAGGGGAATTTTGAGGTTTAAAATGGGCCTCCTAAGGAAATTATAAAATAATAATGGAAAAAATCAAATAAGAATTGATGACATCATCAAATTTTAGAGGGAAAAAAGAAAAAACTACTTCTTCAACTCGTATTTTCAACTTATCTCCCAAATTTTTTACTCAAATTTCAAGCGGGAGTTCTTGGTGGATGAAAAATTTAATTCCTTATCCAAGGAGTACCCATGTTGTATACTTTCGATGGACCCTGCTACACGAAAAATGATAAATACATGAAAAATGTGATTGCAATCACGGTTTTTCATGTATTTCTCATTTTTCACGTAGTAGGGTCCATCAAAAGTATGCAATATGGGTACTCCTTGGATGAGGAATTAAATTTTGTATCCAACGAGTACTCCCACTCGAAATTTGAGTAAAAAATTTGAGAGATAAGTGGAAAATACGAGTTGAAAAAGTAGTTTTATTATTTTATTATTTTTTAATATTTTTACCCTTTTACTTAAAAAATGGTGAATCATCCCCCATGGTTGGCGTCATCATCTTGAATCCTATTGGTTCTTATAAATTTTATTTTGGTTGTACATTTTTCTTAGGAGGCCCATTTTAGACCTCAAAATTCCCCTAATGGTTACTTTTGTGTTTTCTCCCTTAAGTGCATGTCAAAAGCAGGGTAGTTTAAAAGTACTTACATGATCTTAGACTGTTCTTTGTTTCTTCATATGTTTTACTTCATTCTCTCCATTTCTTACTGTTTCATTCCATAAAATCAACTTAAAGAGATCCTTTGACATAGATGACTTGCCCCATGGACCACTCTTGAACCTTGTTGTGCAATTAAACCCTATTATAACTCCATAGCCCAATGGATTGATGTTATTCCTTGCTTGTCTTGTCAACTGAAACATTCCTTCATTTACTTACACCTTCACCCTTCATACAAACTTCCTTCATCTTCATGTTATCCTGCCCAGCCAAACAAAAATAACAACCTTGTTCTTCATAACTATCATAAAATCATACTTGAAGCTTTAAAGATCATATCTTCAAACACATATATAGAGAGATCCCTCTCTAAATCTAGGATGGCTAGGTCCTCAGATTCCAAAGTGGTTTGATGTAGGCTCTGTAGTGTTTGTACTTGCCAATCTTGCAAACTATGGAGACCCAACAGACTAGCGACCATACTGGGGAATTCTGAGTAAAATCCTTAAAACAAAACATTCAGTATTTAGTATAGAATGAGTAGCTTTCTTCAAGCACTACCAAGCATATTGGTGATCATGATAGGACTTGTATGAATCAGTGGCAATCTAAGTACTTCTTAGGATTCTAATATACCCTTATCAAACCTTGGAGAAATCAGCTAGTAAGCCACAGAGTGAACTCTGTTTTGTCTCATCACCATAGCTAAGTGTTGAAACAGATATAGGACACTCTCATAACCCACAGGACTATTAAAAAATCATAAAACACAAAACATTTCAGTTTGGTTTTTAAACCTATTAGTGGTGGTGGACCATAAAACATTTTACCTTTTAAAAGCTAAAAATTTTCACCTGGTGACTCCACAATCCTAAATAGACCTAAAGACTCCACTGGGAAACCCTTTTCTATCATAACATCATACAAACTTAGCTAGGAAAACTTTGATGATTAAGTTTTCTTGTTAAAAGATCAGTTAGCCTACTAATATTGTCATACTTGGTTAAACTTTTCTTATCATTGGGTCCGAGAACATAGCATAGTGGCTTCTATAAGAGTCCACACTAGAGCCTATCCCAACCCAAATCCTCTTGATATAGTTGATAATCCAGAAATTATACTTAGGAAATCTCCTAAGTCTAAAACACCAACTATTGTCAGACCAGTCCATAGAGCTAATTCTGTTCCCGAAAACCTTGCAACTCTGCAAGATTCACAAGTTGACTTAAAAAACGCATTCAAAACTATTTCACTTGATGATATAGATCAGATAGACTTTGAGGCTTCACACTCACCCCAACATAGTGGTGAAAACATTGTTAGCAGAGAAACTACTCCACCTGATTTACATTTGCTTCATAATTTTGGTTTCTCTCATCCTAGATCTGCTCAATAGTCTCTTGCTGGTCCATCCACTTCTGTTATCCATACACCCACTATTCCAACTACCCCATTCCATCAACCCCATCCCATCTTAAATCCTCCACTTGTAAACCCCCCTTTTTTCCCACAACCTCCTATCATAGCAACATGGTATGCCCCTCTAGTCCTTCCTTTACCTTTAGTCAATCTGCCATAGGACTATTAGTCCAAGATACCATTATATGATGCTAGTGGTGCTACTACTGCTTCACAACATGTGGACAAAATGAATGACTATTTTGATAGAAATGAGATTGATGATGAAACTGTTAAACTCAGATTGTTTGCTCAAAGCTTAGGGGGAGAAGCAAGAAAGTGGTTCAAAGGCTTAACCCCTCATAGTATTAATGACCTTCAAGCTCTTCATCAATCATTCCTAAACAAATGTGAAGTTAGAAAAAACCATCTCCAAATACTTTCAGATTACAACAATCTCAAAAGAAACATGGGGGAAAGTGTTCAAAATTATTGCACTAGGTTTAATAGTGTTTATAATGCACTGCCCCCAGACTTGAAA
Organism: Pinus albicaulis; assembly: GCA_034641835.2. Lineage (NCBI taxonomy): Eukaryota > Viridiplantae > Streptophyta > Pinopsida > Pinales > Pinaceae > Pinus > Pinus albicaulis. The sequence continues at coordinate 1,878,915,383 of CM076575.1, read as the reverse complement.
CCTCCTAAAGGCTTAGCGTTGGCCAAATTTCCTGAAGGATTTGATCCTGAAATGGCCTATCAGTTAAGAGAAAGAGACCCCTTGACTTTGGAAGACATTCAGAAAGGAGCTCTTGTTGTGGAAGTAAATCTGATTGAAAAAAAGAGCTTGGATGAGGAATGAAAATAAAGTATCATTTAGGGAGGAAATTGCACCTTCCACATCTAGTTAAAAAATGGAGAGAATGATGGAGGAAATGATGAAGAAGATGAGCATACTTGAGAGAGCACAATCTAGATAAAACTAATCAGCTCCCCAAAACAGAAATCAATCTCAAAATCAGAATCAGAACTTTAGGAGAAACCAACCTCAAAACAGACAAAGAGAAGATGATCAATAGATCATGCCTCCTTTCCAAGAAAATTATGTAAATGAGGATGAAGAAACAAATGAAAAAACAGAGGATGACAACATGAACATGTTGGGAGTAAGAAATGAGGATTCTTATTCCTTCCATGAAAGAAAACAAGGTCTATATACACGTTATGATGACAGGAGACCACAACCTAATTATTATGAATAATACTATGAAAATGCCATCATAGGATCACCTAAAAAATATGAGCCCAGAAGCAAAAGGAATCAAGAAACTCGCAAGAATAAAACCTCTGATAAATTTTCCCAAAAGCAGCCCTGAAAATACACCCAAAAAGACAGTTGAAATTCACAAAACAGTGGCTGTAAATTCTGATTCAAACAAAGGGAAAAACACTCAAGCCAATGAAAAACAGAGTGTTAATCCCAACAACGATGGAATCTCAACCAGTGCTCTTGAAAAAATCCTTCTAACTACTGTAAATAATAAAAATCAAAAAGCTGACTTTGCTGAACAAGGATTGACTAACAGGGAAAAATCAAATATTTTAAAAAGCCAAATTCCTTTCAGCCTAGAGAATGAAGTATCTAAAATCAAAATTTCTATTCCAATCACTGAATTATTCACTCATAATGTATATAGAGGTCATTTTTTGAAGGCTTTAAACATAGAATATGCTCATGAGATAGTTAGCTTTAATGATGATACCCCAGAGCTCATTTTTGGACCAAATATTGAAGGAAAATTTCAAGAAGGAACTACCCCTCCATTCTACATCAGCTTAAACATTCATGACAATATCTTGCACAATGCCATGCTTGATTTAGGAGCATCACATAACCTCATGCCCAAGTTAATAATGGAAAGATTAGGCTTAGAGGTGACTAGACCCTACAAAGATTTATATTCTTTTGATTCAAGTAGGGTGAGATGCCTAAGCCTAATTAAGGATTTGTGTGTTAACTTAGCAAAATTCTAGCCAAGAGTTTAGTAATGGACATTGTAGTGGCTGATATACCCCCCAAATATTGCATGCTCCTTTCAAGATCATGGGAAGCTAAGTTACAAGGCACAATGCAGATGGATATGACTTATGCCACCATCCCTGTCTTTAGTCAACCTAGAAGACTCTATAGGGAAACACACATGAAATATATGGTGAGTAACCAAGAAAGACCAGAGAATTCTCCTCTTTGGTCCATACACACTGACCTTGACTCTTTTATTCTTTTCAATGATGATATTCATAAAGAGCAAGAGTTGATCAATGAAAAAATATCAAATGTTGTAATAAATTCACATTCAAACATAGTTACAGAAATTGATAATGAGGAAAACAAAGAGGAAATTAAAAAATAGTCTACTAATTTAGAAATTTACAGCAAACAGATTAGAGGTCTTGAGGTCCAAAGTAGATATGAAAATAACGCAGATCATAAAAATCAAGAAGTAAAACCTCAAAACATTGAAAAACTTGAGGAACAAAACTCAGGAAAATGTAGTGAAAACCCTTTTTCAGAACAGAATGATGAAGAATATAGAGAGGACAACAATGAAATAAATCTCAAACCTGAAAACAGTCCTCTGTGGAGCATGAATTTTGATGGGTCTTGCACTAAAAATGATGCAGGAGCAGGCATATGGTTACACAACATTGAAAACAAACATGTTGAGGGGCATTCCTATAGATTAAACTTTCAATGTACCAATAATATAGCTGAGTATGAAGCTCTGCTTTTAGGCTTGCATTTATTGAAAAAATTAGGGGCCAAAAGGATAAAAGTTCATGGGGATTCTGAGTTGATTATTAGGTAAATTGGGAGTGCAGTGCTAAACATCCCAGACTTAGAGCCTATAGAAATGATGCCATGGACTTGCTAAAATAATTTGATGAATTTCAACTTATCTTTGTCCCAAGAAACCAAAATGTCCTTGCCAATGGTTTAGAATTTTCTGCTAGAACTTGTCTTACACCTTATGAAACCAAGAAATGCACCACCCAAGTCAAATTTAGACCAACTGTCTCAGATAATGAAAAATATTGGCAAGTTTTTGAGGGAGATAAAAAAATAGAAGACTTCCTACAGTCCAAAAATGAATTTGAAACAACACACTCAGATTTAGATTTTGATGAAGACTATCATGCTGAAGAAAACCCACTTACTCAAGAAGAAAAGTCTCCAGAGATTGCATAAATAAATCTGTTAACAAATGAATTCCAACCTATGACAAAAAATAGTACAGATTTGGAAAGTGAAAACTTAGAAGTGTTGCAATCCAAAGACCAAAGCTTGCCAAAAGGGTTAGTCCCCTTGGAAGAATTATTTGATTTGAATATGTGGCCAAGAACCCAAAATTGGAACCCATAGAAACTGAAGTGGAAGAATGTAACATAGGCAGTAAGGAAAAGCCTAAAATAATCAAACTGTTTAAAACACTGCCAGCTCATATCAAAATGAAATAAATTGAGCTTTTTAAAGAATTATCTGATGTGTTTGGATGGAGCTATGAAGATCTGAGATCATATGATACAGAAATAATTCAGCATAAGATACCTCTTGAAGAAAACCATAAACATTTTAAACAAAAAATTGCACAGAATCAACCATGTTCAATTACCTCTGGTAGAAAAAGAAATTAAAAAAATATATGAAGCTGGAATTATTGTCCCTGTTAGATACTCAGAGTGGGTGTCTAATCTTGTATAAGTTAGGAAGAAAATAGGAGAGATAAGGCTTTGCATTGATTTCAGAAACTTAAACAAAGCCTCATTAAAGGACAATTATCCTTTGCCCAAAATGGATCATATCCTATAGAAGGTAGTTGGTTCTAAAAGAATTTCTTTTCTAGATGGCTTCTCAGGTTACAATCAAATTTTGGTACATCCTGATGGTCAACTTGAAACAGCCTTTACTACACCTTGGGGTACTTTCATGTACTTGAAAATTCCTTTGGATTAATGAATGTTGGTGCCACATTTCAGAGAACCATGGATATTGCATTTTCAGAAGAAATAGGTTACTTCATTGTGATTTACCTTGATGATATAACTATTTATTCTAGAATAGATGAAGAACACCTAATAAACTTAAGAAAATTATTTTAAAAGTGCAGAAAATTTGGACTGTCCTTGAATCCAAAGAAAACCTTGTTTGGTCTTCAAGAAGGTAAAATTCTTGGGCATATCATATCAGAGGAAGGGATTAGGATAGACCCAAAGAGGATTTATGGCATATTGCAAATCAGCCATCCCAGAAACATCAAGGAACTTCAATATTTCATTGGAAAGATTAATTTATTGAGAAGGTTCATACCCAATTTAGCTGAACTCCTTAGAAACATAACAAACATGCTTAAAAATGAAGAAGGAGCTAAATGGACCTTAGAAGAAAAAAAGTCATTTGAACTGGTAAAACAAGCACTCACCAAAACACCAGTTCTTATCAGTCCTGATTTTTCAAAAGATTTCTTCATTTTTTCATTTGCATTAGAACATACAGTAGTTGTTGTCATATTACAGAAAATTTTGAATGGAAAAGAGCAGCCCATTTCATTTTTCAGCAAGGAATTGAGAGATGCACCTCTAAAATACAACATAATGGAAGAACAAGGCCTTTGCCTTGGTCAAAGAATTAAAGGACTTCAGAGTTTACATTTTACATTCCCACATCATAGCATTTGTGCTTCATTCAATGGTGAAAGACATATTGACCCAAGATCCAGATGGAAAAAGAGGAAACTGGATTGCTGTAATTTTAGAGTATGACTTAGAAATCAAACCCACTAAACTCATAAAGGGTCAAGGAATATAAAAATTGATGGTTGAATCTAACTTCCAAGCTCTTGATATAAACATTTTTAATGCATTAGATGAACAGGAGGAGTTTTTAACTCCAATTATTGAAGATCATTTTCTGAATTCATCTTGGTATGCTGACATTTTGTATGTTTTGCTCAATCTTAATGTTCCTACTGTTTTTTCTAAAACAAAGGCAAGATTTTTAAAGTTGAAATATGTAAATTACTGCATTTTGAATAAATTTTTATATTGGAAAAATGGTAGTAGATTATGGCTTAAATTTTTGCCTGAGAATAATGCAGATAAGATCAAGCATGAGTTTCATGAAGGAGAATGTGGAGGCCACCTATACCAGAAATCAACTGCTAATAAAATCTTTAGAGCTGGTTATTACTGGCCCACCCTCTTTCAAGATGTCCATAAAATGATTATTGCCTATCATAAATGCCAAATCTTTGAAGGGAAAAGAACATTTCTTCCCTTACCTCTGCAACCAATCACTGTTGAAGCTCCTTTTCAGCAGTGGGGTCTAGACTTCATTGGGGAAATCCATCCTCCTTCATCTGCCCAACATAGATGGATCCTCACAACAATAGATTATTTTACCAAGTGGATAGAAGCCATCCCCTCTAGCAATGCCACAGGCTCAGTCATCATCTCATTCCTTGAAAACCATATACTTTCCAGATTTGGATGTCCTAGAAAGATCATAACTGATAATGTTGCTGCATTTGGGTCTAAAAAGATGGTATAATTCTGTCACAGGTATCAAATTATATTGGGTCATTCCACAACTTATTACCCTCAAGGTAATGGGCTGGCAGAGTCCTCAAATAAAATTCTGGTAAACATTATCAAGAAGTTGCTGGAAGATAACAAGAAATCATGGCACAATAAGCTAGTACATGCTTTATGGGCAGACAGGTTGACAGTTAAGAAGTAAATTGGGATGTCTCCCTACCAGCTAGTTTATGGAACTGACACAGTATTCCTAACCAGTTTAGGAGTGCCAATAATAAAGTTGATCCAGGAAGTACAATCTGAAGATGATGATGTAACAAGAATAATAAACCAAACTACACATTTACAGCAAACCAGAGAGGAAGTATACATCATAGCACAACAACTACAAGAAAACATCAAGAAGCTATTTGAAAAAAGAACCCGGGCAAGTGCTTTCAAGATTGGTGATAAAGTTTTGAAATGGGATTCAAGAAGAGAAGATAAGGTAAAACATGGAAAATTTGATAACTTATGGCAGGGCCCTTATCTCATCTAATCTATTATTGGAAACAATGCATTTTTTCTGCAAGAGTTGGATGGAGCTTAATATTTTGGAGGTCCTGTCAATGGCAGGGTTCTCAAGCATTATTTTTGTTAACTAATATTTTAAGTTTCAAAGCTTTTGTTCTTTGTATATGTCATTACTTTCAATTTAGAAAAAGAAAAAATAAAAAAGAAATAGAAAAAGCAAAAGAGGGCATAAATAAAACAAGAAAGGTACATCCTCATACCAAAAAGAAAAAGAAAATATGAAAGTGTGCAAGCTTAAATGCCACTCCCAAAAACAAAATTGCTATTCTAGTCATACAGCCTAATCATGACTAAGATAGATTTAAATTTTTCTGCAGATAGATTAGTGAAGAATATTTGCCAAATTGTTCAATCTTGGCTTCTCAGTAGAATATATTAGGATAGAAAAACAACGGTTCAAACAAGCTGAAAATCTAAACCTGGAAGATTGATGAAGAATTGGTTCTAATCTGCTCAAAAATTGAACCAAGAAAGAAAAGAACAACTCGAAAAGATCAAAACCAGAGCTTCAAAAAGAATGAATGATGTTTAAATTTTTAGATTGCAAGCCTTCATAGTTTTGTTTTTAAATTCTGCTAATAAAGTCTATAAGTAGCTAGTTTCTTACAGCCATAGATATCATGGCAAATCAGACAGCCTAATCCTGATTTGACTATGTTTAAATTTTTGTTTTAGAAAATAGACAGTAAAATCTGCCAGACAGTTTAATCCTGGGAGATAGTAGCTTAGGTAGAGAATTTATGAGTTCAACGGTCTAATCTGAACTCATGGAAGAAATAAGGGTAGATTTAGATTAGTTTTTCCTACTTTCAAAGAGAATAAAATGTTGATGTTTAAGGCCTGCAAGTCCAAATGCACCTGCTCAAGAAAAAATGTTAGGAATAGGATGTGTAGGTAGAGTGATTGGGAGAATTTATTTGCTGATATGAAATACTGATCATATTTTCTAAAAATCAGCATAACCATTGAAGAAGAGGTTTTCATGGATAAAGGCACAATTCTGTGCATCCCAGAGAATCAAAATCTGAAGTTCTTGACACCTCCAAGGAGCTACCATTCCCAAGTGGAGCCATTGTTAGCCATCAGTAAATTTTTTCATAAGCAAATGATGGCTAAAACAGTCCTTGAGCCTTCAAGAGATCATTTTCATAGAAAATCATTCATTATTGAAGGCTGCGATCCAACAAGAAATTTGTTGTTCCCTCCAAAAAATCCAATAAGAAATCTGTTGTTCCCTTTAGAACTGGTTCCTAAACAACCTCATTTTCATCATTTAATTCACTCTTTTTGGCCCTTATTTCATCCTCCATTTTCCCTGAAAAAAGGCTCCTTTTATCTCTTTTATTTTCCCTTCCTTCCCCTCAGAATCCTTCAAAAATCCCTTTAAACCATAGAACCCCTTGTTTATGGTTTGAAAACCCTTCCTTTCCCTCTACCGAAACCTGAAAAACCCACAAAAAGGCCATTAAAAACCTTTAAAAACTTCTTCCGTCATTTTAAGGCCTTAAGCCCACTTTTTTTTTGCCCAAGTCCTGGCCCCTTTTCCGCATAAGACTGTGCGCCCATGACCAGAGCCCTAAGCCCATCAGCATCGGCCTTTTATTTTTTCCCGCAACCTTCTTCTTGTGTAAAATTTTTTCCGTCGATGCGATGTTAAAACCCCCCCAACGCTTAATCTTCTGCTTTATGTGACTAACACCTGTGACCTTATGCAAGTGATCATCACATCACATTGTTTTATATCGCATCGGTGCTGTTACATGTTCATAACTTCGCTTCCCTTCCCCCCCCCCGCCGATGCGATAAGCCCCTTCTCCCTTAAAATCCCCTCGTCATATATTGCTACATAGGACCATGTCCTAGGCCTAACCTTAGCCCTCATCGCATCGCTCCATCAGCTTATCCCTTCCCCTTTTCTTTTCCCCTCCACGGTGATATGCCGATGTGATAATATCTCCCCTCCTCAGCCCCTGGTCACCTTCTCCCTCCACGAGATCGTTCCCCAAACCTTGCACTAAGCCCCCATCGCATCGGCGTTTTCATTCAAAACATGCCTTTTTCTTTGTATTTTTCTTGCTCCGATAACAATACCCCGATGATATCTACACCATAGATCCATAAGATCTAACAGCTCTTGTTCACCCCGATAACCCAACTCTTCTGGGCCTACCATCCACTGTGCGAAGGACCCGCCCTATCACACCCCGACACCTGTTCCCCACTACAGTCTCCGCCCGAGCAACTCTTCCATTGTGCTCGGTCCACACCATTGGATCTCATCCCCCTCATCCAACGGTCTATGATCAATATCGCACAACTTTTTCTCCCAGAGTTTAACACTCCAAAGTCACGTGATACCAGTGGTATCGAGGAAGCCACGCGGCACAATACAACTGGATCTCGTTCGATTCAGCCAAACCCATTTACCACTCCAATATCGCGTGAAATATTTCAAAAACCACCAATCCACATTTTCGCTCCAATATTCAAAATTAAACTTGTTTTCATAGGATTTTCCTGCAGAACCTCCTCCGCCTGCATTTTCCCCTCCTCACTACTCTTTCTGCCCTCCGCCAGCCTCTGTAAGCAGTTTATCCAATGCCGCAGGATTTTATTTAATTATATGTTTATGTTGCAGGTTTTTAAAGGCAGCTTAAGCATTGAAAAGTCCTCCAAAGCTAGCTTAGTAGCAGAAACCCCTCGGGATGACGATCCTTGGGGCTTAAAGTGTAAAAGGAGGTTTACAAGTTTATGGGTGTTTATCAGTGCTCTATTAAAACTAATAAAACAAAAGAAACCCTCAGTGTGCCCAGATACCTGTTCATAGAAAAGAAGGGATATGCATAGAGACAAAGGATTAATAGTCAAAAGCACAGTTAAAACAAGGGATTAAACGTTAATCCAGATAGCAAAAAGGAAAAAAGCCTGAATATGATAGGAAAAATATTTAAAGCACAAACTAAAAGATTAATATCAGTGATTAAAGAATTAAAGAGACAGATCAGTCAAGAAAGCCTCCAAAATTCCACATCATTGAGGCTATTACTCCTCAGAATGCCACCTGCAAGCTGAATTCACCAAAAAAGAGTGCATATTAATTACACAGTCAGAGATATTTCTAAAGACAACTCAGCATTGACTGCTAACCTATCAAAAACCCTCAAAGCCAACAAAAGTGACTGAAGTTGATGAAAATTAACGCTGAATTCAATTAACAGAGTAGAAAACTCAGAAAAATTCTCCATTTGGCCCTTCAAAGGCTGAGAAGCATTTACTCTGTATTAATTGAACAGATAAACCCTTCTTACACTCCACCTCCTCATTCTTCTATAAATACTTCTATAGAAGACAGTATAGAGGTTGGTCTCTGGATACCTGTTGTATGTTGTATTTGTAATTGAAGATACATAAGCTGAGATGAGAAATACAAATAGCTGATTTATGGAAGATTCTATTTTCTTATTGTTTCCATTCTATCCACTTTTCTCTGATAAAGAACAACAAATATAGATTAGGATTTACTTCTGAAGTACCTGTTATCACCCTAGTAATTCTTAGGTCGTGGGATTTTGGTTTATAGTTAAAGAAAACCAGGGGTAACCAAGAACCTCTTTTGAAATCTAGGATCTAGCCTTCCTAAATTCCGGAGAGGGATATCTCCTCAAGATTTAGCTTGATTTTTGTTATAAGATTTTAGGCTAGGTATGATTGTACAATTGGTTTGTTTTGAAAGTTTGGTGGGAATAAAAGGTACTTCAAGGTAAACCACAGATGGATCTACCAGACCATTGGGCTATGGAGCCAACTTCTTGGCAAGCAGAGCTGGGAAATAAGGTCAAAAGAGAAAATGTACTAAGGGTAGGGTAGATGACCTTCAAAGAGTTTTGAATAGGCTTTTTGATGAAATGACAAGATCTGAACAAAAGGGAAATTAAGAATCCTTAAGTTACATAAATGAAGATGAAATAAAGGGGTCAAACAAGGACTAGGAGCATTTAAGAATTCTTAAGTCCGGTTATCAATAGAAAACATATCAATGAATAACTAGTAAAAAACAGGGAGCTTTTGACACTAATCCTATATAAATCCTCCTAGTTAATCATTCAAGACAGAAAACATGTAAATGTATGTATGGAACTTAGAAAGATAAACAATGAAAATTGGAAAATACTTGACTTGTCTGATCAGCACAAGAATCCTGAGTTATGATGTCCATTTGACTTAGTTCCAGACTGCTGCTTTACAAATCGACTCACACAAACTCCAATGTATTCAACAAAAATGTCTATAGTAGTCTTGAAAAATTTTATTCCACCCTTAATACTTCAAAAAGAGAAGTATTTATACAAATCAATTATTTACAAAATATCTAAGAGATATGAGAATATCTCTAAGAAAAAATAAACATTACTACATAGAAAGAGGGACAGCTGCAAAACAATCTGGCAAGCTGTACTCTTATCAATAAAAAATAGGACTAATTATCTGCACTTATTTCTTTGTTGTAGTTGATGGAAATGCTTGCTGGGACTTGGAAAAATATCTTTGGAAGATGACTTGTAGTACACTCTTCATCCTATACTTTATAATCTGATATTATTTACATTGTTTTCTTACTACTTGACTGCCGTAAAATGAGGAAAAACTCACAGTAAAAATTGTTTTGACTGATACTCTTTGACTCTGATTATTTATCTGATACACTTTCAATCTGATTTTTACCTTTAGGTAATAGTAATGTTCTAATCTGTTTGTAAACATTTATATCAAATCAGTGAATTCCTGCCATTATTCGGCACTGGGAATTTTCATGTTCTTCAATTTCCTGTAGCTCTCATCTGCCTCTTTGTACTTTGCAAAGTTGGGCTTGGTAATGAAAATGTGTTTAATTTCATTTTGCAGAAAAAATAAGTTCTCAAAGTACTCTAAAATAACTTTTCCAGTTGGGGAACCTTGTGGTAAAGGCTTGTTGGCCTGCTCTTTGGCATGAGCCCTGATCTTCTTATCATAATCTTTCTGCACCATTAACTTTTCATTCAAGGCATGAATGTCTGGAAGGCCTGCTTGTGTTAGTATTGTGTATTTGGCCCAAAACCTTGTGATTGATAAGTTCATGTCTTTACATCTTTCCTCCAAATTATTAATCATATTCCTCTTATTCAGGACTTTCTTGATTTGTAGTATGCTTTCAGTCCTATCCTGAATTTCCAGCTCTTTAAGCTCTTCTTTGTTTTTGCTGTTCAAAAATGTAATTAGTTTCAAATCTTGAGAAGGTTTGTCAGCCAGTTCTTCTTTTGTCTTCTGAATTTCTATTTGTGCTGCCTTGAGTAAATCCTTCTGTTCATAAATTATTTGGATTGAAGGCCACTGTAGATGTATGCCTTGAATTATGTTGTTCCATAGATAATTCTTGATATATGATACCTGTTCAATTAGATTAACCTCTGGTTCTAGAATCTTCACCTGCTCTTGAAGTCTGTTGGATCTCTGCTCATGTCCCTTGGATGTAATCAATGCATCTCTATTTGATGTTTCAATATTTCAGATGGTGCCTTTCAAGTTGATTATCTCTTTATTCTTTAGGGACATGTCTTCCATAGTCTTTACTATGTCAGCTGTTTCACCTGTTTGATTTACTTGTGATGTAGATGATGAAGTGGCAGACATATCTTTAGATGTAATTGACACTGTAGTTGCCAATACTCCTTTTGCTGCTAAATGTTCATTAACGTAGAATAATAATAAGATCGACAGCTTGGAATGAATTAGGAATGAGACTTCAGGCTTTTTCAATGTTTCATTTTTCTTTTCATTAGAATTTCACATTCTCCATTTCTTTCGATCGTGAGTCATATCTTTAAAACTAGCTACATTAGTTCATCTTTCTCTATCTTTCTCCCTAAGAATCTCTTTTATCCTTTTTAGCCTTATGGTGTTCACTCTATGGGAAGTTTGAGTTTCTTTCTCAAGAGTAAATATCTTCATTATTTTGCCTTATGAGAGTTTTAGCAACTTCAATATTGGAGGGGATCCCTCAATTTCTGTCACCAAGTCTTCTAAAGGACTTGATCCTGAAATCATCAGCATGTAGAGATGCCTTTTTCTAATTTCATTTGAGTTTGTAAATTAGATACTGTCTTTTGAAGCATGGTAGCATTCATGGTTTTGTTAACTACCTTTGAATACAGCTTCTGAAGCACTTCTATGAAACTCTATCTAGTCAAGTTCATGTATGGTATCTGCATTTACTTCAAACTCTGTTTTCCTGTAATCTGCAGCTGACTTTGGGTCTGTAACCATTGGCTGGAGAAAAGACATAATCATTTTATTTGTTGAATAATCAAAAGCTGTCACAAGTCTGTCTTTGTCTCCTGGTTTTTCTTTAAGGAGTTTAGAATAGACCTCATTCTTAATTTCCTCATTTTTTTCTCTGATCTGCTTAAAATTTTTCTGGATGTCAGAATTCGTTTCTTTTGCTGCTCTAGAAGAGGATGGAGCTTCTGTATTTATCTGTGTTTCAACCATTTCTTTGCCTTTTCCCTGTGATAGTACCTGTTCATTCTGAATTTCTTTAAGTGTTTCATTGACAATTATTGTGGCCTCATCATCTGTTTGTTGATCATTGTCGTTTGCTTGATCTTCATTGTCATCTATCTCTACGGCCTTTTCTTTTCCCACAATAATCATTTTGGCCTTCTTGCTGCAAATTGTCTTAAATTTATTTTCTATAATGGTTTCTGCTAAATAGCCTTCTTCTTTTCTGGGTCTTTTATTAGACACTTCTGCTTGTTTGCCAACTGTAATCACCAGTGTTCTATCCATTTGTTTTGCTTGCATGTTATCTGTTTGCATCTCCTGAATATCATCAATCAATGTGTTTGCAACCCATTCAATCTGATTAGCATACTTTTCAATTTGTGGCTTTGAATCATGGAGGAATGGGGTTAACTTACACTTGACCCTGAGGTTACTTATAACACCTTGAGGGTCATAATTCCAGTGAAAGCTTTCTTGGAATTTAAATTCTGATAATTTGCTGACTATGTCTCTCAAAGCATCTCTGTTATTGACTATGAAGGGGCCAATTTGACTTTTTAGCTTGAAATGTGCTTTCTTTTTGGAGTTTTATGAAATTCACTGCATCTGCATTCAAGATCTGTCTTAAGTAATCCAAAGCAAAAATCCTGGTAGTTAGAAACTTGGGTAATTTGTAAGGAGCCAGGAGTGCACCATACACTCTGATTTCTGTGTGATTTTCATACAAATACCAGTCTCCTACCTTACAGTTTTCAGATAACTGTAAAATTCTTTTGATGTCTTCATTAATCCTTGGTGGCTCTGCTTTGTTCAACAAACTCATGGCAGGTTTAATAAACAAATCATTGAAGTCCTTGTAGCTGTATTCACTGCTGTTTTTCTTGAGTAGAGAAGTCCAGAATGTCACTGAAAGAGGTTTACCTTCCACATCCATCTTCTGTAATGCAATTGAGAAATTGTTTGCCTGAAAAAATAGGAAGAGATGTAACAGATAGGATGAATATTTGAATACCCCTTCCTCAGGTAATTTTGTCAACTGATAATGCAAATTATCAGCAATGAATTTGGCAAAGTTGAAGACTAGTTCTGGATGTTGTCCTGGAGACAAGGTAGAGAGGAAACCTAGAATGGAGGCATCTGTAAACTCGTCATTAGCATAGCCTAGAATGAATGAAAGCATGGAAATGATTTGTCTAGAGCCCTCAGGGAAATCAAAAGTGTCATAAGGTGGATTTACCTTAGGAAGGTTAACATGATTAGGCATGAAGTTTTGAAGGATCATAAACTTCCTAAGGAAATCCAAGTCTAAATAGATCTGAGTCAAATCTTCAATGGACAATGATACTGCTCATGGATCGTGGCTCATTTGGAGCATATCATTGATGGCTTCAGCAGTTATGTAAAACATGACCTCATTATCTTTTTTTACCATACATCTCTGGTCAGGGATATAGTGTAACTGACATAACCTAATGAAATCTTGAGCTTGATGGGTGATGGGAACCACATATATAGGCAAGTTGGAGTCCCATACAGGTATATCATTTTCCACTTTCTTCACGAATTTCTCATGACACCAGCTATATACTTCAAGTAGATCGAACTCTAAGGTAGCATTAGCAATTCTATAGTCTAAATCAATCAAGGGACTATTCTCTTCAGAGGTGACAGGTGGTTGCAAAGGTATAACTACTTCAGTGGAATTTGCAGTTAGGGCAGGAGTAGGTTTATTGATGTTTGAAGGTTTAGGGTTTGGAATCTTATTAGATGCAGACTTCTGAGGTTTGGGACCTCCAGTCCTAGGAGTGATCTGCTTTTTTGTCATTTTGAATAAAACTGAGCAAGATTAGACTGTTTGCTTAGTTTCTTTTGGGAAATAGAAGGCTAATTGAGCTTATTTAGGAAGAACTCAGAATTTGGGCGAGGGTTTTAGGATGAAAATGCAGATTTACAATGTGCAGAGGACTAGAAAGGGATTTTAATGGATTTTTTCTGTAATTCAAATAGATTTTAGCCGCAGCAATAGCTTTTGGATGGTCAAAAATTCTTTAAAACTTAATTAGGCGGAAGTGGAAAATTCTGAGAAATTTTTTACAGGGTTCCCCTTGTTTCTTCAAGGTTTGAATACTTTCAGATGAGTAATTTCGGTTTATATATTCAAAGTGGTTTAATTTTTTTCTTTGAAATTAAGAATTTGCAGGTCGGATTACTGAAAAATACCTCGAACAGGTATGGTTGTGGTCGAAGAGGGTTTCCAGGTTTATACCAGTCTTCAAACTGGTCACATTTTCTTGGTAGAAGGCACAAAGAGTATTCGACGATGAATTTCAGAGAGGAAATGGATTTAGAACGACAAACTAGTTTGAAAAAGGCTCTGCAATGGTGTCTGTGAGTGATTTCTCAAAGGATAAAGGCGTAAAGGTATGTGAATAATAAAAACTAAGGTTAAAATCTTAAGTTTTATCGATATGCCGAGTATTAATTATAGGTCAAGCTCAAATGGCAGGAGTGGTTTTTGCATTGAAGGCGAAACCATTAGTGGTTATCGCATTGCTCCTGGGCGGTAAATGGTTTTTCACTTTTGGAATGCGATCTAGTAGAAATGAGACATGTAGCAGATGGTGGTTTGACGAAATAGTTTTTATCGCATTATTTTTTACAAAATTTGTCTGATCAATTTTGTTATGTGATATTGAATACACGTCGTCGCATTTAATTGCCCAATGCGAACGGTCGATATTTCTGTGAAGTCAGCGGGTAAGGAAAGGTGGGAACCGTGTTAAATGTCGCCCATTGATTTTGATAGGGATGATCAGAAGGTTGAGGTTGAACTCGAGGATGCTACGAAAATGGAATGGATAATGGGTTTCTAATATATAAATTGAGTTTATATATAGAATGGGGCGGGTCTAATAAAGGTTTAACCAAGGTTCAGAATTTATATGAAACATGAAGTTTCACATATTATGAAGGGGAAAAGGCTTAAGGAAAAATAAGCTTGGGCATTTAACCTTGGGTTAAGGGTAATCAGGAAAGGGAATAATGATGTAAGTATTTTTTGTGCATTGTTTTAAATACACAGAATGTAAATAAAATGCACCTTTTGTATTATTTTAACTTTATTATATAGTTTTAGACTACGGAGGGGTCTAAAAACCATAGGGGAAAGGGGTATATTTTTATAGGTAGTTTTATGTCAAAGGGGTAATTTCGGGATGTTATTTCAACATGTGATTAATATCTTTGACACAAAAGCATATAATAAGGGGGTTTTTTGGGATATTAAATAAAAAGAAGTTATATTAATAGGACTAGGATATTTGATAGGGAGTTAATAAAATATGTTAAGTGTTAATATGAAAAGGGACAATGAATACTCAAAATTCATAAATAAAACTAAGGAAAGTGAAAATTAGAGTAAAGCTTTATTTTCATAACTCATTCACTTTTACTTAGTATATCATGTTTTTTGAGGGTTTTATGTTTTGTAAAATGGAGGAAGTTAATCAAATGGGCCTTTATGTAACATTTAAGTAAGAAAAGAGTTCTCACTTATGAAGTTAAATGGTGATGAGTGCATGAAGGGGTAAATGATGAAAATTTCTAGGATTAATAGATAAACTTAACATTTTCAACTAATCAGTCATTGAGCCTTGGGTCCAGTCCCAACAAAAGTCAAGGAAATGCCTTGAGCCTCTTTGACTGAAAGTCTAGAATATAAAATTGATATGGGGAGGGGAAATTAGTTATTTATAGCCTGGTGAAAGATATTTACAATGATGTTTCCCACCTTCTTCTACCTACCCAGTTATAGCTTCTAAAAAAAATTTCTTCCATTTTAATCAGGTGCATTTGAGCTAGCAACCTTACAACATTTTATTCCTTTTGAAAATAGTAAAATATCTAATTATACACTTATTTCATCCAAGAATCCAGATTAAACTGTTGGATTCTTTTATTCTCTCTCTAACTACTGAATTGTCATGATTAAACTGTATGACAACTCTTTGTTCACTATCTACAACATTTGAAATTGAAAGACGACACGTCAAGATTAAATTGTTCAACTCATCACAGATTATGGCATTTATTGACACTCTGCCATAATCAACTGCAAAAAGTAAAAGTAGTGGCATTTAGACTTGCACACTTTCATGTTTTATTCATCTTTTTTCTTTTGGGGTATATTATTTTTCTAAGTCCTTTGATTTTTTCTTTTAGGACTTTTACACTCTTTTTGATTTTTTTTTTTTACAAAATATGGGAAAAAAACTTGTAGAAAGCAAAGTTTGTACATATTTACAAGACTACCATCAGTCAATTCAAAATTATGAATCCTATATTTATAGGTCACTAACAATACCCTAAATCTTACTGATAAATCTTTATCCTTTATGTTTTCTTCTAAATATGTTTTGAAGGTAATTCAATAGAGTATAACCAGTGAAGTGTTGGTAAGCCCATATTTCCCAAGTACAACTTGAGATGTTTTCTTTGAATGTTCTTGATAAGTTTGCTAATTAAAGATTGAGCTAGAGAAGTCTATGGTTAGCCCTGTCCTCTAGTTTCTTCTCCAACAATTGCTTTGAAAAGTTCCCTTAAGAGTATGTTGAAAGCAGGCTAGTTTAAAAGTACTTACCTGATCTTAGATCGCTTTTTATGTTTATCATGAATGTTTTCCTTTGAGAATATGTTGAAATTAGGCTAAGTTAAAAGTCTTTGCTTGATATTAAGCTATTCTCTATTTTTTAAATGTTTTCTCTTGAAAGTATATCAAAGCAAGTTAGTTTAAAAGTACTTACCTAATCTTAGGTTACTTTTGTGTTTTCTCCCTTAAGTGCATGTCAAAAGCAGGCTAGTTTAAAAGTACTTACCTGATCTTAGACTATTCTTTGTTTTTTCATATGTTTTACTTCCTTCTCTCCATTTATTACTGTTTCATTCCATAAAATCAAATTAAAGAGATCCTTTGACATAGATGACTTGCCCCATGGACCACTCTTGAACCTTTCTATGCAATTAAACCCTATTATGACTCCATATCCCAATGGATTGATGTTGTTCCTTACTTGTCTTATCAACTAAAACATTACTTCATTTACTTACACCTTCACCCTTCATACAGACTTCCTTCATCTTCATGTTATTCTGCCCAACCAAACAAAAATAACAACCTTGTTCTTCATAACTAGCATAAAATCATACTTGAAGCTTTAAAGATCATATCTTCGAACACATATACAGAGAGATTCCTCTCTGAATCTAGGATGGCTAGGTCCTCAGATTCCAAAGTGGTTTGATGTAGGCTCTACAACATTTGTACTTGCCAATCTTGCAAACTACAGAGACCCAACACCAAACACTTTTCAATATTTATGAACATGGCTAATGGTGATGTCTTTCTCGTTTTGTTTTCATTTTCCTATTTTTTCCATGGTTTGTCATCTTTCTCTTGCATTAGAACATAAATTTTAGCTTAAGGTATGCTGTCAAAGGCTCATTAAGTTTGTCTGATTCTCTTGCTTTCATGTTTTTCCCCTGCTTGGTCAATTTAGAGAATTCTTAGTTGCTCTGTAATCCCACTAAGCTTGTTTATCTCAAGAATGATTCAATAGATTCAGTCCCAAAGAGGTTTATGGTTAGCCCTGCCCTTTGGAAGCACTTAAACATTTTTTTTAGGTCTTTACTTCGAAGTATTTCTGATTAGGTTTAGCTGAAGAGGTCTATGATTTGCCATGCCCTTTTTCTCATCTTAAATAGTTGATTTGGAGGTATTTATAGGTTGATTAAGGAAGTTAGGATTTCCCTCTTCTTTGATCTCTGTTATGTGTTTCTCTTAGATGTTTTCTTTGACTAAAGGTAGATAGCTAGAGAAGTTAGGAGTTCCCTGCTCTCTAGGTTTTACTGGATTTTTGCCTTGATGTTTCCTCTCTAGGGTTTGGTCAAAGAAGTATGTTATGCCCTACCTTTGGTTTTGTCTTCATGCATATTTTTCTTAAAGGATTTTCTTGTTGTAGTGTTGGACAAAGGATTCTTAACTGCCCTTTGCACCTACTCTTTTCATAATTTAATGTTCACTCCACCCACCTAAGCCTTGAAGATCCATTCAGACCTGTTAGCTTTCCCTCTGAAGCATCCTTGACCTGTTGTTGTACCTTTGCAGACTCCATGGCCCAATGGATTGATACTCTCTCACTCTATTAAGCCTACTTAACAACCTACCCAACCAACCAAACAAACAAACAAACCCTAATCCCTATAGCTAGCCTAAAATCAAATCCCTAAAAATAAACAAGTTAAATCCTTTACACAAATATAGAGAGAGCCCTCTCTGAGTCCAGGAAGGCTAGGTCATAGGACTCCAAAGACTAGTCTGATTTTACCCCTGTTCATTTTTTCTTGCCAATCTAATAAATTACGGGACCTAACATAATGGCGATCACAGTGGGACTCTAAGTCATAAGCTTAGACATCCTTAAAGAACTCAAAAAACCCTTTTCAAATAGTATCCAATGACTCAGTGCCATAACATAATGGCAGTCACGATGGGACTTTTTGAGTCAGTGACAATCTATGTATTCCATAGGACCTCAGAAAACCCACAAACATCCTTAGATTGGTATTTAGTTGTTGATGGTGGACAACCAGTACATCCTTAAAACATTAGACATCATCCACCTGGCAACTCCACTGGTCTTCAGTAGCCCTGTTGACCTCACTAGTTCTCACAGACTCCCCTTAGAATGCATTAATTAATCCTAGTATTGTTGATGGTGGATAGCAGAGTTGAAACCTTCCACCTGGTGACTCCACAACTCTCAATAGACCTAAAGACTACACTGGTAGAGAACTCTAGACTGGTTGAAAATATGCAGTGACCCTTTCTGATTTACAAACATGGATCCAAGGATAAAAAGGAGATATGCTCTAATGAACAAAGATCACATCCTTGGATTCCCACTCAAAATGCCTCAGATAGATTGGCTTTCAAACCTACCTATGTTTCAAGATGAAAAAGTTGATGACCCCTTGTTACATCTCATCAAATTTCATATACATGTATGGTGGATAAAATTTTAATGGCATGAAGACTTCCTCATGAAAATGTTCATGTGCACATTAGAAGGAAAGGCAAGCAAATGGTATGAAGGCCTAGACCTTGGCAGTTTGTTTTCTTTGAAGGATTTCCACAAGGTGTTTTATGAACATTGTAAAGAAAATTGTTCTTCTTTATCTTTAGCTAAGAAATTTTGTGATCATTCTGAACATCTCATACAACACCTTGTAAACATTGATGAAGATTTGGAAAATTGGCATCGTGAAATTTTATTAGAAGAAATACATGCATTTCATGCTTAAGATAACTATTATGATAGCCAAGAAGAGTTGGTTGAGGATGAAATCAATCAGGAAGTAAAGGAAGATATTCAAGATCTCTGTGAAGGCACAAGTAATGACTTACCATCTCTTCTAAGTGAGGCTCAAGAAGACATTCAGCCTTAGAATCAGCCTTCACAAGAGAAAGAAAACCTGCAACCTTATGATCAGTCATAAAGGGAAGATAAAAATCATGGTTCTGTCCAAAGAAAGAGGAAAATGCCTCCTCTTTTAACTGAAGAGGAAATAAATCAGATTTTAAACATGCAGCTAGCCCCTAAACCTTCATATGAACAAAACATTCCTATTTGTTCTCATGCTAATTCCAGCTACCACAAATCATAAAATGGATGTGTAGATCAATTGGAAGAAAAGCAATCTCATAATCCAATATGTTGGATTGGTGACATTACTTATTTTGATGGTTTTCCAAAGTTTGATCAGTCTGATGATGATGTTCTCCAAACATAAGCTAATCTTGTAGAACAATAAACAACTGGTTTTTGGGAGGAAGTTCAGTTTGATCAAAACAATAATCAGCCAATACATGTCAGCTATGACACTATTGAGGAAAGTCTAGAAATTTAGAAGTAAGTGAAGAATTTCTGACTCTTTTTTCTACTTCATTTCAGTCCATCAGAAACAAATTTCTTGTGATTGGAAATCAGCAGTCTTTCAGTTTTGATGATGAGGTTGGGGAAGATAATGAACTTCTTAAGAAATTTATTAATGAGAAGCCTTTGCTTCTGCTCATCATCACGATAGCCTTCACACAGAATTCATCCCACTCAATCTGAACATGTCAAGTTTGCTTGAGGAAAACCTTGCAATATATAATGAAGCTGTCAGTTCAGATGATCAGGAAGAGGAGGAAGAGATTCTTTCTCAAAAGAATCCCAAACTTAGCCAAGTGGAGGAAGGAGTAGTCTGGGATGAAGGTTATTCAAAGCCTCAGAGCCAGGTATTTCTTCAAGATCCCTTTGTTTATTACTTAGAAACATTGGAGAAGGGAGTAAAATATGTTAGGATCAGTTTGATGAAAGGTATAAAGAAAATTTTAGACACTACTGTTCAAACACAAGTGAGGTGGGAGTGGCTTTTTTATTTTTTCAATACATTTAAGGATTTGAACCAAGATCAATCATGGAATCATCTACTTTATTGGTTGTGTTGGAAAAGTGAGTTCACCAAATGAATGTATATCATGTAGAGGTTAGATTAGGATAGATAGGAATGCAAATAAGCTCAGCACTACGAGCACATTTCTAGTTGTTTAGTCTTGGAATGCTGATCCAAAATGAAAAAACAAAAACAGAGAAAGGAAGAAAAATAGGGCATATGAAAAGAAGAGGTACAACCCCATACCCAAAAAAGAGTATTGTTGAAAGTGTGCAAGCCTAAATGCCACTACTATGGAAAAGAAAGTCTTGTTCAGTCATCTATCCTAATCATGGCTGAACATGTTTTAATTTTCTGCTGATAGGTTAGTGAAAGAAGACTTGTAAAACCATTTAAGCTTGACTTGTTAGTAGGTTATATTAGGAAGAAAAGATGATGGTTCTCAATGTTAAAATCTGAACCAAAGAGAAAGAGAGGGATACATAGCAAATGATAGATCACAACTCTCATGCTTTCTAGTTTCTGATTGTACAAAAATAATGTCTTTTTGCAGCTTGTCCAAATGCCACAGGCCATGGAAAATCAAATTTCTTAATCCTGGTTTAGTCATGTTTTCAATTTCATGTTAGTAGGATAGAGAAAGAAAAGTTTGCCAAACAGCTTAACCTTGACAGATGATTAGACTAGGTAGAGAATAAGAGAGTTAATTAGCCTAATCTGACCTCTTGGGAGTGATAAGGGTATAAGTAGATAGTCTTTATGCTTTCAAAATAAAATTTTAATGTCAAGGTTTTGCTAGTTCAAGTACACCTAAGGAAGAACAAATGCTAGGCTAGGAAGGATAGGTAGGTAGAAATGAGGTTGAAGCATACATGCTTTTCAGATTTTGAGATCGCATCTTCAAGAAAACATCAGAAAATAAAGGAAAGGATATTTTCAGAGTGAAAGTAAGGCACTGGCCTACAAAACTCAGAGATTTGAACTCTGAGGTCCTGGACACCTCCTGAAAAGGAGATGCCCTGCCCAAGTGGAGCCAATGTTAGTCATCAGTAGTTTTTACCATTTGTAGATGACTAAATATTGGTTCTAGATTTATATAAAAAAAATTCCTTGAATATTGTGAGTTTTAGAAATCTAACTTCCTTCATTATGCCTAAAGAAAAAATTTCACCATTCTATCATCTAGCCCTTTCATGGTCACCCTGTCACTCCTAAGAAACTCCTTATGGGCTTGTGCCACTCATCTCCATCCTTTCTTCCTGCCTATGCCCTCATTACTCCATTTTCCCTTGCCCATAACTCCATTTTCCACCTAGGGTTACTTATAGCCTAACTCATGCCCATGACCCCCAAGCTCCTTAAGCATTGATGGTCTCAAAACTATCTCTAAAGGCTCTTTAGATGAATCAAGTACATTGGATTTTGGATCTTCAATACACCACTTTTCTGTTTTTAATTGAAGCCTTCAAAGCCAATTTTCAGTCAAAGAGAGGTCAAAGAACCCTCCCACTAGGTAAATTAGGGTTTTCCTATGGTCCAAGGTCATCATTTCCAAAGAGGACTATCATTTAGCTCAAATCTGCAAGAGGTAAATGTTAATATTTTAAACACTTCTACAAGAGAGATAAAAGGCATATCAGCAAAAAATTGATGAGATAGGAGTTCTGCTCCTAAAATTGAGACATAATGCAGCAAAGAGACACTTGGCCTTGTAGGAGAACTAGGGTTTTGCGCTTAACAGTCCAAGCAGAGTGCCCACATAGTAACCAATTGCAAAAATAACATAGGGAAAGTAAAGAGACAAGTTCAACTCCATGTTTTAATACAAAGAAATGATTTTGAAGGTAAATTTGTTGTTGTGTGCAATCATCACAGAGGTGTAATGAGGATTTGAAATACATAATGACAACAGAAAGAAGGATTGTGAAGGTGTTGATGTGTGCAAGCATCCCAATTTTTGCCAAAGTGACTCAAGCAAAACCTACAAAGCAAGAATATAAGGAGTATCAGTGAGAAAGGGAGAATCACTATTTTCAAGGCACCTGCAAATCAAAAGTGGCCAAAGCGTAAAACACAATCAGAAATTCATGATATTAGCAAGAGAGGGATTTAAGGGCACTGCCATAAGACATCTCCTCACAAGTATTTTAATGAGTTTTTCATGACAAAGGAAGCAAGGAAGAGGTCAATATCATCATCTTACACAGCCTACATACAAACAGTGTTAAAAGTTAGTGAAAAAGATGAGAAAAAAGGGCAAGTTTCATAACTCATGCAATCCTACAAAGCAGAAAGTCAGAGAATCAGTGACCAAAGAATATCAATGAAAAGTGACAAAGGCTTAAAACTTTATAAAGTGGGTTATAAGAGATTAAATTAAAACCCTTGAGCCTATATCAACTCATCTCAACATTCCAGCAAATCACATGTTCACTTGCAAAAGTTGGAAACCTTCAAGAGAAAAAGTCTTAGTTTTTTAAGGCAAATCGGGCAAGTTTACCTGGCACTGTGCACCTGCAGTCATGCACTGCGCACCTAGGAATTTTCCCCATGCAAACTTACACAGTGTTGTGCGCCTGGAGAAAGGTGCTGCGCATTTACTCGGTAGACCCAACAAGCCTGGCAGGCCCAGCAAACACGTTCAGCGCTGCGCCTTTCCCGACCCGACAGCTTGTTCAGCCAATTCAGCATTGCATCTTTGTCAACCTGAAAACTCATTTAGCCTGTTCAGTGTTGCACCCTTGCCGACCCAACAGCCTGACATCCCATTCAAGCACTGTGCGTTTGGCCGATGCGACATCCCATTCACCTTCTACGCTGCGTGTTTGGCCAAGAGGGACTCTACAACTTCAACACTCAGAAACACTAAAAATTTATCTAGGTCATCATCAAGGGTTTTTAAGCATCCTTAAGGGGTAAGTGCATCTCATCAAACCCTCTCCAATTTCTTTGTCATTAGTTGATTGAAGGAATTAAGACCTAAGGAGGAAAACCTAAGTTCATGTTCAAAACACTAATTAAGCCTCCTTCATCTGAAAAAAAAGAAATATCAGTTGAAACAGGGGTGAATTAGGGTGATTGTAGTGGTTTGAAATTGGTCATCCATCCAAGCTAAAAAACCTTTGTCCCTTACATTGCAGACAATTTGACCTCACATTTCCCTCTTTTATTTCAATTTGACATACGTGCTAAGTGTGTCCAAGTAGAGTTTTTGTTTACAAATCAGAAGAGGAGGTAATAAATTTATTTCTAGCATCTCATTCAGCCTGTTATACCTACACACAATCTCATTTCATTCACTTGTGGAAATATTCCTTTTTATCACCACTCCATCACCCTCTTTCATGTCAGTTTCATAAACAGTACTAGGATTTTAAAAGAAGAAAGTTCAAAAGGTCAAAGAGGGAGAGACAGTGGCAATAAAGAAGAAGGAAATAAAGGGGCTTATCCAAATGATAAATCAAGCATGAGGAGGCATATGTTATTGAAAAGAAAAGAATCAAGGAAAGAGAAATGAAAAATAAAGGAAAGAAGAGGATATCAGGGAAGAGGATGCCAATAAGGAAAATCTCAGTGAAGAAGAAATTAGTGATGACAGTGGGTCAAGGAGGCATGAAGAAAGTAGTAGGTCTACTTACAAATTAGGCATATAAGAAAAATGGTGGGACCAAGGAGGCTAAAGAGAATGAAAACCTTACAAACTAGCTAACCTGTCCCCTACATGCATCCCAAACACCATGAGCAAGACAAATCCAAGTTTTGGGAACTTTTTGTAAACTTTGAATTTTTAACTGATTTTAAAGGCCAAGGGCGCAACGCCCTTCGCCTTTTGATTTTTCTCAGGGAATACATGGGAGGTAAACTCTAAATTTTTGTAATCCTTAGGCCAAAGGCATCATGCACAGCAAATTTCAAATCATTTGGAGCAGTTTTGGTCCTCCAAAAGGGTCAAAAACACCTAAAAATTCACCTTTCTCCCTTGTTTTCAAGGTTGGCGATACGTCCTTAGTATCCTTGGGAGTTTTGGTTTTTGAACAGGTAAATGAGGCCCAATTATAAAAATAAGGGCATTTTTGGAAAGTAGACTCAACAAAATTTTTAACGAGCTATCACAGAGCTCATTCCGACATCGGGAAGGCCTTCAAAACTTGGCTGCAAGGTGACCCAGTTTTTCAGTGCAGGCGCTGCATCCTTGGACCTCACTGTTCCTCCCATATCTGCAAAAGTCAAAAAAATACACTCATTTATGGAAAATTGATATTTTTTTGTTTTTTGGGCAAATCACTCCAAAGTTACGTGTGAGGAGTTATTTTTCATTTATTGCATTAGATATTTTACGCCTTGGGCCTTGCATGGCCTCTTTGGACATAAATGGTATTTATGAGTAGTTCTTGATGTTTTCAAACCCTAGTTAGGATTTTGGCCCTCCTTTGCTAGATAAATAGATCATGGAGGTATCATTGTATTTTGTTGGTTAGTTTTTATGTTGAGCATAGGCTCTGATTTTTTTATGAAGTTTGGCTTTGGAGCCTTGTAGATATTTTTGGACTGAATAACAATGGAGCCAAGCACTTTGCAGGATTCATGAACATGGCTAATGGTGATGTCTTTCTCATTTTTTTTTCATTTTCCTATGTTTTCCATATTGTGTCATATTTATCTTGCATTAGAACATAAATCATAGCTTAAGGTATGATGTCAAAGGTTCATTAAGTCTATATGCTTCTCTTTCTTTCATGTTTTTCCCCTTACTTGGTCAGTTTAGATAATTCTTAGTTGATCTCTAATCCCACTCAGCTTTTTTATCTGAAGAATGATTCAATAGAGTCAATCCCAAAGAGTTTTATGGTTATCCTTGCCCTTTGGAATCACTTAAACATTGTTTTTGAGGTCTTTACTTCGAAGTATTACTGATTAGGTTTAGCTGAAGAGGTCTATGATTTGCCATGCCCTTTTGCTAATCTTAAATAGTTGCTTTGGAGGTATTTATAGCTTTATTAATGAAGTTAGGAGTTCCCTCTTCTTTGATCTCTACTATATCTTTATCTTATATGTTTTCTTTGACTAAAGGTAGATATCTAGAGAATTTAGGAGTTCCCTACTCTGTAGGGTTTACTGGATTGTTGCCTTGATGTTTGCTTGTTAGGGTTTGGTCAAAGAAGTATGGTATGCCTTGTCTTTGGTTTTTTCTTCATGCATAGTTTTCTTAAAGGCCTTTCTTGTTGTAGTATTTTACAAAGGATTCTTAACTTCCCTTTGCACCTACTCCTTTCACAATTTAATGTTCACTCCACCCACCTAAGCCTTGAAGATCCATTCAGCCCTATTAACCTGTCATCCAAAGTATACTTGACCTGTTGTTCTACCTTTTAAGACCTTTTTAGAATCCATAGCCTAATGGATTGATACTCTCTCACTCTATTAAACCTACTTGAAAAGCTACCCAACCAACCAAACAAACAAACAAACCCTAATCCCTATAGCTAGCCTAAAATAAAATTCCTAAAATTCAACAAGTTAAATCATTTACACCAATATATAGAGAGCCCTCTCTGAGTCTAGGAAGGCTAGGTCCTAGGACTCCAAAGACTAGTCTGATGTTACCCTTGTTCATTTGTTCTTTCCAATCTAACAAATTACAGGGACCTAACAAACATGATCAACATCCTTTATATATATTTTAAGAAATGAAATATGAAAAACATCATGGACTTTCACAGCTGGAGGCAGTGAAAGTTTGTAGGCCGTTGGTCCAATCCTCCCAAGAATCTCAACAGGCTCGCAATCTTGAGGTTCCAAATTTGTGCATGATCAAATACTGAAGGAGCTATTCTTGGTATTGATACGTAAGTAAGCATGCACCCCAACCTAAAACTCCTTAAATTACTAGTGTTGATCTGCATAACTATTATTTATGTCTTGTGCTTCCTTTATATTATGTTTGATAACCTATATTTTTTGTTTCGTCTCTGGAAACATGTCCAGTCCTACCAACACCTTGTTCACCGGATCACTCCAATTGATAGGAGTATTACAAATCTGCCCATAAAGTGCCTCAAATGGACGCATCCTTAGCGACTCCTGATACTAATTGTTGTAAGAAAACTCAACTATTGGAGGTTACTCTTCTCACTTCTATTGTTAATGAATCACATACATTTTCAATAGGTCCTCCAAAATCCTATTGAACCTCTATGTCTATCCATCTATTGGAATATGATAAAATGTGTTGAAGACCAACTCTATATGCAAACCTGCATATAACTCTCTCCAGAACCTAGTAGTGATTTTAGAATCTCTGTTTGGCACAATATTCTTTGGTACACCATGAAACATCACTATATCTCTGATGGATACCTGTGCTATGTCACTAGTTGAATATGTGGATTTCAGAGGAATGAAATGTGCTACCTTTGTCAACCTTTAAACCATAACCGTGATGGAATAATTTTTTCTAGATGTCCTTGACGATCATGTAATTAAATCCAAGGAAATGGCATCACATTTCCACTCTGCAATCAGAATCAAAAGTAGTAAACAACCTGGATTCTTACACTCTTATTTTACCTATTGACAATCCAAACATCTCGCCACAAACTCTGGCACTTCCTCCTTCATATTGTACCAATAGTTGAACTTCTTTACCATTGCCAATTTTTTTTGGTATCCTGGGTGACCTAGATATGGATTAGAATGAAATTCCCTCAAGATGAGCTTCTTAAGCTGACCATTTTCTGGCACATAGATCTCATGTCCCTAAATATGACTAAACCATCTGCTGTGAAATGGTAGTCCACATCTTGATCACTTGTACCCTATTGTAACTTGTACCTAATCTCATTTTACTTTTCATCTTGTTATCCTTCCTGCATGATCTGATCCTGTAGATCTGTCCCATAAGAATTCATAGTCGCTATATGACTCACTTGGACTCTTGTGCTAAGAGCATCTGCAACCCTATTTTCCTTTCCCTTAATGTACTGTTGATGGTGCTGGTCCTTCCAACATTTACTGGATATCCACTATATGAAGTCCCAGCATGACCTCACACTGTTTTGAGTAGGAGTCCCAGCATTGGGGTGTTAATGATATGCCTTGCTTGCAATTACACATAGAGT
Source organism: Pinus albicaulis (assembly GCA_034641835.2). NCBI lineage: Eukaryota > Viridiplantae > Streptophyta > Pinopsida > Pinales > Pinaceae > Pinus > Pinus albicaulis. The sequence continues at coordinate 1,878,887,764 of CM076575.1, read as the reverse complement.
GGTGCATGATGTCTTTGGTAAAAACAAGGGTGTGACCCTCCGGAAAGTCAAGTGTGATGTGTAAAGGTCACAACACACAAAGGGGAAAGGAATTTCATCACTTAGAAAATTGTAATAATACGCAACTTGGAAAGAACAACAAGAATAATGACATCACATGAACTAACATGAAAAATATGACATAAGTTAAGGTGATGAATTAATACATCAACACATATCCAAAAAGATTCATACAAATGAAAACGAAATAGTTCATAAGCATATGCATAAGTTAAACAACATATATTGCAAATACATCGAGAATAGTCCTAGTATATCCACAACATACGCATTAAAGCATGTTAGCTCTGAGTTATATTAAGAATGAAAGTTTCAATCATACATACACCATTGATGAAAGACTAGCCGAAATAATGGAACATTAAAGTAATCAACATCTACCCCTCCAAAGAAGTATACTCCCTCTATGATACAAAGAAGCCAAGGCTCTCACAAACATCCATGTTGGTTTCACAGAGGTGGATTATTATAGGCAACCCTAGTTCTTCTCATTTAATTATCAACCCGAGGTAAGTATTCTAATTTCAAGAGTGTCGGCACAATATATGCAAGTGAAATCGGCTGATAGTTACTCTATGTTGCTTATGAGAAAGGATTAGCTAGCCTTTTGAATTCAATCAAATTAATGAGGAATTCTTTGGTTAATTATTCTGTCTAGCCTATGATTGAATAGCAGAATGATGGTCTGAACAACAAGCTTAATGAATTGAACAACAATCGAATTGAATCAAACAACAATCTAAATGAATTGAATGGTAGTCTAAATGAATTGAACGGCAATCTAAATGAAGTGTATGGAAATTACTTATATAATTTTGAAATGGACTTCTATTTGTAAACTAACTAATTGACATTAATCAATAATTTGATGCTTTGCCGTGTTGAAAGAACAATGCAATCCGCAAAGACAAGTAACATCGAAAACAACTATTCTATGATTTTTAAATCAATTGCAACAACGTTGGAAGAAACCGAAACCATCTACTGGTGATGAAGCATTATTATAAACCAGAAAATACAAATGTGATTATCTAAATCAAAGAACGCAGATGCTAAATAGCTTTGAAGAAAGAAAAACTGTAACTTTATTGAGTGGAAAAGTACGCTACAACCACATCAGATAACTGGACATCAATTCTGTGACTAACGCACAGTATGGGAATTGCTGAGGAACTTCTAGCGGTTGGGCCCAGACCATCAGATGCTCTAACACATTGAAAAACTCAAAGATAACAGTTCAAAAACTCTTTATTAAATTAAGGGATACTATAGGAATACAATTAGGCAGTTTGGTTCCGAAGCATTGATTACAAAATGAATTTCCCATTCCCCTCTCGACTCCCTATCTTGTTCGTCCCTGGTCCTTTTAAAGGAAATTTCACGCAATGAGAAATTATTTTCCAAACACCAGCCCACTGTGTGTGGCTGCCGTTTGAGTTCTTGAGCTTGAATCTGTCTATTTTCCTTCTCCCGTCTTTTGGAAGTTACTGAGATCCCATACGTTTGCGTCTGTCGGCTATCTATTGTTTACCATTGGTTCAGCTACTCAGCCTTCCTGCATACGGAGATACAATAAGGAAATTTTTTGTTATAAAAACATTCCTTTTGTCATTAACCTAATTGCTCTAGTTTTCAGAAGTCTTTTCTTTCTTTATTGTTAAGGTGAGGGAGAATTCCCAAAATTGTGACATAATTTGAAGTAATTATAGGGTGAAAACATATATACCTCAATTTAGTCCAAACATACTCCCCTGCTTACCTAATTTCATGTCCTCATGTAAACATATGGTTGAGATGCAACTGCGTTAGGGAGTAGGCAGGGTAGACCTTTTCGGTGTATGCTCTGAAACCATGTTTTTGTTTCATGATTGGAAAGGCAGCGCTTGTGCGTCCTTCTGGTAATTCAGAATTGTGATTATAGTCCTCGAGTGGATTCCAGAGGAGAGGGCTTCTGTATGTACATCCTAGCCACGCAGGCCCCATGCTAAAGACCAGGCTACTATATGAGAGGAATCTATAGGCAGCAAGCTTGAAATTCTTGTAGCCGAATGGCTCCCTATTCTTTACGTTGTTCATGGAGGCCATCCATCTTTGCTTAGCTGCTACCAAGTCTGCTTCATGAATGTCCTCAAAGTATTCCCATCCATTTTCTATGATGTTCTTATGGATGGGCCCCAACCTAGTCCTTACACCTCGCCTTCGCATGAATTTTTTGTGCTGGATGCACAGTTGCAAGGGTTTTGTAGGTTCCCCTCTGATCCAAAAGTATAGGCCATGCTCTCTCTTTTGGAATATGTTATAGGCCTTGGCCCACCTAATATGGTTCTTATAAAATGAGAGGAAGGGTTGGAGTTGAACATCCCCTATAAAGGGACTAGAAATACTGTCCGTCTCTTCTTCTAGATAGAAATTGTGCATGTAAAATTCACATAGAAGGCGCTGGAACTGCTCATATTGATCACTACAATAGTGGACAAATTATTCTATAGTCTTGAAAGTTTTGGAATTTCCTGCCCTGATGGCCTTGACCTTCAAGAATAGATATCGTTCTGTTAAGAACAGGGCATAGTTGGTCACTGGTGCTCTGCATGATAGCGCATCAATATACAAAGAAAAAATTTTAGTGATTTGTTTCTTGGTTTGCTCCACCTGTTCTTGTGCCATTTTCACCTTTTCCTGTTCCCCTCTGAGCTAGGAAAATGTCTCTTCTTCTGTGGAGGAGAGGTCTGTGGATTTCTTAATTAGCGTTGATATTCTTGTGTTGGCACCACCTCCTTCCTACACTGAGCTAGTTCATGTTGTGTTTGCACCAGTTCATTGAATAATTTCTGGTTGATAACCTTCTCTACCAGATGGGCATAGGCAGGGGCTTCCTCTTTTTGGGTCCCCTTCTCTTCTGCAACTTTCTACTTAGTTTGTGTAGAAGCTTTGGTCGGTGTTTTTAGTTCTCGTCTCGAATCTCGCCGTAGTATCCGCATGATCGCCTCGTATCCTAGTCCAGCAATATCGGCTAAGTTGGTCCTGGCACCCCGCTCGTAGCGGCTACAAAGGAAACTTGCATCCCAGCCCCGTATGTGCAAGGAGCATCCCACATCTCGGCTTCAATAGTGTTTAACAAGTTGGTGAATAATTCTGTTTGAGTTCCTGCAGTGGTGGTTTCCTTCTTTGGCTTCCGGGCCCTTCTTTCCTCCCTCAGTTGTTTTCTTAGATATTTTACCAATTTCTTTAATCTTCTACAGGCCCTGCTCAGTTTCTTAATTTTCTTTTCATCTGAATTTTAGCCTATCCTGATTTCAACAGGTGGTGGAGGAGCGGTATTCCCATTTTCAGGGATGGTGTTGCCAACCTCAGGGTTTCCTATGATGGTGTTTCTTATTAGATCTTCAGAGTTTATTTATGTGTGAGGGTCCCGACTGGGCAGATCAGTGCTACCTCCTGGTGTCAAAGGGACTGTTTCTGTGTTTTTGCTTTGCTCCATAGGGATAGTGTCACCTGACTCATTTTCTAATTCCATTCTCTCCTTTGCATGCCCTTCGATATACACCTCATAATTCTCAGGAGGGGATAGAGCCCAATCGTCCCGTGGTTCCTCTTGGTCGGGTAGGACTTTAGTGTGACCAAAACTACTAGTGGTGGTGGACTTAGCTAAGGATTCATCTTGCTCTTCTTCTCCCGATGGGTTTCTAGATTCATAGTCTGTCCTTATTTTTCCTAGGACTCGAGCCATTTCTTCCTCGAAGTCTTGCAAAGGTGCATGGGATGGTCCTGCCTCCTCCATGAGGTCCGAGGTTCCTTGAAGTGTTTTGGATCATTTTTTCCTACTTGGTTCTGAGGTTGCAATTCGGGTCCTTTTTCTTCTTGGTATATTTACCCTAGGGGGCTCAATTTCGGTTTCGTTAGGGTTTATTTCTGGTTCATGTGCATCAAGTTTAACAAAATTGTCCCAGGCTATCTACTGCTTATCCAGCTCATGAATGATGACTAGTTTAATTAACCTGAGTGGCTGACTACTGCTTGGGGATTTTTGGCTCTTCTTAATCGAACAACAGTATCATGCAATATGGAATTTTGTAATGTTCCCAAATTTTCACATAGTAATTTGGAACATTAGATTTTGCTACTTTCACTAAGAAGAGGAATAACTAGGTAAGGAGGCCTATTAATAATAAAATATGAATAATTTCCACCTTAATAAGGAAGGGGATCACTTCAGGATCTGAATTTTACACTTACAAGTGTGAACAGGGACAAAATAGATGAGGACATAGTCAAGTTTGACTAAGTCAACATGCATTATTGAGAAGGAAGAGATCACCTAAGTAAATCGGTTCAATGTGAACAAGGATCAGCCTAAGGCACACATATGTAAACTATATTGAAGATACCTAGTGTGAAAGAGGCATTAGAGGTGGATTAGTTGACCAATTCAACAACGCGGCCACAAAAGGAGGGAAACAAGCTAGGGCAACGCAGTTTTGAAAGAGGAAGCTTCATGAAGAAGTCACCTCAACATTGTGTGGGGTCCGGGATGAGGAGGTTCACCAATGATAAAAGGAAGGCATAGCATCAAAGGAGATTCATTCATGTATTAAGCTATTTTTGTCTTGAGACCACTTGCATGCTTCAGCTGTTTAGCCAGAGTTGCTACACTACTTAGTGCAAGGAATTCCTATGCGAGAATTCCATCCTCTCTTTAGATCAGCTTTCTTAAGGGATAAAGAGGGAAGGATTAGAGCTTCATTTCTATATTTGGCTTAAGGCCGTTCATCCAAATTCAGCCACAACACAGTCTCCTTCAGTAAACTACATCTTTTATGCAGGAGCAACAGCAGTGGAGCTGCATCCTTTGATTGTAAGCTAATCTTTGAGGAGGAGGTGCTTATTTCCTTCCGGGAGCTCCAATAAGAAGGCCTAAGGCCATTTTATGTATTATTAAAAATTTATATGTCATATTCAATTATTTATAATACATTGTTGTAGTGAACTGCGTTATTTTCTGCAGTGCTGCTTTGTACATGCATTTTGCTGGAAACCTTGCTGGGTGTCATGTTTTTACTGTATAAGTGACTAAACCTCCATTTATTTGTTGTATTACTAATATAAACTTGGTATCAGACTTATTCCATCATTTTATATAGAATTCCTCATGAAAATTACGCTCTCACAATATTCAGAAATTTTTGTTTAGTAAAGTCATGGGAAATCAATGTTTTCTAGCCTAGTCTAGAAAGGAGGAGTTGTTTACCATAGCTAGAAGCATTATTTTAAGCTGAAATTTGGATCATAGGTCCCTCATGACCTAATATATCATATAAAATAATTTCCCCTGCTTATTTTTACGCTCATTTCTGAAAACAACCTTTTTAGGGCATACAATCCCCCTTTTCCCCACTTTCCGGATCATGAAACAAAGCGCAAGTTTCTGTTGTCGCTAAAAATTATTTCTGTGTGTTTCTTATATATATTTTAATCTTATTCATAATAACGTGACTGCTATACAGCTTATTCATTGCTAAGTTTTAGATTTGGGATATTACAGTGGTATCAAAGCATGATCTCTGGCACAACCTGTGAGATCAAGCTATTTAGAGGAACAAAGAGGAAAATCAGCGATCAAAATGATGGAGAGTATGAGCTTAATGTAATCCACTTTTAGATCTATGGAGAAAGAATAAGATAAATGCATTGAAACTCCAAGAGGGTTTCAAGGAGGAGAGAGTTGCTGTGAGACCTCTGGAAGGTTTCAAGAAGAAGAAGTAGATGCATGCACTTCCTGTTCTTGTAGAGGAAGTGAAGAGCAAGGAGACCACTTAGAGCATGAAATTTAGAGTGGGTATTTATCAGAATACAAGTGCCAACCTAGTGATTTCAAAGAGACCCTAGATTTTCCTCAGTTTATTCAACTGAGAGAAGGAAGAAGACCTTGCAACAAAGAAGAGATCAAAGGCAATAGATTCATATTGTCTAAATTTGATGGGTCAACTACAGCAAGAGTTTGGGAAAGAAATATTGAGGCATTCTTCATACTTCATCCAGTGGAAGAGAGGAAGGCAACAGAAGTTGCAGCACTGCACCTGGAGGGTGAAGCCAATGTTTGGTGGTTCAGTCACTCAAGCCATACAAGAGTGACTTATTTTTCTGAGTTCACTCAAGAGCTGATCATAAATTTTGATGGAGAGAGATCAAAGGAGAGAGGGTCCACACCACCATGGGAACAGGCAAGTACCAGCACTGCCATAGCCTTAAGAGAGAAGTCTTCTACACCAGCAGTTGGATCCACCAACACATTGAAGAGAGAACCTCTTGTAGCCATAGAAGATGTCCCAAAAACTCACAAAGGTATGCATAAATTTCCATGTCTTAACATTCCAGAAAATTTTATGGAAAGGGTTGGAGATTTGTTTACATATGGCCCAGGATCAAATAGTATTGCTGAGATAGAGCAGCAGGATTGCACTGTGCTATGCAAGCTTGAAGGGTTCAAGGGAGATTTGAACCATCAACCTCATGGACCACTGATAGGCTACATACAACCTTTGAGGTTGGAGTGGGAGTGCTTGAAGGATGGAGTGAACTTTTCTCCAAACAAACTCATGCAGAAGCACATTTTCATCTGGGGGTTGATACATGATATAGCCAGAACACCCTGGAGGAGGGTTACAATGCTGTCAAGAGGTAGCAGCAAGGAGGCCTTGCCTTCAGCCCCTTTGCATCCTTATGGGTCCAAGATAATCATTGATGAGAGATCTTTTCTTGGAGATCTGCAAGGAGTTGCATTTCAGCCTATTATGAAATGCAAGAAGGAAGATCTAATATGGGAGGATGGTAGACCTCATTGGAGGAATGCCAAGATGGAGCAAGCTAGGAGGCATCCACATGAAGTTGAGTGGATGTGGATGAAAGGCAAGAGATTGGTAAACCTCTTGCAAGTCTATGACACCAGGAAGCAAGAGGCAATGTTGCGTTGGCTACTCTTGGGAGAGTTTGGTCACTCTATGACATGTCCCTTCCCATGGGATGAGAAGGGGAAGAGAGATTGACAGGATACTTTCATCATGGGGTATAAAGGAGGGTGGATGCATTATGGTGATGTGATCATTATGTTTTCACCTCATAGATTATATGATGGAGGTATGAAGAGGCAGCAAAGTCATTTTTTTCTTTGGAGGATTGGGAGAGAGAAAGGGAAGAATTGCTCTCACACTTGGCATGATGTTGCAAGAGTAAGGAATAGCACTAGCATAGTGAAAAGAGTAGCCCCTCCATATTGGGAGGATATCTACATGTACAGTAGTGTTTTGGGAAGAGTCTTTGACACAATATATGTCAAAGAATTGAGCTCTGAGATGACAATAGCATTACTCCAAGGGCTAGAAACGCTGTCACTTAGGAGCTTGGATTACTTGCTGAAGTGTTCCCAAGACCACTTCACAAGTAATGCATCATGGAAGCATGTAGAATATGGGCATGAGGAAGCAGTGGATGAAAGTATCCCTTACTATGTTTTGACCTTCTTGGCTTGGGTTCACAAGCACAAGGAGAAAGATCTACATGCAACATTTATGGACTTTCCCTCCATGCATTTTTATGCATACCATCCTTCAATGGAGGAGTTCACTTGGGATGGCATTCAATTGAATGTATATCAACATATGGAGAGATTCATAGCCTAGAAGATGAAGAAAAGGTTGGCACAACCACTTCCCTACTCACTTGCAGCAAGGGAGAATTTTCACTTGAGCGATTTCAGCTCAATGACCGAAGTACAGGATGGAGGAGGTAAAATTTTGTTTTGTAGTTTACACTTCCTTATCTATATGAGCAGCATATCATACCAAGAAGGGTCTTTCCTTCTTTCATATTATATTGTGATGTACTTGAGGCCACTTGCAGCATTTATGATGGCCATTCTATTTGTGGATTGTGGGGGAAAGCCACATGGTTTTCATTGTGCATCATTGGCACCAAATTATGCTTTCGTGATTTCATTTTGTAAAATGGATGTGGCAGAAAACAAGTGCCTGAAAAGAAACTTGTTGCGTTATGTATTGAGGCAGGCAAAGAATGCCCTGCGTTGGTTCCATGTTCGAGACTATGTTCTACCTCATTGTTTTCATATGTTTATGCTTCCATATTATGCTGCTAAAACATTGATTGTAGGAGGCACCTTTGGAGGAGTGGCACAAGATTTGAAGAGGTCCAAAGGAAAGATAATTCTTCACATTACAAAGGCTTCATATTTCAGAAAGAACAATGGGAAAACCTTAGTTTCCATCCTATACATCTTACCTTCAAATGAGAGGACCCATTTGGGAGGTCTGAGTTCTTTGAGGAGACACCTCATGGGTGTTGTTTTTGATGGGGTGGCTTGGGTATTTCTTGAACACCGTCATATCTCAGCCATATATTAGCAACAGCCCCATATGTATCATAAGTGGAGAGAGAAGCAACAAGAAATGTACCTTTTGATTCCACACAGTCTACCATGTAGCCCACATTCTTTGCAGGAGCTCAAGGTGGAAGAGATCCTGCAAGAGTTTCCAATTTGGAGGGTGAATCATTTTTTTTGGGTGATAGCTTGGGGGGAAGATATTCAAAGGGGGATGATGAATCCCAATTCATATCAGCCCTCATGTTTCAAGAGAACCTTCAAACAGCACATTGTTGCTTCCATAGATGTTTCACTGTCACATAATGTCAGCTATTTAGATAGCTTACACACTTGGGAGGAGAAACTTGGAGATATATTGATGATGCATCACCTTGATCCTTGGGAGACTTCATCTTATGGGGGTGCTACAGGGGAGAACAAGATTCTCTTTAGTCCTATCCTTGCAGTTGCTTAAGGACAAGCAACATATGTGAGTGGAGGACTGTAATGTTCCCAAATTTGCACATAGCAATTTGGAACATTAGATTTTGCTACTTTCACTTAGAAGAGGAATAACTGGGCAAGGAGGCCCATGAATAATAAAATATAAATAATTTTCACCTTAATAAGGAAGGGGATCACTTTAGGGGCTAAATTTTACACTTACAAGTGTGAACAGAGGCAAAATAGATGAGGACATAGTCAAGTTTGAGTAAGTCAACATGCATTTTGAGAAGGAAGAGATCACCTAAGTAAATTGGTTCAATGTGAACAAGGATCAGCCTAAGGCACACATATGTAAAATATATTGAAGATCCATAGTGTGAAAGAGGCATTAGAGGTGGATTAGTTGACCAAGTCAACAGCGCAGCCGCAAAAGGAGGGAAGCAAGCTAGGGCAGCGCAGTTTTGAAAGAGGAAGCTTCATGAAGAAGTCACCTCAACATTGTGTGGGGTCCGGGATGAGGAGGCTCACCAAAGATAAAAAGAAGGCATAGCATCAAAGGAGATTCATTCATGTATTCAGCTATTTTTTTCTTGAGACCACTTGCATGCTTCAGCTTTTTAGCTGGAGTTGCTGCACTGCTTAGTGCAAGGAATTCCTGTGTGGGAATTCCATCCTCTCTTTAGATCAACTTGCTTAAAGGATCAAGAGGGAAGGATTAGAGCTTCATTTCTTTATTTAGCTTAATTCCATTCATCCACATTCAGCTACAATGAAGTCTCCTTCAGTAAACTGCATCTTTTATGTAGGAGCAGCAGTAGTGGAGTTGCATCCTTTCATTGTATGTTAATATTTGAGGAGGAGGTGCTTATTTCCTTCCGAGAGCTAAAATAAGAATGCATAAGGCCATTATCTGTATTATACAGAATTTATATGTCATATTCATCTATCTTTAATACATTGTTGCAGTGAACTACGTTATTTTCTGCAGTGCTGCTTTGTACATGCATTTTGCCGGAAACCTTGCCGGGTGTCTTGTTTTTACTATGTAAGTGATTAAGTCTCCATTTCTTTGCTGTATTACTAATACAAACTTCTTATCAAACTTATTCCATCATTTTTTGTAGAAGCCCTAATGAAAATTACACTCTTACAATATTCAAAAAATTTTGTTTAGTAAAGTCATGGGAAATCAATGTTTTCTAGCCTAGTTGGGAAAGGAGGAGTTGTTTACCATAGCTAGAAGCATTATTTTGAGCTGAAATCCGGAGAATAGGTCCCTCATGACCTAATATATCATATCCAGCCATTTCCCCTACTTATTTTTATGTTCATTTCTGAAAACAACCTTTTTAGGGCATAAAATCCCCTTTTCCCCCACTTTTTGGATCATGAAACAAAGCGCAAGTTTCTGCTATAGCTAAAAATTATTTCTATGTGTTTATTATATATATTTTAAGCTTATTCATCATAAAAAGACCATTATACAACTTATTCATTGCTAAGTTCCAGATTTGGGATATTACAAATTTAAGAGAGCAGGCAGATTAACTGAAATATTTTGTTTAAGTACAGCTAAGAGTTTGAGCTGACGAGGTTTTACCACGTCCCAAATTCTTTCACATGTAATGAACTTCTGGATGAATGTCGTGAGTTCCTTCCATGGCTGGTGTAGAGAGGTAGGGTTAATCCCTCTCCCTTTTTGCTCCAACGGCTCCTCCGGATCCTGATATGCTACTACTACCTCTTGTAGGAGGAGATATTTCTCTACCCATATTTCTCTTTCTACTGGTATTACGAAGACTCCAGCAATAATTTCCTATGTGACTGGTATAATTTGACCTTTGATTCTGGTTTGACTTTCTTGCATATTTTTCAGAAACTCAATTGCAATTTTCATATCAAATCCCTGTAATCGGTGCACATATGTCAGCCAGCTGGCTTGTTGAAGGATGGCACTACCTACATCTAAAATTGGAAATTTTACAGGATTTTTTTGAAGGGAATTTCCTCCCATAGCTGATATGCTTTCTTCCTCTGATTGTATTCTTTCTCGGCTCTGTTGTTTCGATAGAATGAGGTATGCAAGCGAAAGAGAAATTGTGGTTTTGTGCAGGTAAGTTCATGCCTTAATTGCAGTGTTCCTCTGGTCTTATCGATGTGCCTAACGGGATTTGTGTAGGAATTTCGCATGCTTTCCAATTTAAGACCAATTACACACCCTCCGTCGAAGAAAGGGCGCCCAAGCCCTCAAGTACAGGAGAGATTTGGCCAATCATGAATGTGGACAGGGGAATTTCGGTATTTGGTAATAATGTCTTGTATGTAGCAGGCCATGGCCTTCGAGCTTCAGGTGGTTGAGTAATTACTAGCATATGCAGTGTAAAGGTCAACTTTGGAAACTTTTCATAATTTCATCTTGTGCGGAAGTGACCGAAAAGGGAGAGGGAATAGTATAATCATTATTACGATATGATGACCTTCTTCAATGAAAGGTTATGATGGAAGCAAGAGTGAGTCAATTAATGATTAGAGTTGTCATCTCAAGATTCAAATATGTAAGAATATCTCTGTTATTTATTCCTGTGGTAGATTATAATTATCACTAATTCAAGTAATATCTTGTGGAAGAAGAATGGAAGATAAGGTGTATATAAAAGCAATTGGCTATTGATGAAGCATCTTTCATACCATAAGCAGAGCCACTGCTACCAGCAGGCGTTCATAGCCTCGACAGTTTTTCTATTTTAACCCGAAAGAATGAGCTAGGATCCTTATGTAAAAAATAGTTATTCTGCCAATTTTGTGGAGAGATCACCATGCTAGTATGGTAGCCAAATAACCATAGTGCCACTCACCAGAGTTGTAGCAAAGTGATCAGGTCGGCTCATGATGAGACCTCCTGTCCTTGAAGTAGTTGAGAAGGTAATTACCCTAGTGTGGTGGCCATTGTGGGCATGTTACTTGCTATGCTCTTTTGAACGTGGTAGGTTGGTTGGTGATGAGACCCCCTATCCTCTCTTAAAAATTTGCATGTAAGCGCAGTACTTCTTTTCGAATCATAACATCTTGATTTATAAGGAGGTCACTGTGCTGGTGTGATAGCCAGATAGTCACAGTGCCATTCACTAGGATTGTAATAGAGTGATTAGGCCGGCTCATGATGAGACCTCCTATCCTTCAAGAAGATGAGAAGGTCATTACCCTGGTGTGGTAGTAATTGTGGGCATGTCCCTTGTTAAATCCATATGATCATGGTAGGCTGGCTCATGATGAGACCCCCTATCCTCTTAAAAATTTGCATGAACACATAATAGTTTCTCTTTATACATAAAGGGAGGCTCATTAACTCCTTCAGAGTTAGGGATGGTGAAAGAAGTGAAAGAATGCCAATACAATTAATACCCCTTATTCCCATTCCTTCATATTGGAGGGAAATATTACTCAAATAGTGCAGAAATATATACCATCATAAGGTCATGTATTGCATGATAAAATATTTGAACCGGGGATGACTTAGCCTTTCATTTCATGTATGCACAATGTCAGCTTCATGTTTAAGGATTATAGTGCCAAGGAGTCATCATATTGGTAATTTTATTATCTCCCTCTCTTCTTCAACTGCCATTCCCTAATCAGAGATGCTTTTATTGCTCGGGAGTAGATTAGGGGAGGGGTGCTAGATAAAGGGAATAATGGGATGAAAAAAAAGGTTATTCAATTTCAATAGAAGGGAGAAATAAAATGCAAAACTCAGCTATTCAATCCGGTTGAACAACAGTCGTTCAGGTATTGAACAATGAGAAAAATAAAAACACAAAAACCTCGTTGTTCAATGCGATTGAACATCAGGTGTTCAAATATTGAACAACATCCATTCAAGGATTAAATAGCAAGAAAATAAGAATGCAAAAAAGGTCGTTCAATTTGATTGAATGGCAGTCATTCAAAGTTTGAACAACAACCGTTCAAGGATTGGACAACAAGAAAAATAAAAATGCAAAAAAACGACTGTCAAGAAAAATAAAAACGCAAAAAAGCAGTTGTTCAATTCGATTGAACAGTATCCGTTCAAAGATTGAACAACAAATAAAAACACAAAAAAAATGACTATTCAATTTGACTGAACAGTAGTCGTTCAAAGATTGAACAACAGTTGTTCAAGTATTGAACAACAAATAAAAAATGCAAATAAAAATAGCTATTCAATTCGATTGAACAACAGTCGTTCAAAGATTGAACAGAAAATAAAAATGCAAAAAACGGCTATTCAATTCGACTGAACAAGAGTGGTTCAAATATTTAACAACAATCGTTCAAGGATTGAATAAAAAATAAAAAACACAAAAAGTGGTTGTTCAATTCGATTGAACAACGACTATTCAAATATTGAACAGCAGTCGTTCAAGGACTTGAACAACAAATAAAATATAAAAACTCAAAAACACGGATGTTCAATCCAATTGAACAACAACCATTCAAGGATTGAATAGCAAAAGGAATAAAAACACAAAAACACGATTGTTCGATCCGATTGAATAGCAACCATTCAAGTATTAAACAACAACCGTTCAAGGATTGAACAGTAGCCGTTCAAGGATTGAACAAGAAGAAGAATACAAATGCAACTCACAAGGGAATGAGAGGAAAAAATTTCAAGTATTAAAAATGTACAAAAAAATAAGACATTTATATACATTATTTACAAATGATGGTAGAAAACCTCTCATATACTTGAGTTTGTGGGGTTGTCACCCCCTTGTGCAACAACTTGGATGGTGGGATTGTTTCGTACCTATTGGCAAAAATATTCTCTCGTGAGAGGTTTGCGATAGAGGCTTACTCTGTGTCCATTAACTCAGAATGTTGAACCAGACCCATCTATGGTGGTCAAGGTGAGTGTGTCATTATTGTGCACTATGGACTGAGCCACCTTGTTTGTAGTTTTCCTAGAAAACCTTGGAATCTAGAGTCATAGAGGAGGGCCCAATCTCCTTTTTGAGATACCTTCTTCTTGATAAGGTTGTCATGCCACTTAGCTCGTTGTTGTTGGATGATCGTTGTGCGTTGCAGGGCTAGTAGTCATATTTCATCTAATTCATTTATTTATTGGAATCTTCTAGCTTGGGCTTCTGTTAAGTCCAATCCTACCTCCTGGGCTGTTCTCATAGTTTTGATTTTGAATTCAACAGGGTAGATAGATTCTCTCTAAAATACTAGCTGATATGGTGGGTATCCAGTGATGTTTTTCCAAGTTGTACAATAAACCCATAACGCTTCTGGTAATCTAGTGGCCCAATCCCGGCGGTGTGCTGATACAGTTTTGGTAAGGATTACTTCCATGACTTTGTTGATGCTTTCAAATTGCCCATTTTCCTACGGGTGATAAGGAGACGTAACTCTATGGGTGATATGGTGATTTATTAGGGTAGCTGTAATTTTATTACCTATGAATTGTGCCCCCCCATCAGTTATCACTTCCCGTGGAAAACCATATCATACAAATAGTTCAAAAATAAACTTAATCATTGATTCCTCCATGGCTCTTGACAAGGCCACTGCTTCTACTCATTTAGTTACATAATCTGTGGCAACTAATATGTGGAATTTTTGGTTTCATGGTGGGTTGAATGGCCCAACAAATTCCAGCACCCATTGTTCAAATGGTTCTACCATTAGTTGTGGTTGTAGCATCATTTCATCAACTTGGCCTGGGCATCCCATTCTTTGGCAGCTATCGCAGGCTTGGACATATTTCTTTGTTTCTTTGAAAATATTAGGCCAATAATAGACTAATTGCAACACTTTATGCCCCGTTTTGCATTTTGCGAAATGGCCACCATAAGGTTCATTGTGGCAGGCTCGTAAGATGTCATAGATTTCGTCTTCTCTTATACATCTGTGTATGTGCATGTCGAACCCTGTATGGAAGAGGTATCCACCGATCCACGAGAACCTTGCACTGCGTTGTACAATCATTTTTAATTATTTTGATGTTAAATGTCTAGGTAGCTTCCCTACTGCCAAATAATTTGCGACGTCTGCATACCATGCTGTTTTTACTGCTACATCAAACAAATTTTCATCAGGGAACTGATCATCAACTTCTAACGTTTCTTTTGTCTTGGGAACCCTGGATAGGAAGTCTATGACCACGTTTTCCTTTCCTGGATAATCTTTGATTGTTATATCGAATTCTTGTAACAACAACAACCAACAAGTTATTCTCCCATTTGTGATTAGTTTATTGGCTAAATATCTAATAGCAGAGTGATTAGTATACAGGAGTACTTGATAACCAGTTATATAGTGCCTAAATTTATTAATAGCATAAATGACAGCTAGGAACTCTTTCTCGGTCGTAGTATAATTTAGTTCGGCAGGAGTGATGTTTTTGCTGATATAATAAATGGCATAAGGTTTCTTGTCTTCATCTTGGCCATGTTCTGCTCCTATTGATGTGTCAGAGGCATCTGAAGAGATGTGAAAAAGAAGTTTCCAGTTTGGTCCTTGTAGGATTGGTGTTGTTGAGACTAGTATCTTCAAATCTGCAAAAGTGGTGTCACATTTATCAGTCCAATAGAATTCAACATTTCTAGTTAATGGATACAAAGGTGTAGCTATTTGTGAGAAATACTTTATAAATATGTGGTAACATCTTGCATATCCCAAAAAAATGTGTACCTCTGTTTGTGTGCGAGGTGTAGCTAATAGAAGGATTACCTCTATCTTAGCCGGATGTACATGTATTCCAGCTGTAGAAATGTAGTGACCTAGGATCACTCCCTCTATCATCATCATGTGACATTCTGCATTGCGTAGACATAACCTAGTAGAAATACATCGCTCCAACACCTTTTCTAGTGTTTCTAATGCTTTATTGAAGTCCTCCCCATATGGTGTGAAGTCATCCATATGGATTTCAAGCCCTTCATTTATTAAGTCATAAAAAATGCTAATTATGGCTCTCTAAAATGTTGCTGGGGAATTACATAATCCAAATGGTAAAACTCTGTAAGAAAAAGTACCCCATGGGTAGGTAAAGGTTTTCTTATCCTGATCTTCACGAGATATTTGGATTTGATTGTAACTGTTGAACCCGTCTAGGAAGGAAAATAACCATTTCCTTGCCAATGTGTCAAGGACTTGGTCAATGAAGGGAAGGGGGAAATGGTATTTCTATTTTTCTTTATTCAATTCTCTATAATCTATGCATATTATCCATTCCTCATTATTTTTAGGGATGAATACCAGAGGGGAGACCCATTTGCTGTCTAAAATAGGATAAATTAAATTTACATCTAATAGCTTTTGCAACTCCTATTTCACAATATATTTTAAGTGCGGGTTTAGCCTTCAATGAGGTTGTCTAACGGGACGTTCTTCCTTATCGGTATAGATGTGGTGGGTGCATAGCTGTGGGTCTAAACCCTTCATGTCTTGGTAATCCCAAGAAAATGCCCCTTGATGCTTCCAAAGGATTTTTATGAGCTTTTGTTTTTGGTCATCATCCAAATTGCCATTAATATTCAGAACCTTTCCTACCTCAATCTCAATAGGTATGATGTTACGTAAATTGGTTGTGGAAATATGTTGATCCTCAAGCTCTGTCATAGGATCCTCTTGATCTTAATTTTCAAGGACTCTTTTCAACATCTGGAATTTTAAATTTCTAGTTGTGGGTGATTGATTCATAAAATTATTGATTACATCATCTTCTATTTGATCCTTAAATTCGAGAGCTTCTACTAGCGTCATAGGTGGATGAATGCTTTTCCCCAAATATGTACATGGATGTTTGTGAATTTTTACCATGGGTAAGATTGGTTTAGCAGGTGGATAAATAATGATAATTTTTATGGAATATCCTCTAGTGATAGTCATGCTACGTGATTGGCAGCCTATGTAAGCATCTGTTGTAGCCAGCCAAGGCCGGCCAAGAATCAATGGGTGCCCTTCCATCCTGTTCTTTGGATTAATAACTAAAAAATAATTTGGCTGCTCCCATGAGTCCACAGAGATGAGGATGTCTTGCACCATTCCTTCTAGTCTGATAACAGACCTGTCAACCAGTTCCAAGAGTGTAGCCATAAGTTCTAAAGCTGATATGCCCGATTTTTCGCAAGCCCCAGTAGTTAGGATTTTAATGGCTTCCCCTAGGTCGACCAATGTGTTTGGAAATGAGTGGCCAGATATTTGTACAATTACAATGGGATTTCCTGGGTCTTCATATTTCACGAGTGGTTCCCTACCTAGTAACAAGTCCGATAGCATTCCTACCACATGAACAGTGGGTGCAGCCTTTGTTTTTTATTTTATTTTTTTCCACATAGCTCTTTAATTGTATTTTCATATATGGGGATGTCCTGGATAGCCTGGAGAAGATGAATTTTGAGAGAAAGGTTTCGCAATTCCCCTAGGATGTCAAAATCTGGAGTGATTATTGGTCTGGGCAGAGTTAATCTTTCAGGAAATGGAGGTGGAGATATCCTAAGTTGTTCAGGCCCTCATTGATCAACTATTTCTTTATCTTTGCCTATCTCTATTTCTGTTATATTTTCTTGGCTAGGTTCTATTGAGGTTTAAATTTTGGACTGAGGTGGAGTCGTGGCTTCTACAAGGAAGATAGTACGTCCTGATCTAAACCTCAGTTCATTGCACTGTTTCTGTTCGGTGTCGGAATTTGAATTTTCTATGATCTGAATTAGCTGATCCGGTCTATTGTTGGGATTAGGATTGGGTTGAGTTGGCAATTAAGGGCATATGACAGGCTGCGGATTGTGTTGGATTGGGTATGGTGCTGGTAGCGTAGGTTGATTTTGGGTCCCTGCTCCCATTGGTAGTTTGGTCATTCCCATGGGTTGCTGCTAATTCCAATTAATGTTTTGAGGGGGGGGGGGTTTACTACTGGGTTTGATATGGAACATTTTTCCATTAAGGGGGAGAAAAAGGAAATTTCGACCAATTATTCCCTAATGAAGGTTGTATAGGCTAGGGTGGCATAGGAAACGAATGGTTTGGCCAAGTAGAAAAATGATTTTGAGTCTGCCAAGCTATTGCAGGGTTTCGTTGGTTAAACTATGGAGAAGAAAATAACTGAGGTAGGTCTTGTGGTATACCTGGTTGTGCTTGCCATTGTTGACGCTAATTCGTTAAATAGACTGGTTCTGTCTCTTCCTCTACTTCCTTGTAAACTAATTTCAGTCCGAGAAGTGAAGGACATTGGTGCGTGGTATGATCCTTAGTGTAGATGGCACAAGTCTGAAACATGTCTAAAGGACATTCCCTCTAGTTGTGCTTCTTCCGAAATATTGGGTAAAAGATGGCCAAGTTCTATCCACTATAGCTTGTTTCTGCTTGGCTTGTAAAACGTCAAGTTGCGTTGTCAAAGTACCCCAGATGTCAGTTTTGAAATCTTCCAAAAGATTTCCAAATTCTGCTCTAGTTACGTTGCCATCTGACTGCTTAAGATCTCTTTTTATAGAATCATGCCCATTTGGATGATTTCGCACACTACCCCAGGAGCATCTAATGCATAGGGAAATAATCTCATCATCTTATTCCTGTTAAATATCTCCTTTTCCCATTATGTTAAGTGTTTCCACCCATTCTTCTTTCATTCCTTTAGTCATTGTGGCTTTCAAGATGTCCTTGGATAGCGTGGTATATGGAGACCTTTGTAAATTGTATTTAAATATTTCTACGTACTCTTCTAATGTTTCATTATCTTTTGCAGACATATTAAATATTTCATCTTTTTAGATCTCGGGTCCGGCAGTAGTCTTGGTACTTCGTAAGGAAAATGTTCTTCATTTGGTCCCACTTATTGATAGTTCCTCTACCTAATCCCATGAACCAACGTAGTGCTGTTCCTTTTAAGGTAGAGGGAAATAGTTTTAGTTTCTGAGGATCAGTGGTGTAGTCATATCCCCTGCATAAGACATCAAATTCGAATAGGAATGCATCAATGTCTTCCGTGGTCAATCCATGAAAGGTGGGAATGTTGTGCAAGGGAATGGATTTCATAGGGGCATTTGTAGCATGATCAACAATGGGGTATTCTAATGTTGATGTCTTCCTATGATTCTGGTTTTTATTATTCGCCATCTGATCAAAGAGGTGCTAGAAATCTTCGGGGATTTCTTGTTCTGGAGGAGTGATCCTATTGGGATTGGGAGGCAAATGTGGTGGAGGTTTTATGCTTCCCTGATATGGGATCTTGAGTACCTCTGTCTCGATCACTCTTTCAGGGGATTTAGGTTCTGATATTTCTATTTGAATTCCTCCACTAGTTTCTCCTTCCCCTTCCTGTAAGTTGAAAGAACCTCCCTCTTTTGAAAGGTCACTTCCTATATGATCGGTAGTCTGAAGGCTTCACTCAGATCCTTCTGTCTCACAGTGGATCTCGTCGTAGGCTACAGATGGTGACGTTGCCACCTAAGGGAGTGTGATAGGAATTTGAATGAAAATAGTTCTGGGTCCTATAGATGCCTGAGATTCAACTTTCTTAATGATTTTGTCTATATATGTTTTTCTTCCAAGGATCACCAATCCTTTCGATTGTGAGGATGTTTTCGAATGATTTCGGATTTTTTCTATCTTTTTATTCCTAGTCATAAAACAAGAGCACCTATTCTAATGGTCTTTACATGACTTGCTGGGAAGAGGGCTAGAGGGCAAGCATGTTGCTTTCCGGCACGCAGGTTCTTACCTCCCATTTTCAATACCCAATTCTTCACAGCAATGGAGAAAGATGAATAAAGGAGATCACTCTTAACACTCTCCCCAGCAAGAGTGCCAAAATGTTGGTGTCACAGAGGTAGCTTATTATAGGAAACCCTAGTGCTTCTCATTTAATTATCAACCCGAGGTAATTCTTCTTATTTCAAGAGTGTCATCACAATATATGCAAGTGAAATCGGCTGATAGTTACTCTATGTTGCTTATGAGAAAGGATTAGCTAGCCTTCTGAATTCAATCAACTTAACGAGGAATGGTTTGGTTAATTATTCTGTCTAGCCTATGATTGAATAGCAGAACAATGGTCTGAACAACAAGCTTAATGAATTGAACAACAATCGAATTGAATCAAATAGAAGTCTAAATGAATTTTACGACAATCTAAATGAATTGAACAACAATCTAAATGAAGCAATCTAAATGAAGTGTACAACAATTAATTATATAATTTTTCATTGGAATTCTCTTTGTAAACTAACTAATTGACATTAATCAATAATTGAACACTTTACTGTGCTGAAAGAACAATGCAATCCACAAAGACAAGTAACATTGAAAGAAACTATTCCATGATTTGTAAATCAATTGCAACGACGTTGGAAGAAACCGAAACCATCTACAAGTGATGAAACATTATTATAAACCAGAAAATACAAATGTGATTATTGTAAACCAAAGAACGAAAATGCTAAACAGCTCTGAAGAAAGAAAAACTATAACTTTATTGAGTGGAAAAGTATGCTACAGCCACATCAGATAACTAGACATCAATTATGTGACTAACGCACAGTATGGGAATTGGTGAGGAACTTCCAGGGGTTGGGCCCAGACCACCAGAATCTCTAACACAGTGAAAATCTCAAAAGATAAATGTTCAAAAACTCTTTATTACATCAGGGGATACTATAGGAATACAATTAGGTAGTTTGGTTCTGATGCGTTGATTACAGAATGAATTTCCTATTCCCCTCTCAACTCCCTATCTCGTTCATCTCTGGTCCTTTTAAAGGAAATTTCATGAAATGAGAAAGTATTTTCCAAACGCCAGCCCACCGCGCGTGGCTGCCGTTTGAGTTCTTGATCTTGAATCCATCTATCTGCCTTTTGTCAGCTTTTGGGAGTTACTAAGATCCCATACGATTGTGTCTGTCGGTTATCTTCCGTTTACCACTGTTTCAACTACTCATCCTTCCTACATACAGAGATACAATAAGCCAATTTTCTGTTAAGGCACGCATGTTCTCGTGTAGCCTAACCGTGTGTTCCGTAGCCACTCTCATGGTTTAGTAGGTTCCGTGTGTCAATCGAGGAATTGGGCCACATGTGTGTTTCTAGAATAATGCCGTTTATGGATCATCCTACTCATTTGGTCCGCATCGACAGAAAAGTGAGCCTAAACTCATGGTCAAAGATGGAGTCAAAGGACGTTAGCAGAAATAAGTAGGACTCTTGATTTTTTCTTCGTAGAAAATCAAGGAGTTCAACAATCCTATTGCAATTATAATAGCCACCTGTAGCTAGTTTTACTCATAAAAAATTACGTAATTTTGCTTTAAATATCAGTTGCATAGAACCGAAAAAACAGTTCAGAATTTTAGTGTTAAACTCAGGCCTTTTGCTAATACTCTGTATTCTAAATTCACTCTTTCATAATATGAATTTTATGCTGCCAATGATTGCTTGATTACATCCCTAATCAATTAGCAGTTCAACCACATCAGTTGCAGAGGGCCCTTGCATATGAAGGAGGTTTTTCATTTATGATTTTAGCTTAATTTCATTACTCTGTTTTTCAACAATTCTGTTTTCTAATTAGGTTTATGCTTCATTTCAATTTTTGAGTAATAGCATAGTGATAAATCACAACTGTGCAACTTTTATCTTCTAATATATTTCAAGAAGATAGATAAATATGTTTTCCAATTGAATCAATATTGAAGAATTAAGAACACACAGTTGCCTAGTTCCTTACTATTTGTTCATTCATTTTCTCAGAATAGGATTGTCAATTAACCGTGTTCATGGATATTCCTAAAAACCATTTCAAGATGATGATGATCCTAAATTGAATGGTTGAATGTCTAAATCATACAATGATTGAATTTACTCAACACATTGTTATCTACTTTCTAGGAATTTAGAAACTAAGGTGTAAATGAATTCTTAAACAACACTTCAAGAGGGTAATACTTCATATTGAATGATTGAATAAAGTTAAATATACATTAGTTGTTTATTCTTTCACATTTTTCTTTCAGATCCTTAGTTATTTGTATCACTGATATTCCTAAATATCATTCCAAGTGTTACTACCCATAAAATTTGTTATATCAAAAGGTGGCTAAGACTTTTTGAGCCTAAGAACAAATTTTATTACTAAAAAGTGTTGGCTCTTAAAGACTCTTGAAGGCTTCATGCCTTTCTCCGTCCGAGCTTCACCGCTTTTCCCATTTTACACTTAGAAACTCGCTAATTTCCAAGGCAGAATACTGCTGCAAGCACCATTTCCCGTTTCCCCTTCTCCCAAAACTAACTTTCATTTGATCCCCTTTTTCTCCATAAAACTCCTCTATTTTCATGATTCCTTTTCTCCCTTTCATGAAAATCCTCTTTACATAGTTTAAAACTCATTTTTAAACTATATCGGAACCCTCAATTTCCCTTGAAAACCATTGGAAATCCATAAAAATCACATTTTTCATACATTATAGACTTAAGCCCCCTTGGGCTAAGTCTTTAACCCCTCCCTTCCATACACCCTGGCGCCAGCCCTCCAAAGCGCTTATCACGTCACCTGATCGCCTTTAGTCCCTTCCTACATAGACCCCCGGTCATTTCACCCTTCATATAACCCCTGGCCCCACAGTCCGACGCCAAGCCGCATTGTAAATTAATATAAACCTTTGGTTATGTTAATTTTTCGATTTTTTATTATGTCATAATTTTTCCGTCGGTCTGAAATTCAAATCAATCTCCACCGTCGATCTGATCTGTAGATCGACGGTGCAGAGTCCATCAGCCCTGTGGTCCCCACCGTCCATTAACAGATTGCCAAAACCGCACGGTATTCATCGCACCGCCTTTGGGGCAAGGGTGGTTTTTTCTCGATCGACAGTGATTCCATACGCTGGCCGATGCGTGTCCCATGTACTATTTGAAAACCGCCCCCCCCATCGCGCATTAAAGTTCGGCAACAAACCCAGCGCGATATCGTTGTATACCATCTCTTACACCATTTTTTTGGTCATCTAACCTATTAACCGTTTACGAACTCCAAGTACACCATGTATGATCAATTTTACCCTATGGATTTCACCATATAAAATAACCTATTTGGTCATATTTAACCCAAAATAAGGAAACTAATTAAATAAATCCTCATTTATTTAATAATTTCCTAAGAATAAGTTATTCAAATCATTATTTAAATAATATTCTTAGTTAAATTTGACTAAATCATCCATAAATAAATTAAATAAATCATTATTTATTTAATTACATTCCCATCATTCCCCTAAAATGATAAATAAATCATTTATTTATTTATTATTTATAAATAAAGGAATTGACCCAAGTCAAGAATCCTTTTCCCTCCAACAAATATAATAAAATATTCCCAAAAAGGTGTTTCTAGAATTCGATTAATAATATTTTATTCATGCACCGAGTTCTAGACCACCCCAATATTTTGTTATAAATAGGGGGGTTTTCCCCATCCATTAGTCACCTTCATTGCATTAGATCACTCTGGATCTTCTCTTGGTCACCATTTTCCATTTTGCTTTGTGAACTCCCATTGAGTTCTATGTTTGCTTTTCCACATCCATAAGAGAGAGAAATGCTAGATCTAAAACACTGAGGACTTCCAAGAACCCATCCCACTGAGGAGAACCAGAAAACACCTTTCTTGTTTTCCTCTCAGGTGCCCCATTCTTTAATATAATACAAAATTCTTTCATATACATTCTTCTTGTCTTGTTCATTGGATCTATGGAGCTATGTTATTTTTTATCTGCTTAATATCTTTTGTGCTTAGATATGAATTTGTGCAACAATCTTAAACGTATTTTTCAGCCATAATCGATGTTAGGGCTATTTTTTATGCATAGCTAAAGTGATATTTTACGACGAAAGATTCATACTAACACCGTCCGATCTCGGGGGTGGGCTATCCAACGCGCTATCGCTTACCGAAGATGCCCAACAAGCAATCCGGTGCTACGCGCGACATTTAACGAATCTCCATCGTCGATCTCATCTGCATCGATGGCCCACATTTCATTTCCTTGTTTCGATCGCCTGCTCAACGTTTTCCACTTTGACTTCCCGTTTCCACTACCGACCGTCAATCTCTCGCGCGATCGACAACATTTAACAATTCTTCCACCTTCTCTATGAGTTCTCCCAATAAATCCCGACCGTCGGATGACGCCATTCAACGGCCACACTTCCTCCACATGCCCTCTCGTAGCAATACACCTATATAAGGCAGGATTTTATTTTAATATTTGTTTGTATTTTGCAGTAGTTTAAATGATTTTCTCGCCATTTTAGAAGAAAATTCAAAAGAAGAGGGTGATCATCCTCCCGCCTTCGATTCAATCGCCAAAGAGTGTTAAAACCACGTTTTTATCAATGTTGTTTTCATCAATCGTTCATGAAGCATTGATGCTACATAACCCTGCGCAGCCCTGTATATTGAAAAAACCATGAATCGGTCACAGTCAGAGAGTATCAGTGACGAAGATCAAAATGAACCAGGACAGAGGATGAAAGACATATTTCCAGGGATCAAGGCTAAGAATTTTTATCAAAAGCCTAATCCCCGATTTAAAACACAGCTTAAAGAATATCTTAAGTGTTTTATCAACAGGAGCGCTTCCACCACCACATCTGAGGCAAATTGATTCCTCCCAGCTACTAAAATGCCACCTGTACCTCAAAGTATTCAATTAGAGGCTGAATTTATTGATCAGGACCAGATATCTACCTCACAAAACAGCCAAAAGATAAATTCTGCACACAAATTAATGAAAAACATCTGCAGAGTTACTTCGACGCCACACAAAGCCTCAAAGGTCAACAAAAGCTCCCACCGAGCTTAAATCTTTATGTAAATCATTTAATACAGAGGATATGTATGAAAGTCTCTTCATTGATCCCCCCAAGGGCCAAGAAGCCATTAAGTCTGTATTAATTTTAATTGGAGATCTTTTATCAAATCTCACCTCCTCATTTTTCTATATATACTACTGCAGAAGATGAGTAAGGGGTTGGTTGCAGAATTTTGATATACACTTGAGCTTAAATTTCTGATTGTAAATAGTGTTCACTAGCTCTTGGAGCTCTGTTGGTGATAGATAGGTTAGGCTAAGATGTGTATATGGTTGCTAAACTAAAGCACTGGACTTAAAGCTGTAACTGGTTTGGAGCATCAATACAAGCTAATTTATGGGATCCTGGTCTATGTTGGCGGTGATGTTTTTCTTATTGTAACTTGTCATTTTGTTTCTGTTTTCACTGTGTTCCATTTTCTCTTATAAAGAACAACATGCATAGAGTTAGGACCTACTGTACATCAGTAACCTTCTCTGACTGAAAATCTTTATCTGAATGTTTTCTTCTAAATTGTGTTATTTAGGGATGATTTGTTTCAGTTCAAGCATAGGAATGTTGGCGTTCCCTCGTCTTATTGTCTTAGCTGAATGATTATTCTTAAATGTTATTTTCAGTATATGTTTAGTGAAGATGAACTGAGGAAGATATGGTGAGCCCTGGTCCCGGTTTTATCTCCACAACTGTCTGAATGTTTCCCTTGGAATGTGTTAAAAGCTGGCTAGTTTAAAAGTACTTACCAGATCTTAGGCCATTTAGTGTTATCTTTGTGGTTGTCTTGAAAGTAACCAAGTAAAGCAGAGCTAGGAGAGGATTTGTGGTGAGCCCGGCCCACTAGTTTCTACTCCAAAGGTTGCCTTTCAAGTTTCCCTTGGTTTTAAAGTGTTTTCTATTGAAAGTGTATCAAAGGCTGGCTAGTTTAAAAGTACTTACCAGATCCTAGTTTACTTTTATGTTTTTCTTGAGTCTATGTCAAAGGATGGCTAGTTTAGAGGTACTTACCAGATCCTGGGCTGCTCTTTGTCCCTCATTTGTTTAATTCTCCTACTTATTGTATCATTTCATTCCATAAATCAAAATTCAAAGAGATCCTTAGACATAGATGACTTGCCCCATGGACCACTCTTGCCTCTTGCTGTTCCAATTAAACCCTATTATGACTCCATAGCCCAATGGACTAAAACCTGCAATTATCTATCTTTTTGGCCGAAGCTTACTCTCATTGCTTGCAAATTCTCACCTTTGAAACTCTTTGCATTTGGAACTTTCAACCTCAAACAGTAATCATGCTCAACCATCCAAAAACAAACAAAACCCTTGGCCTTCATAACTAGCCTAATATCATTACCCCAAATTTCAAAGACAAATCCATCTTTACACTTATTGGAGAGATCCCTCTCCGGATTCAGGAGGGCTGGATCCTAGAATCCCAAAGTGGTTGAAACGATGTTGTTTCTGTGATTGGAATTTGTCGATATTTCTAATTACATATTCCTAACATTTCTGGAGACTCCGCTGGGGAACTCAGTTGAATTTTCACCTTGGGTTCCCTTTAAACCCTTCAAAAACATTGTGAGTAAAAAGCAGCCTTTTCAAGCACTACCAAGAAACTGGTAATCATGATAAAACTTGTTTGAATCAGTGACAAACTAGGTGAACCCTAGGATTCCCATAAGTCTTTATCTAACCTTGAAAAATCAGCTGGCTTAGCCATAAGAGTAAACTGTCTTTGTCTCATAAGCACAACTAATTTTTTAAATAGAGTTAGAATATTCTTAGAAACCACACGACTGAAAATAACTCAGAAAACACCAAAAATATTTCAGATCGGTATCCAATAAACATGGTGGTGGACCATAAAACCTTTTACCTCCTTAGGAGCTAAAACAATTCCACTTGGCGACTCCACAATCTTTAGCAGACCTTAATACTCCACTGGGAAGAACCCTCAGCATTCTAACATTAGTCAAACTTAGTTAGAGGACTGTAGGATTGAAATTTCTGTAAACAGATTAGTTAACCTCTCAAATATTGTGATACCTAGTTGAACTTTTCTTGTTTATTTGGGTCTGAAAAACACAACATAGTGGATCCTAGAAAGATTCACACTAGAGCCTATCCTGACCCTGATCCACCTGAGTTAGTTGATAACCCATAAAGTATCCTTAGGAAGTTTCCTAGGATTAAATTATCAAATGTTTTCAGATCACCCTCGACAACATAATCTTACCCCCGAAAATCTTTCAGCTCTACAAAAATCACAATTTGACTTAGTAAATCCTTTTAGAACTAGGTCTCTTGATGATTTAGATCAGTTAGGTTCGGATTTTTCATCATAAAAGATCACTTTAGTTACGCATAACAAATAGCCCTAACATTGATTATGACTGCCAAAAATACTTAAATCTGCAATTAGATGATCCAAATAATACTGCACAAATCCAGATCTAAGCATAAAATACATTAAGCAGATAAAATACAATATGGCTCCATGCATCCAATAGACAAGACAAGAACAATGTGTTTAAAAGAATGTTTTATATTATATTAAAGAATGGGGCACTTGAGAGGAAAACAAGAAAGGTGTTTTCTGGTTCTCCTCAATGGGATGGGTTCTTGAAAGTCCTCAGTGTTTCAGATCTAAAATTCCTCTCTCTTATTGTGGTAGAAAACCCAGACAAACATAGAACTCAATGGGAGCTCACAAGGAAAAAATGGAAAATGGTGACCAAGAGTAGATCTAGTGTGATCTAATGCAATGAAGGTGACTAATGAATGGGGAAAACCCTCCTATTTATAACAAAATATTAGGGTTATCTAGAACTTGTTGCATGAATAAAATATTATTAATCAAATTATAGAACCACCCTTTAGGAATATTTTATTATATTTGTTGGAGGGAAAAGGTCTTTTGACTTGGGTCAATTCCTTTATTTATAAACAATAAATAAATAAATGATTTATTTATTATTTTAGGGAGATGATGGGGATATAATTAAATGAATAATGATTTATTTAATTATTTAAAAATGATTTAGTCAAATTTAACTAGGAATGTTATTAAATAATGATTTAAATAACTTATTCCTAGGAAATAATTAAATAAATAATTATTTATTTAATTAATTTCCTTGTTTTGGGTTAAATATGACCAGGAAATATAGACAAATGTTATTTTACATGGTGAAATCAATTTTACTTAGGGTAAAATTGGTCTTACATGGTGTACTTGGGTTCATCTAATGATAATGGGTTAGATGACCAAAAAAATGGTGTAACATCCTGAAACAAGTGAACATCTTGGCAGTAGAGAAACAACACCTCCTGATTTTCATTTCCTTCATAATTTAGGTGTCTCTCATCCAATATCAGCTCAAAAATCTATTCCTGGTCCATCCACTTTTGCTCACCCTACATCCACTGTTCAAACCACTTCACTTCAGCCCACTTTCCCTCTTGTTAATCCACCTGTTGTAAATCCACCCCCACCACATATCATGGCAACATGGTATGATCCCTTAGTCCTTCTTGCACCATTAGTCAATCTTCCACAGGACTATCAGTCCAAAATTCCATTATATGATGCTAGCAACGCTTCAACTGCATCACAGCACGTGGATAAAATGAATGACTACTTTGACAGAAATGAAATTGATGATGATTCTGTCAAGCGTAGATTATTTTCTCAGAGTTTAGGGGGAGAAATAAGAAAATGGTTCAAAGGTTTAACCCTCCATAGTATTAACGATCTCCAAGCCTTCCATCAAACTTTCTTAAACAAATGGGAAGTAAAGAAGAATCCTCTCCAGGTCCTTTCTTATTACAAGAACCTCCATAGAAACACTGGGGAAAGTGTGCAAGCTTATTGCACCATATTTAATAGTGTGTATAATGCACTTTCCCCAGAACTAAAACCTCCACAAGGCTCAGCTTTAAAAAAATTTCCTGAAGGGTTTGACCCTGAGATGGCCTATCAGCTGAGAGAGAGAGACTTTGCAACTCTTGAAGATATGAAAAGAGGCACTCTTTCTGTGGAGTTCAACTTAATGGAAAAGAGAGCAAGAATGAAAAATTAAAAGAGAGTGTCCTTTATAGAGGAATCTACACCCTCTACTTCCAACTCAAAAATGGAGAAAATGATGGAAGAAATGATGAAAGAAATGAGCATAATTAAGAGAGCACAAGCAAGCCAAAACCAAAATGCTCCTCAAAATAGAAATCAGAACCAAAATCAGAATTTTAGAAAGAACCAACCTCCAAACAGACCTAGGGAATATGATCAACAGATCACCCCTCCCTTTCATCAAAACTATGTAAGTGAGGTTGAGGAAACAAACAAGATAACAGAGGAAGATGATGTCAACATGTTTGGGGTGGAAGATGATGACTTTGAGATTCATTGCGACAAAAAACAAGGTCTATACACACCTTATGATGATAGAAGATATGATGATGAAAATTATTATCAAGACATGGAAAATGTCATCATAGAGTCTCAAAGAGAATATGACCTTAGAAGCAAAACCAGTCAACAAACTCCCAATAACAAAACCTCTGAAAAATATTCACAAAACAGCACTGCAACCAAACCTAAAGTTTTCAAACAAAAGGAAAAAACAGTGGTTGTAAATTCTGGTGATGATAAAGAGAAAGACACTCAAAACAAAGAAAAACAGAGTGCAGACATTAGCAGTACTAACACTTCAGCTAGTACTCCTGTGAAAACAATTTTTTCAAGTGTAAATAAAACAAATCAACAAGCTGATATTGCTGATAGAATGACAGCTAATAAGGTTGAAACCAATAGTTTAAAGAGTCAAATTCCTTTTAGCCCGGAGAAGGAAATTTCAAAGATCAAAATCTCTGTTCCCTTGACTGAGTTAGTTGCCCAACATGTATATAGAACCCAAATTTTGAAGGCTTTAAACATTGAAGAAAATGAGGACACAGTCAATCTTAATGATGACCAACCAGAGCTGATTTTTGGTCCTAAGATTGAAGGTAGATATCAAGAGGGACTTGTTCCTCCCTTTTATGTAAGTTTAAACGTTCATGACAAAATTTTGCACAACGCTATGCATGATTCCGGGGCTTCTCATAATTTAATGCCAAAAGCTGTCATGGAGAGCATGGGTTTATAAATCACCAGACCTTACAAAGACCTTTACTCCTTTGATTCTAGCAGAGTAAAATGTTTAGGATTAATCAAAGACCTCTGTGTTAACTTAGCCCAAATTCCAGCCAAATGTTTAGTCATGGATATTGTTGTGGCTGATGTGCCCCCAAAGTATGGAATGTTACTATCAAGATCTTGGGGGGCTAAGTTACAGGGGACTATGCAAATGGACATGACTTATGCGACTACTCATGTTTTCAATCAGAATAGAAGACTTTACAGGGAGTCCCATATGAAATACACAGTTACAAGTCAAGACAGACCACAAAACTCTCCTATGTATTATGTAAATACAGGCCTTGATTCTTTTATCATGTTTAATGAGGAAACACTTGGTGAACAAGTCACTTTAACAGGATTAATGGCCGATAGGGAGGAAGAGGCAAACACCACAGAACTGTCAAAACAGTTTGCTGAACCATTAAGCATTAGCAAACTAAACAAAGGTCTTAAACTACAAGTCATGCATCCTTTGCTTTTAAACATTGAGAGTCAAGAAAGTGGTCCTCAATCCAATAATATATCTGAGGAAATGAAACAAATTCAACTAAGTGCTGATACTCAAGAACAATCGGAAAGCACAGTAGTTGAAGAGGACATTCACCAAACAGATGAAACTGAAACTAGTCCTCTGTGGAGTATGTATTTTGATGGATCCTGCACTAGAACTAATGCTGGTGCAGGTTTTTGGATTTCCAACACTGAAAATAACCACATAGAAAGAATTTCCTGTAGATTAAATTTTCAGTGTTCCAATAACATAGCGGAATATGAATCCCTTCTCTTAGGCTTACATTTATTGAAAAAGTTAGGAGCCAGAAGAATTAATGTGTATGGGGATTCAGAGTTAGTCATTAGGAAAGTCAATGGGGAATATAATGCAAATCATCCCAGACTTAGGGCCTACCAAAAAGATGTCATGGACCTTTTGAAAACCTTTGAGGAGTCCAAACTATTTTTTGTCCCAAGAAAAAGAAATATTGCGGCCCACAATTTAGCCTTTGCAGCTAGGACATGCTTGACGCCATATGAAACTAAAGACTGCACAACTGAGATAAAGTTTAGACCAGTTGTACCTTATAATGAAAAGTATTGGCAGGTGTTTGAAAATGATAAACAAATAGAAGACTTCATGCAATTCAAAAATGAATTTGAACTACACAGTTCGGACTCAGATTATGATACAGACTGCAGTGAAGAAAATTTCCTTGGTGAAGAAGAACCGTCTCCTGAACCTGTTGATATTAACCTGCTGCCAAGCAAACTAAAAAAAAAAATGGAATTGGATGCAGAGTTCGAAACAGATGAGTTAGAAACTCTGCACTCTAAAGATGAAAGTTTTCCAAGCAGTCTAGCACCTTTAGAAGAGTTGTTTGATCTTAACGATGTGGCCAAAAAGCCAAAACTGGAACCTGTAGAGACTGAAGTAGAAGAGTGCAATATAGGCAGTGAACTTAAACCTATGATGATTAAACTGTCTGAAACTTTACCAGCTCACATTAAACTTAAATACATAGAGATGTTTAAAGAGTTTTCTGATGTTTTTGCATGGAGTTACGAAGATCTTAAATCCTATGACACTGAAATAATACAGCACAAAATTCCCCTCAAAGAAAACCAAAAACCATTCAAACAGAAACTGCACAGAATAAACCCTGTTCAGTTGCCTTTGGTTCAGAAGGAGATCATGAAAATGTATGAAGCTGGTATTATTGTCCCTATTAGATATTCTGAATGGGTGTCTAATCTGGTGTCAGTTAGGAAGAAAACTAGAGAGATCAGGCTTTGTATAGACTTTAGAGACTTCAACAAAGCTTCATTAAAAGACAACTACCCTTTACCAAATATGGATCACATTTTACAAAGGGTGGTAGGGTCTAGAAGAATTTCTTTGCTGGATGGCTATTCAGGGTACAATCAGATCTTAGTTCACCCTGCTGATCAATTAAAGACAACATTTACTACACCATGGGGCACTTTCATGTATGTGAAAATGCCCTTTGGTCTAATGAATGCTGGAGCAACTTTTCAAAGAGCCATGGACATAGCTTTCTCGGAGGAACTGGGCTTCTTCATCATTATATACCTTGATGATGTCACTGTTTTTTCAAAAATAGATGAAGAGCACTTAGAACATTTAAGAAAAGTTTTCGAGAAATGCAGAAAGTTTGGAATATCTTTAAACCCTAAAAAGACACTATTCGGTCTCCAAGAAGGTAAACTTCTTAGGCACATTATTTCTGAGGAGGGTATAAAGATAGATCCAAAGAGGATTGAGGCCATATTGCGAATCTCTCATCCTCGAAACATCAAAGAGTTGCAATCTTTCATTGGAAAGATTAACTTTTTGAGAAGGTTCATCCCCAACTTGGCTGAGCTCCTTAGGAATATCACAAACATGTTAAAGAAGGAGCAAGGGGTAAAATGGACCTTGGAAGAAAAGAAGTCCTTTGAACTGGTGAAACAAGCGTTAACCAAAACACCGGTTCTTATAAGTCCTGATTTTTCAAAAGATTTTTACATTTTTTCATTTGCATCAGAACATACCATAGCTGTTGTCCTTTTACAGAAAAATCCACAAGGACAAGAGCAGCCTATTGCATTCTTTAGCAAGGCATTGAGGGATGCCCCTTTGAAGTATAACATTATGGAGAAGCAAGCTTTTTCTTTGGTTAAAGCTTTGAAAGACTTTAGAGTGTACATCCTTCACTCACACATCATTGCCTTTGTCCCAAACTCAGTTGTTAAAGACATTCTAACACAGGACCCAGATGGTAAGAGAGGTAAGTGGATTGATGTTATCCTTGAATATGATTTAGAGATAAAACCCACTAAACTCATCAAAGGCCAAGGTCTAGCTAGATTAATGGCTGAATCCAATTTTGAAGTTCTTGATATTAATATGATTAATGCTTTAGATGATCAAGAGGAAGTCTCAACTCCCATTGTTGAAAACCATTTTATGAATTCCTCTTGGTATGCTGATATTGTTTATGTTTTGTTTAATTTGAATACACCTCCTGGTTTGACAAAAACAAAGGCAAGGTTCCTAAAGTTAAAAGCTGTAAACTATTGCATTATAGATAGATGTCTTTATTGGAAAAATGCAAGTGGTGTATTGCTTAAATGTTTGCCTGAGTTTGATGCAGAGAAGGTTAAATACTAGTTCCATGAAGGAGAGTGTGGAGGTCATTTGTACTGGAAGACAACAGCCAACAAAATTTTGAGGGCTGGTTTCTATTGGCCTACTCTTTTTCATGATGTGCACAAGATGATCCTAGCCTGTCATAAATGTCAACTTTTTGAAGGCAAAAGAAAACTGCTACCCCTGCCTCTACATCCAATCACTGTTGAAGCCCCATTTCAACAGTGGGGACTTGACTTCATAGGAGAAATCCATCCCCCATCTTCTGCCCAGCATAGATGGATTCTCACTGCCATAGACTATTTCACTAAGTGGATAGAAGCCATACCTTGTAGACAGGCCAATAATTTAGTTATCATAAAATTTATGGAGACTAACATTCTCTCCAGGTTTGGTTGTCCTACCAAGATTATCACTGATAATGCAGCAGCATTTGGATCAAACAAGATGGTTGATTTCTGTCACAGATATCAGATAACATTGGGGCATTCCACGGCCTATTACCCTCAAGGTAATGGACTTGCAGAATCCTCAAACAAAATTTTAGTGAACATAATCAAGAAACTGTTGGAGGACAACAAAAATTCTTGGCACACAAAGCTGGTCCATGCACTTTGGGCTGACAGATTGACTTTGAAGAAATCTATTGGTATGTCACCTTTTCAGCTTGTGTATGGTACTGATGCAATTTTTCCAAACAGCCTTGGTGTACCAGTAATGAAGTTGATTCAAGAGTTGCAAACTGAAGATAATGACATGATCAGAAGAATAAATCAGACCATCCATCTTCAACAAACCAGAGAGGAAGTTTATAACAAAGCATTGCAGAAACAGATCAGCATTAAAAAGCTTTTTGACAGAAGAAAAAAGGCCAGCAATTTCAAAATTGGGGACCAAGTTTTAAAGTGGGACTCAAGGAGGGAAGAGAAGGGAAAGCATGGAAAATTTGACAACTTATGGCTTGGCCCTTACTCTATTCATTCAGCTGCTGGTAACAATGCATTTTTCTTGCAGGAGTTGAATGGAGCAGAATTGTTTGGGGGTCCTGTCAATGGCAGGATGCTTAAGCATTACTTCTCTTGATCCATGTTATGTTCCAAAAGCCTTTTTATCTTTTTTCCACTATAAATATTTCATCCACCATTGCATTCGAAGTTGTAAAAATAAAAGATACAAAAACAATGAAAAGAAAGAAAAGAGGGTAGATTGTGAAAACAAGAAAGGTATAGCCCCATACCAAAAAAGAGAAACAAATCTGAAAGTGTGCAAGCTCAAATGCCACTCCTGAATAACACACTTCTAGTTAGTCAAACTGTCTAATCTTGACTAATTAGCTTTAAATTTTCTGTTGATAGGATAGTGAAATCAATTTTCCAAACTGTTTAATCTTGGCTTATCAGTAGATAATTTAGGATAGAAATTAAAGGTTCAAACATGATCAAAATCTGAACGTAAGTTTCCAAAAAGAGATGACTCAAATCTGTTTCATTTTCTGAGTCAAAAAACATGTAAATCTGGTTCTAATTAACTCAAAATCTGAACCAGAGAACAAAGGAGGAACAACTCAAACAAAAGTCAAAACAGAGCTGTTAAAAAGATCAAGGAAGTGCTTTCAAATTTCCGATCTCAAGCCTTCCATTTTTTGTTTTAAATTGTGTGCAAAATAATTTCTATGTGTAGTTTGTTCTTATGCCATAGACTAGCATCAAGTTAGACTGTTAAATCCTAACTTGAGTGCTTTTCAATTTCTGATGTAGAATTTAGAGAATAAATTCTGTTGGACAGTTTAATCCCAACAGACAGTAGATTAGGTAGAGAATCATATGGGCTCAACTGTTTAATCTGGGTCCATGGAGAAATAAGGAGTAGAAATAGATTAGATTTCCTACTTTCAAAAGAATAAAATGTTGTAAAAGAGTTTTCCAATCCAAGTGCACTCTAATGAAGAAAAAATGTTAGATCAGTAGGATTGGGTAGGTAGAAAGTTTGTATTGATGAAGATCCATTATTTTTATGGTTGCTAATATGTTTTCAGAGAAAGTCATCTCAGCAAAGGAAAAGTAGCCCAATGGATCAGGCACAGGTCAGCCTCCCAGAGAACATAATGGATGTGGCACAGGTCAGCCTCCCAGAGAATGCAGGTCTGAAGTTCTTGATGCCTTCAAGAAGGCACCATCCCCAAGTGGAGCCATTGTTAGCCACCTATAAAATTTGTTATATCAAAAGGTGGCTAAGACTTTTTGAGCCTTCAAGG
Organism: Pinus albicaulis; assembly: GCA_034641835.2. NCBI lineage: Eukaryota > Viridiplantae > Streptophyta > Pinopsida > Pinales > Pinaceae > Pinus > Pinus albicaulis. The sequence goes on along the minus strand of CM076575.1, from coordinate 1,878,852,459 downwards.
AACAAATTTCATTGCTAAAAATTGTTGGCTCTTGAAGACTCTTGAAGGCCTCATGCCTATCCTCTGTCCGAACTTCACTGCTGTTCCCATTTTACACTTAGAAATCCTGCTGATTTCCAAGCCAGATTACTACTGCAAGAACCATTTCCCTTTTCCCCTTCTCCCAAAACTAACTTTCATTTGCTCCCCTTTTTCTCCATAAAACTCCTCTATTTTCATGATTCCTTTTCTCCCTTTCATGAAAATCCTCTTTACATGGTTTAAAATCATTTTTAAACTATATCGGAACCCTCAATTTCCTTGGAAAACCATTAAAAAAACCATAAAAACCCACATGTTGGATATATATGGGTCCTAGCCCTTTTCCCATTGACCCTCGGTCATTATTTCCCATGCGCCCAAAGGCCCCGCAGTCGGGCGCCAAGCCGCATTATAAATTAATAAAAACCTCTGTTTATATTAATTTTCCGATTTTTTATTATATTGTGAACTTTCTGCCAGTGTAAAATATCAGTCAACTCCCACCGTCGATCTGATCTGCAGATCGACAGAGCGGAGTCCGTCTCCCCAGTGGTCCCTGCATTCCACTCACCTGTCCAAAAACCGCGTGGTATTCATCGCACCGCCTTTAGGCAAGGGCGGTTTTTTCCCGATTGGCAGCGATTCCATTCAACGGTTGATGCATGGCCTGGGCACTGTTCATAAAACCGCCGTCCATCACGCGTTAACGTTCGGACGTGGACCCGGCGCGATATCACTGTACACCGTCCGATCTGGGGCGGGCTATTCGACAGCTATCGCTCACCGAAGATGCCCGATAGTTAACCGAGCTACGGCGCGACATTCAATAGATCTCTGCCGTCGATCTGATTTGCAGATTGACGACCCATATTCCATCGCCTTGATTCATCGCCCGGTCAATCATTTTCCGCTTTGACTCTCCGTTTCCGCTCCCGATCGTCGATCTCTGCGAGATCGATGGCTCTGATTTAAACAAATCTTCCGCCTTCTCTATCACTTCTCCCGATCAATCCTGACCGTTGGATGATGCCATCCAACGGCCACGCTTCCCCCACACGTCCTCCGCAGCAATAAACCTATATATGTAGGATTTTTTAATATTTGTTTGTATTTTTGAAGAAACTTCGAAGGCAGGAAGATGGATGACGATCTTCCTGCCTTCGATTCACCAAAGAAAATCATCACAGGGTGTTAAAAACACGTTTTCATCAATCGTTCATGAAGCATTGATGCCACATAACTTTGCGCAGCCCTGTATATAAAAAAAACCATGAATCAGGCATAGTCAGAGAGTGTCAGTGACGAAGATCAAAATGAACCAGGACAGAGGATGGAAGACATATTTCCGGGGATCACGGCTAAGAATGTTTATCAAAAGCCTAATCCCCGATTTAAAACACAGTTTAAAGAAGATCTTAAGGGTTTTATCAACAGGAGCGCTTCCACCGCCACATCTGAGGCAAATTGATTCCT
>CM076575.1:1878622507-1878850865 GCA_034641835.2 Pinus albicaulis | reverse complement strand
TATATTTGACATTTTGCACCCCTTTTAGTTATTGAATGGCAGGATATTGGGGTTCTCATAGATGCCAGTACAAACTAGGTGACTATATGCGGTAGATGTCTGTGTTATATGATATTAGATGATTTTATTTTTTATTTGATATTTTGTATAATAATTTATTAAAGAATTTTATTAGGTAATATTAATGTTATTTATTATTATTTGATAATTTGTATAGTTTTAAATGTGAGAAACAAACATAGATTTGAAATTTCATGGATTAATTGATGTAGAGTAAATTATAAAAATATGTTAAAATACCATATTTATGACTATATAAATAAAATTAAGATTTAGATTGAAGAATACATTAATTGATTCATATTTAATAAGAAATTTTTTGTTAATAAGTATAGAAATGTAGACTAATTGGTTTGTGTGAAGTTTTGTATATATATATATATATGTATGTTAATAGAGGTTTTTGAGAGTGTTGAATCCATATATACAATCAGTTTAAATAACAAAAATCAAAATTTTACCCCAAATTATTCTACCAAATTCCAACATTGAAAACTCTAAAAATATCAAATCAAAACCTACTCCATTCTCCATATTATCTCATTCCTAAAAAAAATATGCTATGATTTGGTTCTGATTTTTTCTTTTTAAGAGATCCATACATACGTTTTATAGTCAAATTTAAACATACAAATTTTACGGTCAAATTTAAACATACACATTTGATCTCGGCTATCACAAATTATACATCGATGCTTCTCTCTTGTATTTAATGTTATAAGCTCTCTATTGTTTTCAAATGGTTGTTGAACTAAGTATATTATCGGAGAGGTAACGTGTGATCACAAAATAAGTTCATTTTCTATATTTCTTCGGGCAGAAAGATCGAAATATAGATAAGTTGATATTCTCTAATTTAAGGAAGGTTAAATTTAGTACCTGTTTCTTTTATTTTACCTTTGTAGGTTTAAGGTGTAACATATTTACAAATTATAATTTTGGAGATAAAAGTAATTTTCTGTATTTTATATATTTATAATATATGTATTTTTTTTAATGTTTTAGATTGTATTTAAAGATAAAAAAATTTATTAACATTTTTTATATTTAGTTGAAAATTTTTCATTTTTAAAATAAATTTATTTATTGATTTTTGTGTGGGCATTTATGTAGTAATTTTCTTATTTTGAGATACTTATATCTACTTTAAAAATTTTCATTTTCAAAATGAATTTATTTATTGATTTTTGTGTGGGCATTTAAGTAGTTATTTTCTTATTTTGAGATATTTTTGTGCTCTTTTTTTTGGCTTTCTCTTTCCTTTATTCCAACATTTACATTCACTCCTAAATATTGAATTTCATAGTTACATTCTCTTTTATCTTTCCATTTACATTTTCCATCCTAATGATGATCATAGCATAACATTTTCTTTGGATCCACTATAGAGGAAAGAGCTTCTAGTCCTCCACAACCTCTTCCAAATCACATAAGCATCTAGAGCTACCAAACAATGAAAAATTCTCTATGATTGTGGTTTTGTCATAGAACCTTAACCTCTTTATGAATTTTGCAATTTTGTCCTCTCATTTTTCCACTACTATATGCTCCAGGAATGTTACCTCATGCTTGAGTGGATAAAAAATTATATTCACATATTCTAATATTAAGAATTGTGGCTTGACATTGGATTTATGAGTCTCCACACCAACAATTAGATCTCCAAATCCTCCCTCAATGCAATTTGCATCCCTGAGAATGATCACTACTCAGAAATACCTCGTTTCCTTGCTACAAATTGATAATAGTTCTTTTTCACCATTTCCTTTTCAAATCTAGATATATTACAAAATGTAATGTATCCTCCAATTGGGATGCAAGTTTATTCCAAATACATTGGTGCCCAATTTTTCTTTAGCTTATGCTACCCCATTAATGCCAAACCTAGCATTACTAAATAGGCTTCATGATCAACAATTTCCTTATCCTCATGGAAGAATATTTCCTTTTTGAGGGAGTTCCTCAGGGATGTAGGAATCTCTACCATATAATCACCATAGTCTCAACCTTTTCAACAACCATCCCTCATTAACTCTTCCACTTTTAACATCACTGTGACTTCTATCCCTTGAATTCTCGCATATCACTTCTCTCTATTGGATTTGAACTCCACATACTAAGAACATATCAAAATTTTCAACCATCGACTGTTCGAGGCCGTGATCCTAGCATGATGAGCTTGATAATTATTGTAAAATGCATTACTAGATTCTATATACTTTGGTCTCAATACCCAGTGACCTTTACACAAAGGACAAATTGAGGCTAAAAAAACACAAAACATAGCAACATAATTTTTACCTTAGAAAACCCTTGTGTAAAAAACCATTAGCCAAGTGAGCCCCACATTGGATCACATGTCATCCTTTAAAATAAAGGACTCCAAGTCTTTAAGGGATCCATTACATGTAGTTGGTTGAATACATAGGACACTAATAACATGGGCTAAAAAACCATGACTATAAATTAAACTCATTTGGCACCATGACTGAGGCATACTTACCTAACACAAATGCTAAAAATAAAAAAAAATATATCTCTGTCTCTGCTAGTGTAAAGAACAAAACACGATGAGCTGTACGTGAAATTGTGTGATGGCCAAATGAAAACACCATGAAATGAAACACTTTATCACTTTTGTGACCCTAAGAGAGTTAAAAATGAAAAACACTTTCTCTCTTAGATTGTTGTCTTATACTTATATTATCTCTAAATTCCAAAATATTCATCTTTCTTGACTTTTTAAGTCAACAAAATTATGGTAATTTTAGAATACTTCTTAATATTTTTTTATCATATAAATAAAATTCTAAATAATTTCAAATAGTCTTTATTATATTAAGATTTTAGAGAGCATTTCAGACTTAGTGAAATTTAATCATCATCATTAAGAACTTTACTTATATATATTAACATATTTTATTGTTATTTTTAAATAGATAAAAAATTTAAATTAAATAAATTTTATTTTGCAATAATTTTTTTAACTAAATAACATTTTAGAAAAATATCAATATATATTTCAATATACACATAAATATAAAATAAAATATTTAAATAATAAATATTTTAATATACATATTCGATTATACAAATATAATTATCTCTTTAAAAATAAAGATTAAATTTTTTATTTATAATTAATTCATTTTTTCATTATTTATATATTTTTAATATTAATATCCAATAAATAACAATAAAAATGTTAATTACTATTACAATAGTGTGATTTTCTATTATCGCTTATAAAAAATTGGAAAATTGACAAACACTCGTGAATATAAAGTTTTCCTGAAGTCAAATGTAATATTGTTTGTTTCAAAAAGCTTTTGGAAAATAGGGATCGTGATCTTCGGTTTCGTGTTCTACATGAACAATTAAACCAAACAGGTAATATATTTGTACATGAACTTAAAATTCACATGGTAAAACCATGTTCTTCATCTATATTATTATTTTTTGAATATCAATATTTCCTTCGTTAAAAAAATGTACAGCAGCATAAATTTTAAGATCATTTTCCATTAAGAATAGTTGATACCAAAATATGCGATGGGTATACATAAGGTACCTAGTAATTATTTTTATTTTGGGCGCCTTTTTCGCGATTCGTAGGCGCATATCAAACGTCCGTCACGATAATAAAATGAATTGATATTGTTATTATGGTTTGACATTTTGCACGAATTCTAGTTATTGAAACACAGCATATTGTGGATCAACTTGGTGAGTATATGTGGTAGATGTATTTTATATATTGATTGATATTATTTTTAATTTTAAAAATAATAAGTTTGGCATAATTATTTGTTTTATAATTTTTATAAATTTATTTTGTTGATTTTATTTGTCATTTAATAATTGTATGAGGTCTATTAGGTAATATTGATGTTATTTATTTTTTATAATTTGTATGATAATTTTAAATGTGAAAATGTAAATATAGATTTGAAATTTTGTGGATCAATTGATGTAGAGTGTTCTAAAAAAATATGTTAATATTTTACAATTATGACCATAAAAATAAAGATTTAGATTAAAGAATAAATTAATTACGGAATGTTAATCAACAACCATAAGGTGTAGATCATCCGGTTTGTGAGCGTTATAAGTTCAAGCTTTATGGGGAGGGGTTGAAGATGAAAACCATTTTGGAAGAATTAAACTTCCTAGAAAAGTAACTAGTGATCACCAACTAAGTTCATATTCTCTATTTCTTCTTCCAATTATCTAGTTTATTTCTTTATTGATTCAGATAAGTTAAATTTAGTACATGAATTTTTTTTCTTCTAAAATAAGTTGTTATTTTAATAGTTTATGTATTTTATTATGTATAAAGTATAATAAATTTATAAATTATAATTTGGTGTTGAGATGATTTTATTTTAATTTTATATATTTAAAAAAGTTATATGCATTTACTTTCTTTATTGTTTTATATTTTTTTAAGGATAAGCATGTTTATTAAAGTTTTATATTTATATGACTATTTATATGTAGTTAAAATAAATTCAGGTTCAAAATAAATTTATTTATTTATTTATTGTGTGGACACTAATGTCACCATTCTCTCATCTTGACATATTTAGGTACTTCTCTTGTGCCCATGTATTTTCTCTCTTCCACTTTCGAGAACCACTCCTAAATATTTATTTCCATAGTTACTTTTAATTTTGTATTTGCCTCTACATTTTCCAACACAATGAGTGATTGTAGCAAAACATTTTCTTGGGATCTGCTACAAAGGGAAGAGTTTCTAGTCCTCCAAAACCTCTTCCAAATCAGACAAGCATTTCCTACTACCAAATAATGGAAAATTCTATATGTTTTTATTTTTGTCAAACAACCTCGACCTCCTTATTTATTTTGCATTAATGTCCTATAATATTTCCATTACTCTATGCTCTAGCAATCCTACCTCATTCTTGAGTGAATAAAAAACTATGTTCACATCTTATAGTAACAATAATTGTGCTTTGACGTTGGAATTAGGAATCTTCACACCAAAAATTGGATCTCCAAATCCTCAATGCAATTTGCATCACTAAGAATGATCACTACTCATAAATACCTCATTTCCTTGCCACATATTCATACTAGTTATTTTCCACCATTGTCTTGTCAAATCTTGATATATTACACAAAATTTAACTTAGCCTCGAACTAGGATACAAGTTTATTCCATTTACATTGGTGCCCAATTTTTCTTTAGCTTGTGCTACCCATTAGATGTTGAAACTAGCATTATTGAATAGGCTTCATCAACAAAATTTTTTTGATGCAATCCTCATGGAGGCATATCTCGTTTTTTAGGAAGTTACTGTGGAATGTAGAATCTCTACCATATATTCACCCTAGTCTTGGACTTTTCGACATCAATATTGTTGAGATAAAGATAAAAAATCATAAATGCTTCATCAAATTAATCCAACTATGATAATGATATTGAATATGTGGTCATACAAAAGAATCCCTTATCATTCTTCCACTTTCAACATCACCATGGAATCTATCCCTAAGCATTCTCAAATATCACTTCACTCTATCGGCTTTGACCTCAACCTACAATACTCCAAACCATGATCCTAACATGATGAAATTGGTAATTATTGTAAAATGCATTATCCACTATCTTTTATGGACTCTGCTCTCAATACGCAATGAACTTTACACAAATCCACTAAGACAATCAATGAATGAAGATTCCATAGAAATTCAACACACATTAACCTCTTGCAATAGTTTTGATACCAATTTTAGGAGTAGAATGAAAGAAAAGAAAATATAAACAACATCGAAACATAATGTTTACCTTGGAAAACTCGTGTGGGAAAATCCATTAGCCAAGTAAACATAACATTGGATTACTTGTCATCCTTTAAAATGGAGGATTCCAAGTCTTCCAAGGAATCAGTTACATGTGATCCATTGGTTGAATACACGTGACACTAACACCACAGTTTCAAAAACATGACTATATAATAAACTCATTTACCAATAAACATGTGTTTTTTCATGGTATTTAATATATGCAATATAGAGATAGCAGGGCTTTGAGAAGTTTCTTTCCCCATATACGTATTGTGTTGTGTGTTTGATAAATTCTTTCTCTTACTTGTTATGTGATTGTGTGATCGTAATTGGTTTCCACAATTTGTAGAAGGATTAAATATTTCGTTTTAGTACATTACAAGATTCGTTGAATCCCTTGGGATAATTTTTACATGGTATCAAATAAGGAATCATAGTAGAAGATAAGAACCAGAGTTTTTTTTGAACACGTACATAGAATTTGTATATTTATTCTTCAAGACCAGCAGCAGATCAAGATGTTTTTCAATCGCTGGAGGCTTGAATATTCCCTTGAGGGAAATTAAAATTACATAGCATCGAAGGACATGATGGAGGAAGTTATATAGGACAAAAAACTGAAGGAATTCATATACAGTGTTATTCCCCATCTCGCAAAAGTAGATGCTCAAATTCTTGATGCATGGAAGAAGAATGTAGAAAAGGCAAGAAATATTTTATTAGAAGGAGTTTAAGATCATATTGCCTCAAATATCCATGGAAAGGAAACTCCATATGCTATGTGGAAGGCCTTGATAGATCTGTTTCAGAATAGCAGCGACCACAAGAAGGTGGCATTGAAAGAAAAGCTCATAAAGATCAAGATGGATAAGGGTGACACCATCCAAAAATACTTGACAAAGTTCACTAAATGTCAAGATGACCTTGAAAGTGTTGGGGTAACAGTTTCCCATGATTATTTGGTGAGCATAGCACTTATATGCCTTCCTAAGAGCCGATATAGTTACCAAGACTCTATGAAGGGGAGGCAAAAGCTACTAGTGTGGGAGCGATTGTGGTCCGACTTGGTACAAGTAGAGATTCAACGAAGCACTAGAGATGGACCCTCATCAAAGACATAGGATGAGGAGAACAGTGCCTTTCCTAGAAAGGTGAAGAAAGGGAAAGGGAAGGCATCCCATTCTAAATCAGAGTCCGACAAGGCAAGAAAGAAGTGATACTTTTCAGAGGTAATTTTTTTTCGCTATCATGAGCTTGGACACTATGCTACAAATTATAAGCACAAGAAGACCAAAAACAAGGCCTCAGGAGGAGCAGTAGGTGAATCACTTGCTTCCCAGTTTGAGTTAGATTTCGGTCTCATCTCATGCATGATGTCATCAGTGATGAGTTTTGTGTGTGGTACTCAGATAGTGGATATTCGTTCCATATGACCGACAAAAATTAATTCTTCAGTAGCTTGGAGGAGAAGGATCTCTATATGCACATCGAGATGGGAGATGACACGAGGTATAGTGGTACCGGTGTAGGTAAAACTACCTTTCAGAGGGAGTCAGATAATCCTCTCACGTTAAAATATGTCATGTATGTTCCTAGTTTAAAGAATTTAGTTTCTATTTCTATGTTGGAAGACTATGGATATGATGTGATATTCAGTGAAGGAAAGGCGTTCCTTTGTCAAAAAGCTACGAGAAAGGTGAAAAAGACTGGGGATTGAGTAAATAACCTCTACAAATTGGATGTAGAAGATTTTGATGCCTTGAGCACGAAATTAGAGAAGGTGGAGAGCCGAGACATCGATGAGTTATGGTAGAGGAGATTGGTCCATCTACACCATGGTGCTTTGAAGATCATACAATATATTTGTACAGGACTTCCAAAGTGTGGAATTATGCAAAGAGATACATTCAAAGGGTTTAGATTAGGGAATTATAACAAAGCCACCTTTCACGATAAGGAAAGTCGATCATAGGAAATCCTTGAGAGAGTTCACTCATATGTGTGTGGACCATTCTTGACAGCTTACACAACAAAACATAGAATTATGTTATTTTTGTAGAGGATTTTTCACGAAAGTGTTGGATTTTCTTCATGAAAAATAAAGATCAAAAGTTTTGTGAGTTCAAAGCACTTGTCAAGAAATATACAGTGAAGAAGGTGAAGGCTTTGAGGAGTGAAAATGGTGGAGAATATGTCTCTAAGGAATTCAAGAACTTTTGTGCTTGAATTCGAAGGGAATTGATAACACCTCATAACCCACAACATAATGGGGTTGTAGAAAGGAAGAAAATAACTATTGTGGGAGAAGCATGAACTATGTTGTGTGATCAAGGCCTATTGCTGCATCTGTGGGCGGAAGCATGCAATACAACAATATTTGTGTAGAACAGGAGTCCTCGTCGAATACTTGGGATGAGTACACCAAAGGAAGATTTTTCATGTAAGAGACCAGAAGTGTCGCATTTAAAAAAAAATTGGTTCATCAATTTATTTCCATGTGACCAATGATAGCAGGAGAAATATAGAGACAGTAACAGATTTGGGGATATTTATGGGGTACAATGATACACCTCACAACTATTGGGTGTAATTTCCAGCACACAGGATGATAGTCGTCAAAAGATATGTGAAATTCGATAAGCAAAATGTCATGTGAATTTCCGTTGAGAGGGAGCTTCAGTTTCATGTAGTTGATGATCTCTTGGCTCCAAAATAAGAATCTTAATACGTGGAGAAACCACAAGCATAGGAACAGAGAGTGGAAGAACCCACTCATGCAGGACCATCCACTAGAGATGGAAGGAAGAGCACCAGGGAGTCTGAAATATTGTTGCTATATGCGAGAGAAAATGTGGGCGCACCCACATCATAGCATAGGCAGAAAAGGTCCCTAGAGAGGTACACTAGATACATGTTTTGTATGAGTGAAGGTATAGAGATAGAACCATCCTCTTTCGAGGAATCAGTGCAACAACCAATTTGGGTTGATGGCATAGTTGAGTAATATGACTCCATCATCATAAAAAATGAATGGGAAGTTGTCCCAAGACCAGTGGGGAAGTCAGTTCTAGGATCCAGGTGGGTCTACAAGGTGAAGCATGCAACAGATGGGAGTGTGGAGATGCACAAGGCTAGTTTTGTGGCTAGAGGGTTCTCTTAGGTGGAGGGGATAGATTATGATGAGATGTTTGCACGAGTGATAACGTACTCATCAATCATATCCATCCATGCACTCTTAACACAGAAGGGATGGGAGATACATCCGATGGAACTAAAGACAACCTTCCTCATGGGGTGATTGAGGAAGAGGTGTACATTGAGCATCCAAAATGTTTTGAGACCTTTGACAAGGAGTCCCATGTGTGCAGACTCAAGAGAGAACTGTATGGGCTGAAGAAATCACCTCATTCTTGGTACACTAGGATTGACAGCTATTTTACCCATTTAGGCTTCACCTAGACTAAAGCAATGTGAACCTTTAGAATATTATGGTAGATGGTAATATTTTTATTATTGTACTTTATGTCGATGATATGATACTGAAAAGTTATGAGTAGCTCCTCAAGTCTTGCAAAGAGGATCTTGAAATAGAATTTGAGATGAAGGACATGGGGTTCTTGCACTATTTCGTGGGATTGGAAATATGGAAAAAATATGGGAAGCTATTTGTATCTAAGGGAAAGTATGCCAACGAGATCCTCAGGAAGTTCCACATGGAGGGAAGAAAACCTATTAAGACTCCTCTAGTAGGAAACTAGAGGAAGGAGGATGCTACTTCAGGCGAAGTAGTGGATGCTATTGTTTATATGCAGCTTGTGGGTTCATTCATGTATTTGGTGAACACACAAATAGTCATATGCTACATATTTAACTAGCTTAGTCAAGCTATGTTTAGGCCAACCAAGCTCTTCTGGAAGGCAGGCAAGCATATGTTAAGATACCTCAGAGGTACTACATAGTATGGGCTATGGTACAGACGAAAAAAGAGAGTGAAGCTTCAAGGCCTCACTGATGTAGATTGGGCATGGATTCCATATGACAAGAAGATCACATCAGGGGGAATCTTCAGCATAGGATCAACAACATTTTCCTGGTACAGTAGGAAACAACGATCATTTTCACCTAGTTCAACAGAGGAAGATTACATGGCGGCTAGTCAGGCAACATGTGAGGCCATCTCGATGAGGAATATATTTGTTTTTTTTTTTTGGTAGATAGATGGATCTAACGATGATATATTGTGATAAACAGAGTTGCATGAAACTCTCGGTTAATCCAGTTTTTTATGATAGTTTCAAGAATATTGATATCTGGTATCGCCATCTTAGAGATTGTGTGAAGAGGTGGATTATGTCATTAGAGTACATTCCCACGAAGCAGTAGGAATTAGACATCTTGACGAAGGAACTAAAAAGAAGAAAATTAGAGTTCCACAGAGACAAGATTGGGGTAGTCGATAATCCATTTCTTGTTGAGAGGTAGTGTTTAAATGGCACCCCAAGGGGGCTTCTAATTTATTTTTGTCTTAATTAAATTAGAAGAAAAATTGTAATTTCATCTCATAATATCTTGTAAATTTTAACTGACTCAGGAAGATTTAGCTAGCTCAATTAATTGGAGTTGGATGTCAAACTGGTCAAATGGAGTCTAAGAATTGGTTAAGTATTGGACTGATATTTCCTAGATCATAGTGAGATAGTTAGCAGAGTGAAAAGGTTTCTCAGTGAGGAAAATAACATTGTATTTTTTCATGATATTGAATTTATGCAATATATAGATAGCAAGGTTTTGAGAAGTTGATTTTCCCACATACATCTTGTGTTGTGTGATTGATAATTTCTTTTTCTTACTTGTTATGTTATTGTGCGATCGTAATTGGTTTTCAAAATTCGTAGAAGGATTAAATATTTTGTTTTAGTACATTACAAGATTAGTTGAATCCCTTTCAATAATTTCTATAAAACAAGCATGGATGGCTCTAGATTTATCCACCTAAACCATGAAGAATTTTCCCATATCCACCCTCAGAATTTATCATGTATCCTGCCATTTACCAATCAAGGGATACCTAAAACTTTGGGAATTTTCCTGAGACCACCGCACTCAATTTCGAAACCGTCCGACAATACAGATCAACTAGGTAGAAGAACCCCATCACACCATGATTATTCAAAAATAGAAAGACAAGGTTGAAAACCATTGTCAGACTGGGAAAAACCCATGGAAATGACAGAAACATAACCAAATACACACATCCATATACCATGTATGCCAAAAATAACAAGGAAATCATATACGCAACTCAATACCTACAAGTAATATCATGGTAGAAGCTTGATCAGACTTTCCCTTTCTTGATCTTTGCTTCCTTTTGCTTTATTGTCATTACTTTACTTTACTTTCTCCAATGATGTAGTGGTCCAATAATATTCAAAGTGTGTAGGAGTATGTGAGAGAGAGACATAGGGAGAGAGCTCCAAAACTAAATCGAAAAAATGGTTGTGAATTGATCTCATAATTTTTGTCAATGAGGTCTCTAGTTTATTTGTTTTCATTATGTTTCTCAATTTCCTCCTCAAATGAAACATGTGACCTTTTCACCTATTTTTCTCCTAATTTCCTTTATTTTCATAAATAAAATACCAATTAATGCATCTTTCCATTCCAAATCCTTTTCCAATTTCCTTGCGGACATAATAAACCAAATGAACACCCTCTAGGATGTTTTTCCCAACCTTCAACTTGGAATACTTGTCCCATGACCTTGGTCTTATTCTTCCTTTATTAACTTTATTTCATGAATGAATACGTGGGACATTAAAAGACCCTTCCCCCTTAGGGGAACACCGTCATCGTTGTTCAATGACACCTACAACCAACAAACCGCTGAAAACCAAAACATACTTCCCATGGAGCTTTATAACTTAGCTTGGTGCAATATTTACAATGAACAACCTACTGAAAAACATAACCAACATGACAACATAACAACATGACACCCATATCGCTTATTGGAGCTTTATAACATAGCTCGTTGCAGTATTTACATCCACATATATATATATATATATATATATATACTAAAACTGCTTTGCCTCAACCAACAAATAAAGAAGGATACACAAGCCCCATATCATCAACAATCTCCCATGTAGCTTCATCAACAAGCCCAAAGTGCCTCCACTACACCTTAACCTACTAGATTTATTGCTTTGGAGCATGCACAAATTTCTCTCGCAAACACATTGAGGTTCCGGTACCAAATTATACTTCCTCTCGTCTCCACCTGCAATACAGACCAATCAATAACATGATCAACATCCTTTATATACCTTTTAAGAAAGAAAAAAGAAAAACATCATGGACTTTTAATATTGGAGGTAGTGCAAGTTGATAGGCCACTGTTCCAATCCTCTCAAGGATCTCAAAAGGCCCACAATACCATGGTTCCAACTTGGCACCTGATCCAATCCTCAAGGATCTCTTTCTTGGGCTTGATGCGTACAGACATTATCCCCAACCTAAAACCCCTTAAATTCCCTATGATGATTTGTACAACTCTTCTATATTTCTAATTCTTTCCTTTAGATTCTTATTGATAACTTGCATTTATTGTTCCATATATGCGAACATGGCTAGTCCTATCAACACCTTGTTCATTGGATCACTCCAATCGATAGGAGTATTAAAACTCTACCCATAGAGTGCCTCAAACAGACTCATCCTCAATGACTCTTGATACCCATTGTTGTAAGAAAACTCAACCAGTAGAAGAGACTATTATCACTTCTATTTTTGATGTATCACATACATTCTCAACATGTCCTCCAAAATCATGTTGACCTTTCTCTATCTTTCCACTCGTCTCTGTGGAAGACAAGCTATGTTGAAGTCCAACTCTATACAGAAACCTACAAATAACTCTCTCTAGAACCTAGAAGTCAACTTGGCATATTTTTATGACACAATATTCTTCGATACACCATGAAACCTCACTATATCTCTGATGAAGAGCTATGTTACGTCCCTAGGTGAATATGTGGATTTCCCTAGGATGAAGTGTGATCACTTTGTGAACCTGTCCAACACAACCATGATGGAATCATGCTGTCTAGATGCCCTAAAAAATCCTATAAATAAATCCATGGAAATGACCTCCCATTTCCACTCTAGGATCAAAATCAATTGTAGTAGACCACCTAGATTCTTACACTTTTATTTTACCTGTGGAAAATAAAAACGTCTAGCCACAAACTATGACACTTCCTTCTTCATATTTAGCCAATAGTAGAACTTCTTCACCACTACCAATATCTTATGGTATCTTGGGTGACCTGAATATGTATTAGCATGAAATTCCTTCAAGATAAGCTTCTTAAGCTCACTATTGTCTGACACATATATCTTGTCCCTAAATATGACCAAACCATCCCCTAGGAGATTATAGTCCACATCCTGAACACTTGTAACATGTTGTAGCCTGTGCCTAATATTCTTGTACCTATAATCATGCTGCCCTACATGCAAGATCTGATCATGTAGATCTATCCCATCAGAACTGATAACTGTTATGTGATTCACCTACACTCTTCTGCTAAGAGCATATGAAACCCTGCTTTCCTTTCCCTTAATGTACCTAATCTCGAAGTCAAAATAAATGATAGTCCAACCAATTATATTGACTAGAATTCAGATTTCGTTGATCAAATAAGTATCTCAATCCACTGTGATTAATCATCAAGATGAATCTCCTGCCAAGAAGATAGTCCCTCCACATATTCAATGCATTGATGATAACTTCTAACTAAAGATAATGTGTCACATAGCTATGCCAGTACTCATTCAGTTGTCACAATTCATAGCACACTACCTATCACTCAAGCATGAGGACTCCACCAATACCTCTCTTCCAAGCATATGTACACACCAAAAACTGTATATTCGGATATGCAATCTTTATAACTAGAGAATTTGTCAACTACTGCTTCAACTGCTCAAACCTAGTTGCACATTCCTCTGTCCATTCAAATTTATTTCCTTTCCTCTATAATGATGTGAGAGGATAATAAATCCACATGAAGTTCTTGATGAACCTCCTGTAGTAGCCTGCCAACCCCATAAATGACCTTACCTCATCCACATTCCTAAGAGAAACCCACTCCATGATAACACTTATATTTTCTGGATCTACTGCAATAACTTCCTTAGAAACCACAAATGTACCTTTGTTTGAAATAAACTGCATTTTCTAAGCTTGGCATACAACTGATGATATCTTAGAAATCTCAATACTGCTTATAAGTTTTCGAAGTTCTCTTCCTAATTATTAGAATATATCAATATATTATCAATGAATAAAATAAAAAATTTGTCTAGATAAGGATGCAACACATTTTTCATCAAGCACGTAAAAGTAGTTGGAGAAATAGTCAAACCAAATGGAACTACAACAATCTCATACTGCCCATACCTGGTCCGAAAAGTAGTATTGTAAATGTCCTTTTCTTTGATGCATACCTCATGATATCCTCATCTCATAGAAATCTTCGAGAACATTGTCGCTCCCTTCAACTGGTCAAACAAGTCATCAATCTTTGGAAATAAATACCTGTTATTGATGGTTACCTTGTTCAACTTTCTGTAGTCAATACATAACCTAAGAGTACCATCCTTCTTCTTCACAAAAAATATTGGTGCACCCCACAATGACCCATTTTTCTTGATTTATCCCATGTCAAGCATTTCCTTCAATAGAAAATTTAGTTCCACTAACTTTGGAGTGCTCATCCTATAAGGTGCCTTTGATGTTGGTGTTGCCCCTCGTACAAAATCAATAGAAAAGTACACCTCCCTGTGAGGTGGAAACTATTAAATCTTAGCAGGGAATACATCCTGAAACTGCTACAAGACCAAGTGCCTTTTCAAGACCTCCCCGTCCTCAACATTCTTACCTTTATCATTTGAGATGTGCACTACAAATAACTGAGACCAATTCTTGTGACTGTGATTTTCCTATATAGTTGGAAATATACAGACAATCCATACCCAATAGAATATTGTATGACCACAACAGAATAACATTCAAATTTGCTTATGTAGGTATACCATTAAACTCAAAGGAGAAAGCTCTTACCCAATGATGAACTCTTTTATTTGTACCTGTATCCAACTTCACTAGCCAAGATTATGTATGCACTTATTTTCACAAAACACACGTATCCACCAAGTCAGGGTTAACATAAGTATAATTAGATCCAGGGTCAATCAAAATAGAAAAAAATTGATCACAAAGCTTATTTTCCATCTTGATAATAAATGCTTCGTGATCCTCCTGCATGTTATCCAATGTTTCACAGATACGATAAATGATTTTCCCAACATCCCCAACAGTCTGCGCTTCTTGTGCACTATATATCTGAGGCCTACCACTGTCATTCCAACACTACAACTATCTCCTACCATCACCTTTGTTATGTTGTTCTCGAAAATCAGGTCCATTAACTTCTTGTAAGGTGCAACATTCTCTTTCTCACCTACATCCCGGGGTCTTGTCCTTTTTGGATGTCATTTACCTTATGTCTTGTCTTTCCATTTACAACCAGGTTGAGATTCTACCTTATACTTTGATTGCCCATAAGAGTGTTTCAACTTTTCAATGGCTCCTTCCAATGATCTAGGCTCATCAAAATTGATCTTGTCTTTACGCTCTACCCACAACCCACTGATGAATCTCTGAAGATTCACTTTATCCTCTTTAAGATAAGGTAAACACCTCAACGGCTCCAATAACCTACTAGTATACTCCTCATCGGTCATAGACCCCATCTTCAACTCATAGAACTCATTTTCCCTGTCATCATAGTATCTCTATGATAGATACTTAATTTTGAAAAGTCTTGAAAACTTCCCCTAAGTCAACTCCTCTTTCAAAATTCCTCTGAAATTCTTCAC
Source organism: Pinus albicaulis (assembly GCA_034641835.2). Lineage (NCBI taxonomy): Eukaryota > Viridiplantae > Streptophyta > Pinopsida > Pinales > Pinaceae > Pinus > Pinus albicaulis. The sequence goes on along the minus strand of CM076575.1, from coordinate 1,878,835,043 downwards.
ATATTCCCACCAAATATTTGATTTATCTTTAAAATTGAAGGTAGCTATTCTAGACTTCATGTTCTCTAAATAGTCATGCAATCCGAAGAACTTATTCATCAAAATAAACCAAGCTTCTGCATCCTTTGACTTCTTCATTTCTCCATCAAATGTAGGTGGCTTGGATTTCTTGAACTCATCTAGAAAATATACCCTATCACTCCTCCTGTAAGGATGATAATGATGATTACCATGATACCTATATGAACTAGAACTAGAATAATTCACATGTCCTCTACCTATCCTATCAGGAGTGTCGAAGAATATCCATCCCTGACAGTATCATCCTTGACCGACTTGTGTCCATCATGACATATGCTACCATAGGCTCCATTAGTCCTTTCCTCCTATCCATGAATGATCTTAAGTGGTGCCTTTCTCTGCAGTTCTTATAAGACATAAAGGATGAACGCATTAACCCCTGCTTGTTGCTCTTGTTCCCTAGCAAGTATCTCTTGCGATTGAATGATTTTTTCATTATCTGCTTTACAAATTCTTATCTCAGACTTCAAAATTTTCAATGTATCTACTATGTGAGGGGCGTACTCATCAGCATGTTGTTCATTTGATCTGTAGGGAGAGTCTCGTGAACTGTAGTCTAGCAAATTTCTATTCATATTTCCATTCTACCTCCTACAATCATAAAATTTTAGATAAAACAAATACAAACAAAACCACATACCTCAGTATATTTCAGGGCGTGATATCATGCCTACAAGATCAACCGGATTAGCATGATACATGTATAATCATAATCATAACAACATACCGACATCATATCAATAATCATCTAGTTACCATGCATGACCATACAAAATGCATACCATGAACTTATGCATGACAACCATGACCATACAAATTCATGCATAACAAACATATAGACACTGAAATGCATAATAATTACACATACAACTAACACGCATTGATGAATACCACATTCCAGTAATAACATCATCAAATTACACATGGCAACACAATTGAAACAATGACCATTATCATGTATACATGACAAGAACATTTACAGCAAACATGCATGCATGACAATCACATACCACCCATCCATTACAAGAGTTGAACCATGCCCTGACACCACTTTTTAGTATGAGATATCACCAAAACAGAATGCAACCATGCTCTGATAACACTCTGTAACACCCTCCTCACACATTTACCCAAGCTAACAAGTCCATCGGTGTAAATATGCGACGAAGAGCTACTATGATATGATTCAACTCCCCATGTACAGTTAAGGAAGTAAAACAGACACACCAAACACCAAACTGACCTTCCTTAGTAGATACAACCTATTGAAAATCTAGTAACCAACATGAAAAACATGACAACATAAAAACCATACTGCATATTGGAGCTTTATAACACAACTCATTATGGTATTTAAATCCACACACACACACACACACACACACACACACACACACACATATCAAAACTGCTTTTCCTTAACTGAAAAACAAGGAAGGATACATAGTTCACACCTTATCACCCATCTCCCATGTAGCTTCATCAGGTACAAAGTGCTTCCAGTGAACTTTAACCTGCTCGATTTCTTGGTTCTGGAGCATGAGAATCTTTCTCTGCAAAATACACTAAGGTTCTGGTTGTAATTATCCTTTTGTTTCCACCTACAATAAAAACCAATAAATAACATGGTAAACATCCTTTATATACCTTTTAAGTAATGAAATGTGGAAAACATCATGGAATTTCACTGTCAGGGGAAATGCAAGTATATAGGCCACTGATCCAATCCTCTCAAGGATCTCGAAGGCCCATAATATCGAGGTTCCTAATTCGCACATGACCTAATCCTCAGTGAGCTCTTCTTGGGCTTGATGCACAAGTACACATGATCCCCAATCGAAAACTCCTTAAATTGTCTATGCTAATATGCATAGATCGTCTATCTGTCCTATTCTTCCTTTATATTCTATCTAATAACCTACACTTCCTATTAAATGTCCTCCAACAAGTTTGGTCCTATCAACACCTTGTTCACTGGATCACTCCAACTGACGAGAGTATTTAAAAATTCTACCCCTAATGTGTGTCAAACACACTCATCCTTAATGACTCTTGAAACCCATTGTTGTAAGCAAACTCAACCAGTGGAAGATAATCTTCCCACTATCATTATTGATGCATCACATACATTCTCAACATGTCCTCCAAAATCCTTTCGACCCTTTATGTATTTCCATCTATATGTGGATAATAAGATTTTCTAAAGGAAATATTTGTACCCAAACCTGCAAATAACTCTCTCTAGAAACTAGAAGTGAACTTACGATATCTGTCTGACACAATATAATTGAGTAGACCTTGAAAGATCACTATATCTTTGATGAAGAAATGTTCTATGTCACTATATGAATATGTCGACTTAACCATAATGAAGTGAACTACCTTTTTCAACATGTCCACCACAACTGTGATGGAATCATGTTGTCTAGATTTCCTTGATAATCCTATAATGAAATCCATGGAAATGACTGGGATCATAATCGACTGTAGTAAACCACCTGGATTTTTATACTCTGCTTTTACATGTTGATAATCCAAACATCTAGCCACAAATTTTTCCACTTCCTTCTTAGAATTTGCGCCAATAGTAAAACTTATTCACCATTGTCAATGTCTTCCAGTATCCTAGGTGACCTGAATATGGATTAGCATGAAATTCCCTCAATATAATCTTCTTAAGCTCACTCTTGTTTGACACATAGATCTTGTTACTAAATATGACCAAACCATATGTTGTGATACGATATTCCAAATCCTAATCACTTGTACACTACTATAACATGTGACTAATATCCTTGTACCTATCATCCTATTGTCCTTCATGCAATATCCGATCCTGTAGGTGTGTCCCATAAGAACTCATAGTCGCTGTGTGATTCACCTGCACTCTTTTACTAAGAGCATATGAAACCTTGTTTTCCTATCCTTTAATATACTTGATCTCTAAGTCAAACTCACTGATCATGTCAAACCATCTAGATTTCTTGTCATTTAGATTCTTTTGATCAAGTAAGTTTCCTAATCCACAGTGATCACTCATCAAGATGAATCTCCTACCAATAATATAGTGCCTCATCTTTAATTCATGGATGATCACTACTAACTCAATATCACGTGTCACATAGTTCTACTCGTTCTCATTCAGTTCCTTGATTCATAGCACACTACTTGTCCCCCCTGTATAAGGAATCCACTAATACCTCTCTTGCAAACATATGTACACACCAAAAACCATTTATCTGAATCTGTAATCTTTAGAACTAGAGAATTTGTCAACAACTACTTCAATTGCTCAAAAATAACTACACATTCCTCTCTCCATTCAAATTTATTTCGTTTCCTTTGCAATGATGAGATATGATAGGAAATGTATAAATTATACAATATACATGTATATCTTGGATTCACCCGATCTAACAATACGATAAAGTTAAATATTGAATTTATTGTACAAATATTTGCGGAATTAAAAACAAAATTTCCAATTACATAAGCATGAAGGAAGATCAATCACACACAACACAGATAATTTCCTGGGGAAATATTACAGCTAAAAACCCCACTACATTCTATTTTATATTATATCATGGATCATGAAACAATTACATAAAAAACTCTTCTCCCAAGAGCCCTCAGTACATCATCTAATTGTCTCACACTATCATACAAAAATTGGCAAATCACTTGCTCAATTTACTACCTCTAGACAACCTGCCTCCACTACGCAATCCCTGATGGTAAAGAACCTTGAATAATGGATTTATTGCCTACCTTGACGGCGAAAATATCATGGGCTCATCCAATGTGTGTGTGCTTGCATGTGTGCAAGCGGATAATGTCACAACTGATAGTTATCTTACCTTTCACCTAGAACTCAACTGGGTCTCCACTGGATCTCACATGCATGCAGTTAATAATAGTAAAAACATCATTTGCATGTGAGATCACTACATGTGAATTAATTAATATTTAATTCACTGTATCTCTCACTAGTGTATTTGTAGTTACAATTAGCACAACTAACTTTAAATCACTTAATTGAGTTAAATTGATTTACAACTTTCACAACTCATGCACCATTGCACTTCCAACTCTGTTACAACTAGAATCACTCATTTACAACTAAAGTCAACCCGCATGTCCCACCAACCAACCTCTTAACTCCAAATTCACTTAGCTAACTGTCTTTCCACTTCAGTTAACTATTTTCAAGTCCACATTGAGAATATATTACAGTTTAATGTTCATCTATATTAATGGATAATAAAAATATACATTCATCTAAAATAGAAATTCACCTAAAAATAGCCCGTGTGGGACCCACGCTAGTGTAGGTGCTTAATTTTCACTAGGATCATGGATGTTGTTTCTGGATGCCAATTTCACTGTTTCTTGTTGCAAAATTCAACACTCCCTCTCAATAAGAAAGGAATGTCCTTGCATGTGACATGCAACTCCATGCATTCGACATGCAACCCTTGCATGCAACATGCAACTCCAAGCATGCGACATGCAACTCATGCATGCAACACTTCTCTAGTGTTTCTTGCACATGCAACATATCTCTCGTGTTTTTCACAAATGCAACTTTTGCATGCAACACTTCTGAAATTGAATAGCCTCCAAACAACTGAATCAGTATAATGCATCTGTCATAAAAGTCTTATGAATGCTGCTAGCTATTGCACATGTCTACTAGATCCTTTGCACTTTTGACATCTTCATCCATGCACTCTACACCTGCTTCCAACTCTGATCTGCGCTCTAGTATTCGACACTGACACTTTGATTTCATTTCCTCCTGACATTTGTCTGCATCAATCTAAATGATCTTGATACTGTTGTACTGTGGGCTTCTCGTAACCAGGTTCGATCCATGAGATCCACACCATCTCAATGAATCCTTCCCAAAATTTCTTCTTGAGATTATTCATGCATTCCGCCCCACCTCTCACCTGGTGGTATAGTTTCATACACTCCCTCTGCCCATCTGGCTCAAAATTTCTCTACATGAGTTGTTTCTCCCACTCTATGATCCTCTGCATGTGGCTGCTCCACATCATGAGGTTCACTCTTACCTGCATGAAAATCCATCTGCCCCTCAAGGGTCAATTGCGTGACTTTTTCACACTTCCCAATGGTAGGAAGCTCTGTAGAAATCACATATACATCAATTCTATAGAGATTCTTAACTCGAATCCAAATCTCCTTGGCTTTCCCTGTTGCTTTGTGTCGCAGGAAAAATTTTCCTTCACTGAAAACAACATCATAGCCTCTATCCTTTAACATTGAAACCGAGACTAAATTCTTCTTCAAACCTGGTACATGCATTACATTTTTTAATTGAAAGAGTTTACCTGATGGCCTTTGAAAGGTAATGGTACCAATCCAGGTAGCACTGTACTGTCCATCATCGCCCAATTCAATATGCATCTAGAGATCTTTCTTCTCCAAGTTACTGAAAAGTTCCTTGTATCCTGTCATGTGAAAGGAAGAACCACTATCTAGGTAACACCCTGATACCAATGCATTTGACACCATGCATGAAATCAATGAGAAGTCAAGCTCAAATTGTGAGGTAAGGGCCTCACCAGCTGCAGAGCCAAAAACCTTCTTGTTCTTCTTCTTTTGTAGACAGTTTGTGGGAATATGTCCATGATCGTGACCGTGAAAACACTTCACTTTGGACATGTTGTGTCCTTTCCATCTTCGTTGGCCTAATATTTAGAATGGAATTTATTCCCGTTCCCCTTCTTTGCCTTGGCAGCAAAAGGAATATCCTCTTCATCATCATGCTTTGATGAAGAGCCATCTTTGGTGTTCCGCCAGAACTCCTCCTGCACCAGATCTAACCATAGTCATTCCCAATCTAGAAATTTTTCTCATTTGTTGACAGAGTCTTCATAACTGTGCCAACTCGTAGGAAGTCGTAAGAGAGCCAAACTCACCAAATCATCATCAATGGAAGTTATTCCTACACTCCCAAGTTCATCCCAACATAGGAAAAACTTTGTTAAGTATACCAAAATAGTGTAGTTCTTTTCCATCTTGATCTTCCTGAGTTTATCTTTGAGCACCAATTTCCTATGGTCGTTGCTACTTTGGAATAGATCCTTCAAAGCCTCCACATAGCATATGGTGTGGCTTTCCCATGGAGGCTTGAGACAATGTGGTCTCGTACTCCCTCCAATAGGATCTTGCTCGCTCTTGTCACTTTCTTTTGCCATGCATCAATATTTACAAGATCCGGCTTAGGAACATCTTTTCAATGAATTCCTTCAAGCCATTTGTTAGCCATTAGTAAATTTTTCTGCAGCAGATGATGGCTAAATTTCTTGTGTGAGCCTTCAAAAGATTATTTTCATAGAAAACTTCTCATTCTTGAAGCCTCTGATGTCCTCTGACTTAAGAATAATATTCACTGTTGTTTCCTTCAAAAGAGCATTCCAAGAAGCCTGTTATCCCACCATCATTCTTCATCATTTCTCCTTCATCTCATTTTTCCTCTAAAAGGGCCCCTTTCCTCCCTCATTTACCCTCATTTCCCCATAAAAACCCTTTAAACCTATAAAAACCCCTTTTTATGGTTTAAAATATCCTTTTTTTACCCTATCGGAAATCTCAAAAAGGCCCAAAAAACCCACGTTAGGCCTTATTCAAATCTTTTATATTAGAAACAGGCCTTAAGCCCCTTAGGGCTTAAGCCCTCCGCCCCTAATTCTCATATAACCCTGTGCCCATGACCAGGGACTTCTTCTTAGCCCCAGTCCTCCTTTCTTCCACGGGACCACATCCTCACCCTTTTCCCTACAACCCCTTTCACTTAAATTCTTTCATCTGCCTTTGTCTCCCTAAGCCAATCTCCACCATTGATCGCGAAAATCTAACGGCTCAAGCTCACTGTGGAGGCACCCGAACAAGGTGGCCCATACTCCCTAGTGCCCCCACAGTTGGCCCTTTTGACCACATAAGATCTTCATCCAACGACTGAGATTTACTGCGGAGACACCCAGCCCGTAAACCCGTCCATACCCCCATCCCCCCGCAGTTGATCTCAGCCATCGATCTAATCTAGATACGATGGTGCTCATTCCCTCCTCCCATTGAACCATCCCCCCGACTGCCAAACTTATTCATCCCTCTTGGCAGATCTACAACGTCGATCATGTTGATCGGATGACCCCCGTCCTTCCCCTATCATTTTACAAACCCGCACTCCCCGACAAAATTGCGATGTCATCCTCGTTGGCCCACCTTCCACTTTCCTCCCACCACCCAATCCATTCCTGCCACCTTTCCTCCACCTTTTCCTCCCTCCAAGCACCGTCCTCCCTTTGCACTCGCTTACCATCGTTGATCTGCATCCCCGCAGATCGGATGGTTGACGCGCTCCAATGCCCCCTTTCCCTCGCCGCGCATCTTGAATGCGAAATGGCTGGTTTTTACGAAGACACGTGGCGATCAATGTATGGAATCACGTTCATATTGGTTAATACCACTTACCGCCTGAACGCCGCGTGAAAACCATTTGTGGATTCCCAAACCACCTCTCATTTTTCATGCCAATATTCAATTTTAAACCCTATTCTGCGGTTCCACCTATGGAATCCTCTTCTGCGCATCTTACTCCCTTCGCAAGTGCTCCATGCCCCCCACCCGAGCCTCAGAAGCAGTCAAGGCCACAACAATGCAGGTTTTTATAATATGTTTGTGTTTGTTTGTAGGTTGTAATGGTGGCCATTGACACACAGGCTTCCCACAGCAAAATATTATTGCAGGACCTTGGGATATGGTTTTCTAAGGCCCAATTGAATGCAGAAAGGGAAAAAAGGGCCGAAATTCCATGTTTTCACGAATAGTGGTTACACAGAAAGGTCCTATGATGCATCACAACCACCTGTACAACCATCAATAAAGACAGAGATCAGAAGGATAAAGACAAAGGGATTAAGCATAAAGTTGAATATTAAATGATTAAACTCACAATATAAAGACAAAAACACAGTTTAAAGACAGAAGATGGTCTGAGAAGGTCTAATAAAGCCTTAAAAAACACAATGAAAAGCTAAATGTCAGTGTTTAAAGTGATAAACAAGACAAATTAGCAGAGGAAGAGTCTCGAAAGACACCTACAGTCCTATTCTACCTCAAAGGAATACATATTAGATGTACAATCAGAGATATTTTTGCCAAAGACACCTCAGAAAGAAATTGACAACCATCCTGCTGACAAACCCTCTTTAAAACTGTCAGAACAGTGATTAAGCAGACATGGGGCTACAAAACCCAAAACATGATAGTTTACTTGTCATAGAGGTCAGACAGGGTACTTCAGACCAAGATATCTTCAAAGAACACACTTCGGAGTTATTACTAGCCTACCAGATATGCCTCAAATACAGGAAAAACTACTAAAGTGGTACAAATAATTAATGCTATGATTATTAAGCAGAATGGGCATTCGAATACCTCTCCCCGTCTGTCTTAATTGATATTTATTACAATTTCTACAACAATCTTCCCCTTGGAACCTATATGTATTCATAGAAAACTCATTGGAAAGGGTTGGGAAATTGTTAATAGTTGAACTGTTATTGAGTAAAAGTTTCTGAGTAGTTGTAATATAGTAGGTTGGGAAGAGAAGTACACAACTGTAAAAGCTATTGGACTCAAAGTATTTAACTATTTTTGGACATCAAATAGACAAGAAGATTCACTGTATCCTGATCTAAATCATTGGTGATGTTATTCTCACTGTAATTGTTATTTTTCTTATGTTTCCATACTGTCCATTTTCTTTGATAAAGAATAGAAAATATAGAGTAGGATTTACTGCAAAGTACCCTATCTCTCACTGATAAGCTTTATCTCTATGTTTTCTTCCAAATGTGTGTTTGAGAATGATTTCAATAGAGTATAGCCAGTCAAGGAACGTTGGTGAGCCCATGTCTTGCTGAGTAGAACTTGAGATGTTGTTCTTGAATGATATTTTCACTGCATGCTAAGTAGAGTCCTAATCAAGGAAGTTTATGGTTAGCCCTGTCCCTTGTTAGTCTTAAACAACAATTTTGAAGATTTCCCTTAAGAGTAGGCCAAAAGCAGGCTAGGTTAAAAGTCCGTACCTGATCTTAGGTTACTTTTTTATGTTTTTCTTATATATTTTCTATTCTTAAGAGTATTTCAAAAGCAGGATAGGTTAAAATTCTTTACCTGATCTTAGGCTGCCCTTTGTTTTCTTACATGTTTTCTTCTTTCTCATCATTTCTTAATGTTTCATACCACAAACTCAACTTAAAAGATCTTCTGATATAGATGACTTGCCCTTTGATAACCCTTGAATAGTTGTTGTGTAAGTAAACCCTTTTATGACTCCATAGCCCAATGGTTTAGCACCTTTCTTGACCTATATTCCCATGCTGAAATATCCTTCCACTTATTTCCTCCTTCACTTCACATGACCTTCTCATTTAATGATCCCCAACCAAAAAAAAAAAAACAAATCCCCTGTACTTCATAACTAGCCTAATATCGCATCATAAGATTTAAATATATATCCTTTGAAAACAAATATAGAGAGATCCCTCTCTGAATCCAAGAGGGCTAGATCCTAGGATTCCAAAGTGGTTCTGATGTTGCCTTGTCATTTGGTATGCCAATCTGCCAAATCACAGGACCCCAACATAATGGCGACCATACTGGGGAATTCTGAGTAAATTTCATCTTAGACATCCTTAAGAGCTCAGAAGACCCAAAACAACCTTAGAGTGATCGTTAATTACTGATGGTGGACAACAACTCATCTTAAAACATTTGAAATCATCCACCTGGCGACTCCACAACCCCTAAAAGACCAAAGGACTCCACTGGTGATTAGTAGGCCTGGTGATTACCCCTGGTTTTCTTAAAGACTCCACTGGGGCAACCCACACTACCATTAAAACATCGTGCACACCCGTGATTAGGAAACTTTGAGGATTAAGTTTTCTTTGTTAAAGACTAGTTTGCCTCTAAAATATTGTCATATCGAGCTAACTTTATTTTCTTTCGGTCTAAATATTAACATACTGGATTAAAAAATAATTCATACTAGAGCCTATCCTGACCCAAATCCTCCTAAAATAGTTGATAATCCAGAAATAATTCTTAGGAAGTCTCCTGCATCTAGGGATCCAACTATTATCAGTACAATTCACAGAGCTAATTCTGTCCCAAAAAACCTTTCAAATATTCAAGAGATCCAAGTTGACTTAGATTTTCCAAGTAATTTACGAAGAACTAAGTCCCTTACTGCTATAGATCAGACAAACTTTGAGCCTCCTAGTTCACCACAACATAGTGACCAACATATTAGCAGCAGAGAAACCCCTCCATGCACACCTCATGATCTCCATTTCATTCATAAATTTGGTTTCTCGCACCCCAAATCTGCTCAATAGTCTCTTGCTGGTCCAAGCACTTCTATCATCCATATACCCACTGTTCAAACCACTCCATTCCTCCCACAAAATCCAATCATGGCAGCATGGTATGCTCCCCTAGTGTTACCATAACCTCTGGTTCCTTTAACCAATGACTATCAGTCCAAAATTCCCCATTTCACCGGAAATGAAACCACTATTGCTCAACAGCACGTAGACAAGATGAATGATACATTTGATTATATGGAAATAGAAGATGAGACCATTAAGATGAGAATCTTTGCCCAAAGTTTATGAGGTGAAGCCAAGAAATGGTTTAAGGGTTTAACTCCTAATAGTATAAATGATCTCCCTTCTTTACATCAAACATTCATAAACAAATGGGAAATTAGGAAGAACCCTCTCCAAATACTTTTGTTGGGGCCCTTGTTTTGGAAACCCATTTTGAATATTTTGAATTTTGAATACAAGATGGCTTTTTGGGTTGTGGCATGATGACACATGGCAATCGCGACCAAGTCGCAACTACAACAAGCCGCAGAGCTATCGAGGTGGTGCAGAAGCAAGAGATAGTTGAAGAAAGCAGATGCATGAGGATATACAACAAAAGATAGAGAGCGAAACACGCAGACAACAAGAGAGATGCCGGAAGCAGCTGAATAAGAACACAAAGAGGAACTAACAGTTGCGATAGTGGGTGAATAAATAGCAGTCACCCGGCCAAAAGAAGGGAACACAACAGGAGAAGGAATGCAGAGCCACAAAAGGAGATCGGGCAGGATATCTCTGTAGTTCCTAGGGTTCTCTCATTTACCTTTCTGTTATGTAAGGCATCTATATCAGACTGTAAGCTCTCCTTGCGGAAGCTATGTAACTATGGATGTGGATGAAGATATCAATACAATTGCAGGTTGTTGTCCTATTGTGTAATTCATATGCATGCATGATGGTTATGGTGATTTAAAATTTTATTTTCTTAATACCTACTCGCTCTATGAATGTTCTTGCATATATACCTATGTTTATGCAATCAATTCAATGATAATCATGAGATGCGGATCCTTCCCCTGCTATCGATCTATTCCCCTTCTGCATGTGGTTGCGGCACGCCTCGGGTGAGACTCTCTACTCCCCGGAGTAGGGTGATAATGCCGGTGTGGTTCTAGACTACAACAGATTCCTTTGTTGGCCTCAACCCTTGAACCTGGGTCTTGCTTGCGAGACCTGTTTCCTTGCCAACAAATGGTTCCGTTACCGAGACCTGCATGTTATGAGGGGAACTAGATCATGGTATCGAGGATCTACGAAGGAGAAATATAGAGATGGTGGGATAACCATCTGGACCAGTTCGTTGCTCAGAAAGCGGAGCTGACGAATCAAAAGGAAAGCGTGCTTAAGGATCTTGTCCTTTTCTCAGATTCTGCCAGTGATACTTACGAGATCCTCTGGGGAAAGTTCCCTAGTGACCTCTATAATTGGTTGCGGAGGTTACAGACGAAGGTGCCTAGGGATAGCTCGTGCAAGATAAACCAAAAGTGGGTGCACGAAGATCTGGTGGCCCTGCATCGGTTGGACATTGAATTAACCCGTGCGGTGGATTTTTGGGTAGAGACCACTTTGGATGGATACATCGTGGAGTTTGTGGTGGAATGATACCATTCCTTCTCGAAGGCTGAAGCTATCTTCCATTCCGGGTTAAGAGGGAAGCTGCTTAAGGAGATTCTACTGTGGATTAAAGCCCTAATGGTGGATGAAGGGCTGATGGAATTTCGAAAGTCGAGCATGGAAGTGTAAACCCCTAGTGCTGGGGGAAGAGTTGAAGGGACCGATGCTATGTAAAGTGTGAAGGGGGGAGTGGGGATGGATGCTAAGGCCATGAGGAGGTTGAGGAAGCCACGTGCACATCGGCGGGCGCAGATCGCCAACAGGTGGCGAGAAAGGGTGATGTGGGAGTTAAGACGATGGGAAAACGACTAGAAGAATCAAGAGGAGGCGCCTCAGAGGATAGGGATTATGGATACTCAGGTGGATACTCGGCAAAGGGAGGGGACTCTTATGGGAGTACGGTGGGTGCACGGGAGCCCGGCTAGGATAAAAGGGGAGACGATGACTGACGAAGACGATGCAGGCAGGCAGTCCGAAGGAAGTTCCGATGGCGAATGGTATGTCGTGATGTAGCGGTTGTTTCAAGAGCGGATGACATTCATCTCTCCAGGTAGCCCTACTTTGCATGGCATGGATCCCTACCTTCCCCTAGTACTTTATCAACCTTTAAGCAATATTTTCGTTAAGTTACAAGCATTAAGTCAGTTGCACAATAGTTCATTGTCGACGGCGACACACGTGACTAGCAGCGTCCCTAGTAATATTGCATTCCCCAGTGGAACAATTACGCAACCAGGACCCGGAGGATTTATCCTAGTCAACCCTCCGCAAGTAAATATGACTGGGTCATTCACCCGGTACCCAGAATTTTCTGGTCGAGGCAACGATGATGTCGAGCAACATTGGTATCTCTGCGAAGCCATATGGAGGGCTCGACAGACGCCAGACGCCGGGAAGCTCATAGAGTTCCAAACTACACTCAGAGAGAGGGCTCTGCGATGGTTCATCAAATGGTCTGAGACCCATCTGAATCCGGTAATAGCCGACGTTAAGCGAGACTTTGTCCGCGAATTCAAGCTTCCCCAGACAGACCAGCAGGGCTTGCCCGAGCTCTGGGAGATTAAGGAGAAAGAAGGAGAGACTGCATGCGAGCCGATGCGGCGATTCAAGGACGCGATCGGGAAAATCAGCTACCCAATCGATCCAAACCATCAGAGGGATTGGTTCATCAAGGCTCTGCTTCCCTTGACATGAACCTCCCTCACTCAGCAGAAGATTGACTGCTTGCAGGATGCTTTGGAACAGGCCATGAAGATAGAGGACATGGCGAGCTACCCTCAGGAATATCGAGGAGGGCCGTCCCCTCAGGATCCTTCCTTGGTGGGACTGCAGCATCAGATCGCTAGTTTGACTGAGAAGCTCAAGGAAATGCAGCCTATAAGACCAGCCAGGCCGAATGTTTGGTGCACTCATTGCCTGGTTGAAGGCCATGTCGTGACCGAATGTCCTCGGCTACGTGGAACGGGTGTGGGACCCTCTGTTGCGGAAATCCATGGGGGTCCACCCACAGGGGTGGCACAGCGCTGAGTCCGCAGGGGGTATACCAGCCACAACAGCCTTATGCGGGGTTCCCCTCTCAACAGAACCCCACCGCTACGGAGTATTGCGAGATTTTCCGGACGATGGGGCATCCACCTCGGATGTGCCCGATACTACAGAAGTACTCTAATGTCCTAAACAATGTATACTGTGAGTTCTATGCTTCCACGACTCACAAGACTGGAAAATGTAGAGCTTCCTTTGACGACTTATTAGCATGGGAGTTACCTTCTATAGGGTAATAGAGGGCTTAGAGAGATATGTCTTGATCATCGATGACCGGACGCATTGCGTTTATGTCCGTCACGCTAATAAAATGAATTGATATTCTTATTATCCCTTGACATTTTGCACCAATTTTAGTTATTGAATGGCAGGATTTTGGGGTTTTCAGAGATACCAGTACAACTAGGTGAGTATATGTATGTGATATTGTTATTATATTTGACATTTTGCACCCCTTTTAGTTATTGAATGGCGGGATATTGGGGTTCTCATAGATGCCAGTACAAACTAGGTGACTATATGCGGTAGATGTCTGTGTTATGTGATATTAGATGATTTTATTTGTTATTTGATATTTTGTATAATAATTTATTAAAGAACTTTTATTAGGTAATATTAATGCTATTTATTATTATTTGATAATTTGTATAATTTAAATGGGAGAAACAAACATAGATTTGAAATTTCATGGATTAATTGATGTAGAGTAAATTATAAAAATATGTTAAAATGTCATATTTATGACTATATAAATAAAATTAAGATCTAGATTGAAGAATACATTAATTGATTCATATTCAATAAGAAATTTTTTGTTAATAAGTATTGAAATGTAGACCAATTGGTTTGTGTCATGTTTTGTCTTTGTTATTTCATTGGTTCAAATTTCATAGAAAGGTGTTGAATACATTTTGGGAAATTAAATTTCCCAAAATCTTGTTGATAAGAATGCTAATTAACATAATTAATCATAGCTGTAATATATATAAAAGTTAATAGAGTTTTTTGAGAGTGTTGAATCCATAAAAATAATCAGTTTAAATAACAAAAATCAAAATTTTACTCCAAATTTTTCTACCCAAATTCAACATTGAAAACTCTAAAAGGTCAAATAAAAAACAACTCCATTCTCCATATTATCTCATTCCAAAAAAATGTGCTAAGATTTGGTTCTGATTTTTTCTTTTTAAGGAATCCATACATACGTTTTATAGTCAAATTTAAACATACAAATTTTACAGTAAAATTTAAACATACAAATTTTACAGTAAAATTTAAACATACACATTTTATCTCGGCTATCACAAATTATACATGGATGCTTCTCTCTTGTATTTAATGTTATAAGCTCTCTATTGTTTTCAAATGGTGGTTGAACTAAGTATATTATTGGGGGAGGTAACGTGTGATCACAACATAAGTTCATTTTCTATATTTTTTCGGGCAGAAAGATCGAAATATAGATAAGTTGATATTGTCTAATTTAAGGATAAATTTAGTACCTGTTTCTTTTATTTTATTTTAATAGGTTTAAGGTATAATATATTTATAAATTATAAATCTGGAGATAAAAGCAATTTGCTGTATTTTATATATTTATAACATATGTATTTTGTTGTTGTTTTAGAATGTATTTAAAGATAAAAATGTTTATTAATATTTTATATTTATATTTAGTTGAAAAAAATTCATTTTCAAAATAAATTTATTTATTGATTTTTGTGGGGGCATTTAAGTAGTGATTTTTTCATTTTGAGATATTTTGTGCTCCTCCTTTGGCCTTCTCTTTCCTTTATTCCAACATCTACATTCACTCCTAAATATTTATTTTCATAGTTACATTCTCTTTTATCTTTCCATTTACATTTTCCATCCCAATGATGATCATAGCATAACATTTTCTTTGGATCCACTATAGAGGAAAGAGCTTCTAGTCCTCCACAACTTTTCCAAAACTTATAAGCATTCAGAGCTTTTTTTTCGTGGAATTATTCTAAATCTATTGATATAAAACATATTAATACAAAAAACCCGCCACCTTTCCACTTAGAGAGCTCAAATCGTTGAACAAAAGTCATGAAAAGCATGAGTTTGGACTCGCCCATCGAAGGGAAACCGGCCATGTGAGATATGCTTCGATCATCGATGAACGGACACATTGCGTTTATGTCCGTCACGCTAATAAAATGAATTGATATTCTTATTATCTCGACATTTTGCACCAATTTTAGTTATTGAATGGTTATGATTTTAAGGTTTTCGTAGATACCAAGAATATTAGGTGAGTATATGTATGTGATATTGTGAGAAATGCGTATTATACTGAAACCGGATGCCAGGCCCGTAAAACACCTGCCCTACCGGTTGAACCCATGGATTAAAGAAAAGGTCAAGATGGAGATCGACAAGATGTTGGCCGCAGGTCTCATATTTCCGGTGGCAGAAGCAGAGTGGGTGAGTCCCATTGTCATTCAGAATAAGAAGGACAAGGCGGAGATACGCGTCTGTGTCGACTACCGGAGTTTGAACAACGCCTGCATCCATGATCCGTTTCCAACTCCGTTCAGCGATGAAGTATTGGATCATGATGCGGGAAACGAAGCTTACTCCTTCATTGATGGTTTTTTCAGTTATCATCAGGTGCGCATCACAGAGGAAGACAAGATGAAGATGACGTTCACCACCGAATGGGGACCGTTCGCATACCAAGTAATAACGTTTGACTTGAAGAACGCCCCCTCTGTGTTTTCCTGAATCCTCATCGCTGCTTTCCCGGAGTATATCCACAAGTTTCTGGAGGTCTACATGGACGATTGGACCGTCTACAGCATGCTGAAGAAACACGCCACCCTATTGCATATCATGTTTGAACGGTGTCGCCAGCTGCAGATTTCCTTGAACTTGAAGAAATGTATTTTTGCAGTCCCTTTTGGCACGTTGTTGGGACATGTGGTATGCAAGCAAGGGGTCTACGTCGACCCTGCCAAGGTAGCGGTGATCATCTACATGGAAGCACCCAAAACGGTGAAGCAGTTGCGGGCGCTGCTTGGGCACACAGGATATTACAGGCGATTCATCCGAAATTATGCAAAGATCACTGCCCCTTTAGAAAAGCTCCTGCGGAAGTCCGAAGTATTACAGTGGACGGAGGAGTGTCGGCTGGCCCTTGACACTCTAAAGGAAAATCTGGTGACGACGCCTATTCTCGTTCACCCAGACTGGGACAAGCAGTTCCATGTGCATATTGATGCTTCCAATATTGCACTTGGGGCTGTTTTGGCACAATCCAGAGAGATGATAGTGGACCATCCGGTCTACTTCGCCAGCCGCAAATTGTCTAATGCAGAAAAGAACTACACCACTACTGAGGGGGAGGCCCTAGAAATGGTGTACTCGCTCCAGAAGTTCCACCACTACCTTCTAGGAGGCAAATTCAAGTTCTTTATAGAGAAATCTACATTGAAGTACTTGGTGAACAATATTGTGTTAGAAGGACAGATCTGTTACTGGCTTCTACTCTTCCAAGAATTCACGTTTGAGGTGATTGTCAAGCCCGGGAGGTTGAATGTCAGGCCTGATCACTTATCCAGGTTGGAGATAGGGGAGAATGACGACTCTCTTGATGTTCAGCTGCCGGATGCTGACCTCTTCCGAGTCGAAGCCGTACCGGACTACTTGGCCGACATCGCCACCTATCTGACCACAGGGCAGTGCCCTCAGAACCATACCCCACTCCAGAAATGACATTTGGCTGTCCACGCCGCCGAATACCAACTGATTGCGGGGCAGCTCTACAAACTGGGCCTCGATGAGGTACTGTGCAGATGTGTACTTGACCACGAGTGCGAAGCTGTGATGTGCGAATGCCATAGAGGGGTTGCGAGAGGGCATGTGGGAGCAAAACCCACTCCGAGGAACGTACTCCAGGCTGGACTATGGTGGTTGACGGTCCATGCAGATTGTAAGACATTTGTGAAGCGTTGTGATGTCTGTCAGTGAACGCGAAGGCCCTCTCACAGGGACGAGCTTCCGCTACACCCAGTGCATGTATTGCGGCTATTCGAGAAGTGGGTTGTCGACTTTGTAGACCCCATAGCCCCAGTCGCCAGGCACTCCAAGGCCCGTTACATCATTACTGCCACTGACTACCTCACTAGGTGGGCTGAGGCAGTGGCGGTACGCGACTGCACGACGGATACAGCAGCACAGCTCATCTTTGAACACATCATCAGCAGGTTTGGCTTCCCGCGAAGTTTAACCAGTGATCAAGGTACGCATTTCATTAATGACATGGTCAAGTCGCTGCTGGACACATTTATGATTCAACATCATAAGAGCAGCCCATACCACCCGCAAGCCAATGGTACCGTGGAAGCATTCAATAAAATTCTTGAAAAGCGCTTAACTAAGATCTGCAATGCCCAGTGCGACGATTGGGATGAGCGCCTACCCACTACATTATGGGCCTACCGGACTACGGTGAAGCGTTTGACCAATCATACACCTTTCTAGCTGGTGTATGGCCGGGAAGCTGTGGTTCCCGCCGAGTTCACTGTACCAAGTCTTTTAATTGCCACATCCCTCAAGTTCTCAGAAGAGGAGTTTCTTCAGGAATGCCTCCATGAGCTACAGGAACTGGACGAGTCCCAGTTCCTGGCCGAATTTCACCAGAATGTTCAGAAGGACAGGAAGAAAGCATGGCACGACCGCCACATCAAGAACAAGACATTCTAGGTTGGCGAAAAGGTCCTCTTATATGACAGTAGGTTTCAAAAGTTTCCAGGGAAGCTGCAGATGCACTGGCTAGGACCTTACTTTGTCATCGAGATTAGAGAGTCCGACGCCGTTCGGTTGGCTCAGCTGGACGGTACTGTTTTACCGGGATGGGTGAATGGCGCACACCTGAAACCCTACCAGGAGTAAGTTTATTCCAACATTCATCAATAACTCTCGCAAATGAGAGCACCCGTAGAGTAGCGTAGTCGAATACCTCTCCCGCAACCGGGATGAGCATAGGTAGTGTTTTTCATTCCTGCATTAATTGTCAATCATCGCTCTGTTGCGGGACCACGCTGCAGCTGACGGTGGTCGGGGAGGGGCGCATCCCGTGTGTCATCCCCATAGGATTCATAAACGTGTTAGTGTCAGTCCAGGTCATTTCAGTCAGTACTTGTGTCAGTCCGTAGGATCGTTTAGATTTGAATTATAAATTACCATAATTGGAATTAACCTTGCCATAATCATTTTTCCATCATCCGCAGTTACCTCAGCCGTCGCGTCTGCTCATTTCCCCAGACCACTGTTAGCAACTGTCAGAATACCCATAGGCACGCGATTGATCGCATGATTATCGCAGAAAAGAATGCCTGCAGGAATTAACTCGTTAGGGGGTCTCATCAACTCCACTCGTGCCAGGTGATTACATAACTTGCATGAAAACCAAAAGCACGAGAATGCCGGACCAATTCGAATTAGAAATTGCAGTAGCACCAGATCAGTTGAAGTCTCAAAATGCATAGCACCAAGAGAGGACACCAAGGCGAATTATACAGGTCTATCAGCGTCGAGAAAAAATGTCGAAGGCCATCCCAGCCGTCACTGAACCAGAGCTCGATAGCCGAATTCACAAGACCGAGTCCCTTGTCAGGAAATATGATAATGCAGCCCTAATCAATGCCAACCTTTCAGACGCTTCTGAATTCCTGGCACTCCATTGGCAGGTGTACATGGAGCACTACTACACCACAGCTGGAAACTCAGCCAGCCGAATGTTACTAGAGTTCAGGGGCCTTTAGCAATCGTCTCTGATGAACTTAAGAAATCTTCCAGTCTTCGGGACCACAGGACTGGCTCTGCAGTGCACACACTTCCTCCTCAGCCGCATCCAGAATGGGTCCTTGTGGCTGAACAAGAAAATTCCCATTCACGCTGAGGACATTCATCGTCTCACAGGGATTTCGCAGAATGGCGCCAACGTCACGACTGCCTGTCAGACCTCCTCCAAGAGCGCACGAAAGTCGGGAGACGTGGACCTCTATGTCAAATATGGCACCCGCCAGGGGGGGGGAAAGGAGCCAAGATAGACCTCATCAATAAGCCCGATATTAGATTCGCCTGCTACCTCAATGCCAGCAAGAAAATGAGGCACTACACCAAGGGCGAATGCACTCTGGACACTATCTCCATTGCAGAGCACTGTGTCCAGGGCACCAAGCTGAATTGGTGCTCCTTCTTGTTAAAATAACTGTTCGACGCGTGCGAGGAGAACTATAAGCGTGCTACTAGTTTTACTTATGGATATTTGATCATTGCTTTTGCCATGTGGAAATGGCACACTCCCCTCATCCGGTTCCCCGTGGACATTCCAGAGGGCCAACCTTTAGCGCTGAAGTTTGCTCCGTGGAAGGTGTCAGCCGATCCCAGCACTAAACAGGTGAATGCAGAGGCATTTCAGTCCTGGTACGGTCTAATGATGGACGTGGTGGCCAGCCAGCAACAGGTGCCCAGGAACCTGTTGGATGAGTATAGCGATCAAGTGTGGTTCGGGGTTAGTCACAGGTATACCTACCTCTGACCTGCTTGCGTGCCGGGGGACACCTTTCACATGAAGCCACTGAAATTTCAGCTTGAGGATGCTGCATTCCACCGTGAAGTCTGCTCGTGGCCGGGGGTTGCGATGGAAATCCAGGCCGGGGTGCCCAGGTACAACTTGAGCGAATGTTGCCGCAGCAACAACCTGCTAGACCTGATGCGGATGCGACACCACCGGAACTCCCTGAGCCACTCGTTCCCATCATCCACCACTTGAACATGCAGGTACGAAATTTTAATGCGGTGACCCAGGTCATTTCCAGCGGTGCCACTCCTTTCTCTTTATTTTCCGAGTTCCCGCTTTCTTGTTCCACCTCACACCCCCATACAACTCCTCTCACCTCCCCCATCCCTATTGTCCTATTTACCTCAGAAAACCCTATCACGACCTCGATGGGAGAGAAAAGCAAGCCTACGGATCAACTAGATGCCCCTCAAGCCAAGAGGGCCCGCACCACCGCGGCAAATCCAGTGGTGGACCTCACTGCTGATGATCCACCACTGCCACCGATCCTAGGGGTGCTGGCTGAGGAAGAAACCCTCATTGACCCATCTGAGTTCATCAATATTCGCCTTCCACATCCCTCCACCACCCCGTCCACCGCTCCACCCACCGTTCATCCACCTACCACTTCATTTGCTCCATCCAATTCATCTGCTACCGTGTCCGACCCTGTCATCTGGGAACTCCTTGGTGGGGACCGCGGGGCCGAAGTTGACTCTAGTACTGCCGCTGTAGTACCACCGGTCGACCCAACGGGAGAACCCCACCTTTCTCTTCCTGATATATTCACACAACAGACACACATTGTGTCCGACTCCACTGAGGCTCAGCCTGAGCCAACTGTCCCTCCACAATCGGACCACATAGATCAACAAGAATGGCTGGATCTGAATATGGCTGACTCAGTGCACCGAGAGGCCACGCCACCATCCCCTCCCAAGCATTCTAATCGATCAGTTGCCAGTGGGCAACCCCTGTAGGACAGGATGCCGGAACAGGGCTCTCAGGGACCGCCAACTTAGAGACCTGGGGTACAACTCAGCTGTACTTATTTATTCAAAGGGCGGCCCAGCAAGCCGAAAGGCTTCATTTAGAGCTCCAACAACGGTGCGATGAGTAGCAGCAACAAACTACCACGCTTACTGAATAGCGCGATCAGCTCAGAACGACACAGGAGCAGCTGGAAGGACATCTAAGCAATGTCACTCAGGTGTTTTTCGAACTATGGCCGCATGTCGGGGCTCATTACCCTCAGCTTCCTCCCGATGTCACGAAGACCAGCTTCGTCATACAAGATTTCCACCTTCGGATCACATACAACGACCTACACAGGGAGAAACAGGAGCTTCAAGCAGCATTAGCCACACGGCCAGCTCTACCCGACCCCGAGATTGTATATTCCGCACAGGTTGTAGCTAAGTAGGGCCAGGCCGCTCAAATGTAGGTGACCCTTAACTCTACGGCGCGCGAGGCTTACGACCTCCTGAAAGGTCTTCAGGAGTGTTCACTAGCCCTTACAGTCAAAACACAACGCATTTCCGCGCATTTGTAGCTAATTTCAAGGGAAATTAAGGAGACCGTGGACCCCGTGCGGCTGGACCAATTATATGCCCAGGTAGACGAGCTCGAAGTACAAATTCAAGAAACTGAGGCCAACTCAGCAGTGGCCAAACGGGTAATTCGTGAGCTCTGCCCGCCCATTCAATCCAGTGCCAGATCAATGCAACAGCTAGCCGCCGAGGCCGAAACCCAGCTTAACACGGTGTTCGGGGCTGTCCCGGCGCACATAGAGGAAGCCGCTGTCACCAAGATTACTGAAGAAACAGATTCACTGATGCAAGGGTGGTAGCAAGCTGTGTCGGCCTTCACTGAGCTTAAAGCTACAGCGCTCCGCAGAGTCTCGGAGTTGGGGCCCTTGTTTGAACAACCGCCTGGAGGAGCACAGCGAGAACAGGAACAAGATGAAGGCACACAGGGCGAAAAAAGCATGGGATCAAGCGGGGCAATGGAGATAGAGACCGTCATTTGTGATTGACTCAGGGACGAGTCAAGAAACTATGGTCGGGGCCTGTTGGGGCCCTTGTTTTGGAAACCCATTTTGAATATTTTGAATTTTGAATACAGGAGGGCTTTTTGGGTTGCGGCATGATGACACATGGCAATTGTGACCAAGTCACAACTATAGCAAGCCACAGAGCTATTGAGGTGGCGCAAAAGCAAGAGATAGCTGAAGAGAGCAGATGGATGAGGATATACAGCAGAAGACAGAGAGCAGAACACGCAGACAACAAGAGAGAAGTCGGAAGCAGCTGAAGAAGAACACAAAGAGGAACTAACAGTTGCGATAGTGGGTGAATAAATAGCAGTCACTCGGCCGAAAGAAGGGAACGCAACAGGAGAAGGAATGCAGAGCGACAGAAGGAGATCGGGTAGGATATCTCCGTAGTTCCTAGGGTTCTCTCATTTACCTTTCTGTTATGTAAGGCATCTGTATCAGACTGTAAGCTCTCCTTGCGGAAGCTATGTAACTATGGATGTGGATGAAGATATCAATACAATTGCAGGTTGCTGTCCTATTGTGTAATTCATATGCATGCATGATGGTTATGGTGATTTAAATTTTATTTGCTTAATACCTACTCGCTCTATGAATGTTCTTGCGTATATACATATGTTTATGCAATCAATTCAATGATAATCATGAGATGCAGATCCTTCCCTTGCTATCGATCTATTCCCCTTCTGCATGTGGTTGCAGCACGCCTCGGGTGAGACTCTCTGCTCCCCGGAGTAGGGTGATAATGCCAGCGTGGTTCTAGACTACATCGGATTCCTTTGTTGGCCTCAACCCTTGAACCTGGGTCTTGCCTGCGAGACCCGTTTCCTCGCCAACAACTTTCAGATTACAACAACCTCAAGAGAAACCCTAGGGAAAGTGTTTAAAATTATTGCACTAGATTCAATAGTGTCTATAACGCACTACCCTCAGATTTGAAACCTCCACAAAGCTCAGCTTTGGCCAAATTCCTTGAAGGATTTGATCCCGAAATGGCCTATCAGCTAAGAGAAAGGGATCCATTGAATTTAGAAGACATGCAGAAGGGAGCTCTTAGTGTGGAACAAAATATGATTGAGAAGAGAGCTAGGATGAGGACTAAAAGGAAAGTAACATATAGGGAAGACACTGTGTTGGAATCCTATACCAATAGGTGTCATATATCATGATTGACTTGATGATCTATGTAATATGTTAATACCTTTTCTTGTTGCAAAGGTTTTCCATATTGTCAAAAAAAATCAAAAAATTTAAAAAATTTAAAGAGGGTATACCCTAAAAGAAAAATCAAAGGGTAAAAAGATAAAAATGGCCAAAAAAGTAAAAGAAAATGAACCCCACAAAAAGAAAGGCCAAGGAAAGTGCGCTAGTCTAAATGCCACTACTTTTTGCTCTTGTGTAAATAAACAAATTGTGTGCAACTTGTATCTTATGCCACAATTTATGAGCAATCAAACAGTTTAAGCTTGGCTAGTTCATTTTTCAATTTTATGTTTTAGAGATAGAGAATAAAATCTGACCAAACTGTTTAATATTGGCAGATAAGTAGATAGGTAGAGTAAATAAAAGGAGCTCAACAGTTTAATTTGAGCCCTTGGATGTAATAAGGTTAGAATTAGATAGATTTCTACATGTAAAAAGAAAAAGTGTGATAAGTGTTTGCCAGTCTAAGTGCACCCTAATAAAGAAGAAAAAAGGGTAGGGTAGGTAGATGCTGTTGCATAATTACATGTGATGGATAATGACTCTAGATGTGTTAAATCTTTATTTTCATCACAAGTGCAAAGGCAGACACTACACTAGAAGAATTTCAAGCAAAGAAAAGTCAAATTATTAACTTCCCTTCTCATTTTTCCCTAAAGATTTCACTAATTCCCCCTAAGTACTAAGGCATTTGAAAATTAGAGGGGCTCAAGGCATTTCCTTGACTTTTGGAGGGACCGGACCCTCGACCCAATAATTGAAAAAAGCCTAAGTACTTATTCATAAAATCATTCATTCACATCCAAAAAATCTTTTCATAAGTAAAATCCCATTTTACTTAGGAAAATTATGCAATATTTCACAAAAAACCCTATTCATGCAAGCATAAGTTAAAAACATTAACCTAATGTTTTAAACTTAGCGCTTCCATTCATTTTTCATATTAATTTTTAACTTTACTATTTAAATCCCTATGAAAATCCACCCATCCCCGTATTAATTTAATAATAAAATTCCCAAATATTATATATCCCGCCCCTTTGGTTGAAATATAACCTTAATATGGTGATTAATTAATCAAATCATGAGCCCGCATTCCTGCCACGTTTAAAATACGTTAATTAACCCTCACAGTTAGTTAAAAACATACCTCACCAACAGAATTGCTCCCATTGCGATTAATTCACACTTAATTACATTGGGTCCGCCCTATTAATTCTTCGTCATCTCCCTTTCCCGACGACCGTTCGATCAACCAATCCACGATCTATGGTTTTCGTCCATATCGCTGCACCTCCACGTCTGAACGATAACGCGCGATGGCTAAGCGGTTTTCTGAACAGTGCCGTACCATGTGTCGTGTATTGTATGGAATCGCTCGCCCTCCGTTGAAAACCGCCCGTCCCCAAAAGTTGTGCGATGAATACCATTTACCGCTTGCCTCCCATGTCAAAGCAACCGTACTTGTTGACGTCATCCACTTAAAAAATAAAAAATAATCCCGCCAGCCTTTGACTTTACAATTAAAAACCACCAACGCGTGTCATTTTCATTATTTTGTATAGCGACCAGTGTCCCATGAAAAACTTCAAAAACCAACTGTGAAGATTTTCAACCATCACCTTGCTGAGGAAATTTGCAGTCGAGCAATCCAGAATTCGTCTGCCATAGCCAACACCTGTTTTCGTCACTGTTTATTTCCAGGAAAACATGTATTTACCCAAATTCCCATTGAAATCTGCAAAATCCTGGTTTTTGTTTTAATTCCACACAAGAAAACTGAAACAGGGTTCAAGATTGGTCTTTATTTCATTCCTTAATCCCCAAAACTGCAATTGTATTCCCAAACAAGTGATTGTGCCTGTTTTTTCATCGAAACCCTAATTCCTTTCTGAATCCACAAGAACCAGAAATGGAAATTCCTGTGGCTTTGAATGTTGCACCCCTGAATGCCCCTCACAGAGTTTTAGACTATCTGCGTCTAGCAGATAGGGATTTCCAAATTAAAGACCTCGTCCTTAGTGAAAATCCTCTCCAAATTTTTCTCCACTGCAGAGATAGCTACCTGAATGGCTCTGACATTTTTGGACTATGGGAATCCAATCTTCTAATGTACCTTCTACCCTCAGTCCACATTTTTCCTGAAATAATCTATTACTGCCATGCCAATTATGATCCCAATCAACGAGCAATCATATCCCCGAGTCAAACCGTCCTTTTCCCAATAACTGCTTGGTCTATTAACGAAATGTTACAGTTTCAGCCTGGTCAAGCCCTGACTCCCCTTTCCATTGGAGATTTACTTGAGAAATCGGCTAATTTATCCCAAGAAGAGTTAAATCACCTCTACCAAACTTTCATGTTGGCAGAACATCATCCCAAAGGCCCTCCCCCTTATGGATATACCTTTTTCACTAATGTGGGAAGACTCATTTTGAATATGATATCTTCTGTAATGGGTTTCAATACTAGTGAATATGTTGATCAATTAACCATGGTACTGTTGTCAATTTTTGCCCCTGGATAGCCCCCTTCTGTCAAATATGATTTTGCTTCCTACATTGCTGATAAAATCCATGATCAGTTCATGAGATTGGAAAATGAAAGAGTGTTCAAATATTCCTCTATTATATACCATCTCATGCTTTACTATCAATCAGAAAGTTTCCCTTTCCATGTCAAAAAACTTGATGCCAAAGGAAATTCTAGGTCTGTAATCTTTTGGTCTGCAATCTCTCATAATTCCTTTGATTCTCCTTATTCTTATAATGAGTTCATTGACCTATTTGTGCACCCTGCAACCACCTTATTGACAGGAGTCTCCCATCCTAGGGTCAATAGTGACATCAAGAAAATTCTCCAACTCTTAAAGCAATACATGATAGGTGATTGGTACCTATACCGGAATCATACAGAAATTAGAATATATGGGTGTGAGCTATGTCCTTTCAAGTTACCAAAATATGTCCCAATGAGGCTCTTTGCGTTAGAGTATTTCAGAGAGATGATAAATTCAGACATAGTCCATTTTTGCAATGCAAAGAAAAAAGTTCAACTCAGAATTAAGAGTCAATTAGGTCCTTTTGTCTGTAATTCTAGGGATCCTGGAAAAGAAGCTGAAAGAATCCTAGAAGACTTTCTCAAATTGAAAAAAAGTTTCTACTGGGTACCTTATGACCCAAAAAACTTTATTTGCGATAGGAGGATGAAAAAGAAATTGTCACCATACCTTAATCATAGAATTCCAGAAATTGAACAATATGCCAATATGAATGAATGGATGGAAGGGATGTTGATAGAACAAGATAGTGAACAGGTCAGTGTTGAAAATTTTATGAAAGATCTTGAGAAAATACTTGACCTAGATTCTTTTGGACAGGTGCAAAGACCAGGAATTGGTCCTTCTTCTGTTAGAATCTTTCAGCAAAATTTACAGCAAATCAGTGCATTGCCCATAGTAGCGTCCAAAGGGAAAGAAAAGGAGGCTGATATACAAGTTACGGAGAAATTCACAATGACAGAACATCCCGAAAATTCTAAGGAACAGGGCCAAATACAGACTTCCCCCACTTAGATTAATGTGACAGGAATTTCAATTTTTCAAACTCCTCTCAATGAAGAAAAAGGTAAAAAGAGAGATGCAGAAACAACTACCCCTATCAGTGGATCTTCGGAACAACCTGATGTCAAAAGAAAAAACTTAAATCCTCTTACAGAAGAAGAATTTATTCAAGAAACCCCTGATAATCAGAGGAGAGAAGAATTAGGTAGTCAGCAAACATGTACAATCAGTGGGACATCCACTAATTCATAGAGAAAATAGCTACAAAGGCAACAAAGTGCAGAAGTATCTTCTTTCAAACTACCAGTGAAAGATGTCTGGGATATTAAAAGGACATTTATAAATATAAAGGCTAGAAATGATCCATTAAGACTTCAAGTTTATAACCAATATTTGAAGATGGCTCCAAAAAATCAACAAAGATTGATGTCAACCTATGACATCCAACAGGGTAAAATGGTAATGAGTCACTTCAAAGCCAAAGTGCAACAGCCTCAAACAACTGCAGATTATGTTAGAACTAATTTTGAAGTCATAGAAAAGGATATTCATCCTTTGGATCAGATTGAGCTGCACAAACAAACAGGTGAAATGATTTATTCTACTTTGACTGATAAATCAATGATGACCCAAAGATTACAGGATTCTATGGAGAATACTAATGCTCAATTGCATCTTGAAAAATCCTCTTCCCAGGCTAAGGACAACAGAATAAAGACTTTGGAAGAAATAATTATTGGATTGGGTCATAATCCCAAAGATTTCAAGGGTATAGAAGCCTTGATTAAGAAGAAAGATGATGATATTGCAGCCTTAAGAAAACCATTGAAGTTACCATCCTCAAGGCATCCACAGACTGTAGAAATTATAGAGCAAAACTCTGAAGAAGAATCCATGGATTTTCTCTTGAAACTGAATGAGCAACTAAATGAGACTGAAAAATAACTTGAAAAGGAATTAAAGGACAAGCAGGCAAACATTCCAGCATCTACAGCAGAAGTGATTATAGGTACCACAACAACAAGTCAGCCAGCAGAATTATCACAGGTCAACACTTCCAATTTAAGCACTGAAGAATTAATAAAATCAACGGAGGAATTGAAACTCCAAGTGACAGAGCTTTAGAAAACAAAGGTACAATTTATCTCCTTAGAGAAAAAATATGATATCTCAAAAATGAGTGTTGCAGAAAAGAAAAGAGAGATCAACAGATTAGAAAAATTGGTGAGATCATTAGAAAGGGATCTCACATTGGAGAAAACTTTGGGAGAAATCAAAGAAATTCTTTGGACCAACATCATTCAGTCAATAGAAGATGTATGGCCATCAATCCAAATAATGTATGAGCAAAATGATTTAATTAAATAGGCTCTGGAAGAAATTTTAAAGGCAAGAGAAGAATTAGGAAACATGCCTGAAGAAGCCAATAATCTTATACAATTTTTGAATACCAATAATAGATATCAACTTGAAGAACTAGGCATCCAAGACAGAACATGGACAATTTTTGAGATTAAAAGAGTTTTTACTAAAAGAAATTTGATGCAGAATCTAGAAAGAAGATGCTCTAATATGTAGGAAGAAGTCAATTCCTTTTTAGAGAGATTCAATATTTTGCAGAGTAAAGGATTTCCAAGTCCTTTAATTTCAGAGGATAAACTTATGAGCCTGGAAAAATATGTTGAGAAATTGAATAAATATGCTGACAACCAGGCCAGTTCATCAACCAGTTCATCAGTAACAAAAGCATTGCCTACGGGAAATATTCTTCATGACAATCTGGAAAATTTGTTTTATCTCGAACATGAGGTAAAACACTTATTCCCAATTTAGCCTACTTTCTTCAGATATACAGAGACTGATGAAACTCTGAGGAAGCTTCAAAGAACGAGAATACCAGAAATACAATGGTGGGAAGAAATGTTAGAATTTTTGTAAATATTATCCTTGTATGAATTTTGATTATTTACTACAGTAAGAGATGATAAAAAGAATAAAGAAAGATCAAACAGAAGTCAAAGTGTATCAGTACAGGTAAAGAGTATCAGTAAAACAGAGCAACCAGCATAGAATTACTAAAGAGGACAGTGACAAGCTCAATCATAGGGCCTGCCTCCAGCACATTCTCAAAAGAAGGAAACAACACAAAATCGGTTATCCTTTCTCTTATCTACGAGAACATCTGTCTCTATTTTCTTGTAATATATCCATGAGTCATGCTATATTATATCTCATTTTGTTAGGAGATATTTTTTATAATTCTTAGTATAAATAATCCCTCAATTGGAGTATTGAGGGGTGGATTCTTAGACTTTGCTGTAATACTGATTATTTTGGAATAAAGTGCTGTTGGACCAATTTTGCATGGCTAGCTGGATAAAGAATTGACACAAAAGACATTTCACAGGATTCTTGAGTCAGACAACGGATCAATAAGTCATCTATCCCTTATGTTTTAGAGTTTTTATACTTCTTTATTATACCATCTGTGTTTCATATCTGAATGATAAACGAAAAGGAATAATTCGGAAAGTGCTTAAGTGCAATCTATTTTCAATCATTGTTATTCTTAATGTTTTCTTCTGAAGTAGTTTAAACAGTGAATTCTTAATTGCTCCTATTTTCTAGTTTATCCATTCTGATTATTTGATAAAGAACTCTTAATTGATCTTTGTTAATAATCATTCAGGTTCCCTCTTTCGAAAATATTGAAGGATTCTTAATTTCCCTTCACCCACTTCGAGTCCATTCCATCTATTTTAAATCTTTAATTGTTCCCTATTTGATTACCTTGCCTTGTGAAACCATCCCTTGTTAAGAAACTACATCTAGTTAAGCCATATTCTTTGACTCCATTAGCCCAATGGACTAAAACTACTCAGTCATACCCCTCTGCTAATGAATTTCATCACCCAAACAAGAAAAATCAAAATCCCTGAACTTTTATAACTAGCCTAATATCTTTTAAAAACAAAGCTAAATATTACAGAGAGAGCCCTCTCTGGGTACAGATTGGCTAGATTCTGTACCTAAAAGTTGGTTTGTGGTTACCTCAGACACCTTTCCTCTTCCAACAACTTCAAGGAAAATCTGAGTGATAACATAGTGGCGACTCCGCTGGGGAACTAAATAATTTTATTGTTACTATTGTTTACTTTATAAACTACAGACAGAGCCTGAAGTTAGCCAGGTATCCTTTGAACTACTTTTTCTCTACAATTGCATAAGTAAATAAATGCTTCTTCAGTCTATCTCTGGTCTATTTTATGAACTGAACATTCGGTTTCAAACATTTGATCAGTTCCTCTAGTCAAATAAATCTTTAAGAAAATTTAAATCCAAAATCTTAAACCTCTTAAAGAGATTGTAGAAGTTGTATTGTTCATTCCATTTAGACAAAAAAAAAAAGAGAATCATCTAGAAAACTGGCTTCAGAAAGGACTCATTACACCAGGTCTAATCCTGATCCAAATCCCCCGCCTGTGTTTGAAAATCCGAATCTGATCTCCAGGATTCTTAGGAGACAGGAAATCCAAGATAGTTCTGGAAGTTCTAGACCTCTCTATAGATCAATATCCTGTCCTGTGAAGTGGATTTACGTTGAGGACAAACCTTTTGACGAGCAGTTTGAAACCTATTTATTTGTAAATTTTTCTGAATCCGAGTTGTCCAATTTGGTTCCAGACCCAATATTTATTGAAGATTTAAAATTTGAATTTGTTACTTCACATCTTGATAAACATTTGCAAAATTCCATACAATTTGAGCTTACCTCTGAAGGAACATCAAATATTTCTATGATCACTTCAGCCTCTCCAAGTTCATCAACATTTCCTCAAACATCTCAACCTCAAATTACTCCTTCTACTCCTCCACCCACCACTCATAGACCAACCTCACCTGTTAATTCATCACTACCTCTTGCAATGGAAAATAGATATGCTCCTTTAGTATTACCAACTAATCTGGGGGCTATGCCCCAAGACTAACAAAGTAAAATCACTCCTTTCGATGGTTCTGGTACCTACACTGCACAATAGCATACTAAAAAGATGACAGATTATTTTGAAATTTATGAAATAGATGCTGGTGATGTAAGAATGAGAATATTTGTCCAAAGTCTTACTGGAGAAGTCAAAACCTGGTTTAGAGTTCTTCCTGAAAACAGTGTCACTGACTTACAAGCTCTTTATAGAACATTTTTAAATAGATGGGAAAAGAAGAAAGATCCTCTTCAAATATTATCAGACTTTGGAAATTTAAAGAGAGGACCAAAAGAGACTGTGCAATATTACTGCACCAGGTTCTATGATGTTTACTATGATATTCCTCAAAACCTTAGACCTCCTCCAGATTCAGTATTAATTAAATTCCATGATGGATTTGATTCTGATATGGCGTATCAGCTTAAGGAAAGAGCTCCTCAAAATTTAGAAGATATGCAAAGTATAGCTGTTAGTGTTGAAGCCAACCTGATAGAGAAACGAGCTAGAGCCAAAGCTGAAAAGAGAATGCCTGTAAATGAAGAACCCTCATCTTTTGAAAAGAAACTGGATGCTATTATTAAAGGGATGGAAAGGCTACGAGATAGAGTAGAAACAATTGAAAAGAAATCTCCTCGGGATTGTCAACCAAGAAATACTGGGAGGAATCCAAATTTCAGAAAGAACCAAAACCAAAATACTGGAAAAATTGGTCCTGACCAAAATATTAGGCCCCCCATTCCAGGAAAATTATATTGAAGCCTCAACTTCTGATGAACCAACAGAAGATGCTCAAATAAATAATGTGACTGAACACAAGAATGAACCAGAAGTTTTTTTGACCCAAGAGGATCATGAATCTCACATTATTAAACCTTTTCAAACTCATTTAGGAGAATCATTTGACTTCAAGGAGGGATATGACACAACCATTTACGAAGTTCACAAGCAATATAATTTGAGGAGCAGGAGAATTGATATCCCGAAAACAAGTAAACAGAAAGCTACAAAACAACCCCTCAAAGGTAAAACCAATACTACCCCTGTACATATTCTTTCTAGATTAGATACTAATCCTGCCAACCCAATAATTGAAGACATATCCGATACTCAACTAAATAATAGACAACTTTCCAATAGTCTTCCTCCTAAAGGAAATGTAGAGGAACCTCCAGAAGTTGATTCAAAAACAACTTTAGCCCACAACCCCACTCCTGAGAAGGAGAAAAATACCGAAAACACAGAAGAAAAAGAGAATCCAACTTTCCGAAATACAAGAAATTAGACTGAAAAACCATTTAATCTGGAGGCTGAAGTAGGCAAAATAAAAATAGTTGCTCCATTTTCTGAATTATCTAAACATGATGTCTATCGAAGCCAAATCAATAGATCACTTAAGATCACTAAAAATGATGACTCAGTAAACGTTTTTTATGATAAGCCCAGATTACTCTTTGGCCCTGAAGTAAATGGAAAACCAGAAAGTGGAGGAACTCCTCCATTTTATGTAAGTTTAAATATACATGATAAAATACTTCATAATGCCATCCTTGATTATGGGGAATCTCACAATCTAATTCCCAAGTCTGTAATGGAAAAATTCAACCTAGATATCACCAGACCTTACAAAGATCTCTTTTCTTTTGATTCAAGTCAGGTGAGATGTTTAGGTTTAATCAGAGACTTGTGTGTTTCTCTGGTTCAATCCCCTGCAAAAACAATTTTGATGGACATAGTAGTAGCAGATATTCCTCCAAAATATGGCATGCTATTTTCTAGATCTTGGGGTGCAAAGCTTCAAGGATCCCTTCAATTGGACATGTCATATGCTACTATTTCAGTGTTTGGTCAACCTAAGAGACTATACAGAGAAAATTTAATGAAATATGTGGTCAGTAGTCAGGAGAAACCTGAAAACTTCCCCATCTACTCAGTACACTCTGATATGGACTCATTTATTCTTTACAACTCTGAAATTGATCCTCCTACTGAATTAGAAGTTCCAGCAGTAGAACCAAAACAAACTACAAATGGAAAATCTAGTGTTCAAATCCAGGAAATCTCTGAGGACAATAAAACATTAGATACTCATGAAAAACGACAAGAAAGTAAGAAATCAGATCTCACTGTTAAGAAAGTTCCTGAAACTCCCGATACCAATTATGAACATGAAATTCTTTGGCACTTAGAATTTGATGGTTCCGTTAATAAATTAGGAGAATGAGCTAGAGTTTGGGTGCATAATATTGAAAATGATCATGCTGAAGGCCATGCCTATAGATTAAATTTTAAATACACAAATAATATGGCAGAATACGAAGCTCTTTTGGTAGGTCTTAAACTTGTCAAAAGATTAGGGGAAATTAGAGTATCTGTCATAGGAGATTCTGATTTAATCATTCAGTAGATCAAAGGTCACTTTCTGACAAATTATCCCAGACTGAGAGAATATAGAGGAATAGTTGTAGAGATTCTCAATACTTTTCTACAGACTCAGCTTGTTAAAATCCCAAGAAAACAAAATTTGCATGCTCATAGTCTTGCAATGTTTGCTAGCACTTGTAAATTACCATTCGAACCTAATCATCAGTTCATAGCTGAGATTAGACACAAACCAGCCATACCAGACAATTTTAAGAATTGGCAAGTGTTTGCAAATGACAATCAGATTAACAATTTCATGACTTTAGAGAATGAATTTTCTAACAGTAACATAGATGAAGATACAGTCATTGAATCTGATCAAATAAATGAACAAGAAACATACATTTCAGAAGAAAGTGCAATTAAAATGCTTCATCCAACAAAGTTCACCAAAAAATAAATGCAGGACCTCAAACAAATGGAGGTTGATGAGATTATAGAAGAAGAATCAGAGATCATTAATTTAAAAGATAATCATTTTCCTAAGGGATTAACTCCTCTAGAAGATCTTTTCGATTCTAATGATATTATAAAGAAACCCAAAATGGAACCATTGAAAGCTAATATTGAGGAATATAATTTGGGAACTGAAGAAAATCCTAAAATGATAAATTTATCTAAATCTTTGTTTCCTGATCAAAAACTTAAATATGTTGAACTAATAAGAGAATTCCAGGATGTCTTTGCCTGGAGTTATGAAGACTTGAAATCATATGATACCTCTATAATTCAACATACAATACCTCTGAAAGAAGATCAGAAACCATTTAAACAGAAACTCAGAAGAATCAACCCTGTACTGCTACCTTTAATTGAAAAAGAAATCAAACGAATATATGAAGCAGGGATAATTGCTCCTATTAGATTTTCAGAGTGGGTGCCTAATTTAGTACCTACTAGGAATAAAACTGAAGAGATCAGATTATGTGTTGATTTAAGAAATGTAAATAAGGTCTCTTTAAAGGATAATTACCCTTTGCCCAAAATGGATCACATTTTACAAAGGGTAGTAGGTGCTTCTAGGATTTCTCTTTTAGATGGGTTTTCAGGATACAACCAGATTCTGGTTCATCCTGATGACCAGGAAAAAACAGCTTTTACA
The DNA here is from genome assembly GCA_034641835.2 of Pinus albicaulis. NCBI lineage: Eukaryota > Viridiplantae > Streptophyta > Pinopsida > Pinales > Pinaceae > Pinus > Pinus albicaulis. The sequence continues at coordinate 1,878,800,409 of CM076575.1, read as the reverse complement.
ATACCATGGGGCACATTCAAGTACGTTAAAATGCCATTTGGACTTTAAAATGAAGGAGAAACCTTCCAAAGAGCAATGGACATCGCATTTGAAAAATAAATTCATGAATTTCTTGTTATATATCTGGATGATTTAACTGTTTTTTCTAAATCAGATCAACAGCATTTGGACCATCTCAAACAAGTATTCATAAAATGCAGAAAATATGGTATCTCTTTAAATCCAAAGAAGTCCTTGTTTGGTCTTGAAGAAGGTAAAATCTTGGGCCATATCATTTCCAAAGATGGTATTAGAATTGATCCTGCTAGAATAGAAGCTATATTGCAGATACCTTACCCTAGAAATGTTAATGAACTTCAAGCTTTCCAATGAAAAATCAATTTTTTGAGAAGATTCATATCTAGCTTAGCTGAATTAATTAGATTTCTTACTAACATGTTAAGAAAGGATTCAAGTATTAAATGGATAGTTGAAGCCAAACAAGAATTTGAAGAAATTAAAATGGCTTTGACCAGAACATCGGTTCTTGCCAGTCCACAATTTGATAGAGACTTCATAATATTTTCATTTGCATCAGAACACACTGTAGCAGCTGTTTTATTACAAAAGGATGATCAAGGATGTGAAAAACCTATAGCCTTTTTTATTAAAGCACTAACAGATGCATTATTGAAATACAACATCATGGAAAAACAAGCTTTTGCACTTATAAAAGCCATTAAATATTTTAGAATCTACATATTGTATTCCCATGTGATAGCCTATGTACCAAATGCTATTGTCAAAGACATCTTAACTCAACATGGAATTGATGGCAAAAGAGGTAAATGGATTGCTACCATATTAGAGTATGATATTGAAATAAAACCTACAAACTGATAAAGGGACAGGGATTGGCTCAACTCATGACAGAAAAAAATTGCCAAGCCCTGTATATTAATGAACTGGATGACGAACAGGAGATGGCAACTCCACAAATCAGCCAGGCCTTCTTAGATTCACCATGGTATGCTGATATAATTTATGTATTGTTAAACCTGCAAGCTCCTCCAGGGTTATCCAGAACAAAGAAAAGGTTTTTAAAGATGACATCTTCAAAGTTTTGTATTTTAGATAATGTTATTTTTTGGAAAAATCATGAAGGCATTCTATTGAATTGTTTATTAAAAGATGAAGCTGACAAGGCTCTCAATGAATTCCATGCAGGAGACTGTGGTGGACACCTTTATTGGAAATCAACTGCAGATAAGATCCTAAGAGCTGGATTTTATTGGCCAACCTTGTTCTCTGATGTAAAGAAATTTGTCACTGCTTGCCATAAATGTCAAATTTTTGAAGGCAAGAGAAAACTATTACCTTTACCCCTGAAACCAATTTCCACTGAAAAACCTTTCCAACAATGGGGCCTAGATTTCATTGGATAAATCCATCCTCCTTCTTCTGGCCAACACAAATGGATCCTCATTGCTATAGATTATTTCACCAAATGGATAGAAGAAATTCCTTCCAAACAAGCCAATGGCACTGTAATTATAGGATTCCTAGAAACCAATATATTATCAATATTTGATTGTCCTGAGAAAATTATAACTGATAATGCTGCTGCCTTAAAATATAAGAAGATGATAAGTTTATATAACAAATATCATATCACCTTAAGCCATTCCACAGCCTATTACCCTTAAGGTAATGGACTAGCCGAGTCTTCCAACAAGAGTCTCATCAATATTATTAAAAAATTATTGGAGGAAAACAAGAAAAATTGGCACAAGAAACTTACAAATGCACTATGGGCAGACAGACTCACCACCAAAAAATATATTGGGACTAGTCCTTATGAGTTAGTCTATGGCATTGAGGCTGTATTTCCTTCATCTTTAGGAGTTCCTGTGATGAAATTACTTCAAGAAGCTCAGGTTGAACCTAATGATATTCAAAGGAGAATAAATCAGACTATCAATTTGTAGCAAACCAGAGAGGAAGTATATCAGAGATCCCAAGTATTGCATGGGAAACTAAAGAAGATATTTGATAAAAGGACCAAGGCAGAAGATTTCCAAATTGGAAACAAAGTTCTAAGATGGGATTCCAGAAGAGAGGATAAGGGAAAACATGGGAAGTTTGACTTATATTATTCATGCTTTACAAGGAAATAATACATATTTTCTGAAAAACTTGGATGATATAGAAACTGAAGAAGGGCCAGTTAATGGTCAAATTCTGAAACATTACTTTGATCCTATTTATTAGGATATCCTGATTTTAACATGTACATACTATATCCTTTGTAATTTTACAGTTTTGAGTGGATAGTAATTTACTGGAGTTGAAGCACGAGGAGAAGGACCTAAGCTTCAGAAGTATTACTGTCATACATACAATAAAGCAACAAGCAGAAGAAGATTACATAGTTCAGTCAAAATCATTCTGAAGACAATTGACCTGTTGTTCTTGACTTTTCACCAGGAAAAGCCATCCCCAAGTGGAGCCAGTGTTAGAATCCTATACCAATAGGTGTCATATATCATGATTGACTTGATGAGCTATGTAATATGTTCATACCTTTTCTTGTTGCAAAGGTTTTCCATATTGTCAAAAAAAATAAAAAAATTTAAAAAATGTAAAGAGGGTATACCTTAAAAGAAAAATCAAAGGGTAAAAAGATAAAAATGGCCAAAAAAGTAAAAGAAAATGAACCCCACCAAAAGAAAGGCCAAGGAAAGTGCGCTAGTCTAAATGCCACTACTTTTTGCTCTTGTGTAAATAAAAAAATTGTGTACAAATTGTATCTTATGCCACAATTTATGAACAATCAAACAGTTTAAGATTGGCTATTTCATTTTTCAATTTTATGTTTTAGAGATAGAGAATAAAATCTGACCAAACTGTTTAATCTTGGCAGATAAGTAGATAGGTAGAGTGAATAAAAGGAGCTCAACAGTTTAATCTGAGCCCTTGGATGTAATAAGGTTAGAATTAGATAGATTTCTACATGTAAAAAGAAAAGGTGTGATAACCAGTCTAAGTGCACCCTAATAAAGAAGAAAAAACGGTAGGGTAGGTAGATGTTGTTGCAGAATTACATGTGATGGATAATGACTCCAGATGTGTTAAATCTTTACTTTCATCACAAGTGCAAAGGTAGAAATTACACTGGAATAATTTCAAGCAAAGAAAAGTCAAATTATTAACTTCCCTTCTCATTTTTCCCTAAAAATTTCACTAATTTCCCCTAAGTACTAAGGAATTTGAAAATTAGAGGGGCTCAAGGCATTTCCTTGACTTTTGGAGGGACCAGACCCTCGGCCCAATAATTGAAAAAATCCTAAGTACTTATTCATAAAATCATTCATTCACATCCAAAAAATCTTTTCATAAGTAAAATCTCATTTTACTTATAAAAATAATGCAATATTTCACAAAAAACCCTATTCATGCAAGCATAAGTTAAAAAAATTAACCTAATGTTTTACACTTTGCACTTCCATTCATTTTTCATATTAATTTTTAACTTTATTATTTAAATCCCTATGAAAATCCACCCATCCTTGTATTAATTTAATAATAAAATTCCCAAATATTATATATCCAGCACCTTTGGTTGAAATATAACCTTAATATGGTGATTAATTAATCAAATCATGAGCCTGCATTCCCGCCACGTTTAAAATATGTTAATTAACCCTCACGGTCAATTAAAAACATACCTCACCAATAGAATTGCTCCCGATGTGATTAATTCACACTTAATTACATTGGGCCCGCCCTATGAATTCTCTGTCATCTGCCTTTCCCGACGACCATTTGATCAACCAATCCATGATCTACGGTTGTCATCCATATCGCTGCGCCTCCACGTCCAAATGATAACGTGCGATGGCTAAGTGGTTTTCTGAACAGTGCCACGCCACGTGTTGTTTATTGTATGGAATCGCTCGCCCTCCATTGAAAACCGCCCGTCCCCAAAAGCTGTGCGATAAATACCGTTTACCGCTTGCCTCCCATGTCAAAGCAACCGTACTGGTTGACATCATCCACTTAAAAAATAAAAAATAATCCCGCCAGCCTTTGAATTTGCAATTAAAAAACACCAACGCGTGTCATTTTCACTATTTTGTATAGCGACCAGTGTCCCATGCAAAACTTCAAAAACCAACTGTGAAGATTGTCAACCACCACCTTGCTGAGGAAATTTGTAGTCGAGCAATCCATAATTTGTCTGCCATAGCCAACACCTGTTTTTGTCACTGTTTATTTCCCAGAAAATAGGTATTTACCAAATTCCCGTTGAACTCTGCAAAATCCTGGTTTTTTTTTTAATTCCACACAAGAAAACTGAAACAGGGTTCAAGATTGGTCTTTATTTCATTCCTCAATCCCCAAAACTACAATTGTATTCCCAAACCTGTGATTGTGCATGTTTTTTCATCAAAACTCGAATTCATTTCTGAATCCACAAGAACCAAAAATGGAAATTCCCGTGGCTTTGAATGTTGCACCCCTGAATGCCCCTCATAGAGATTTAGACTATCTGCCTCTAGCAGATAGGGATTTCCAAATTAAATACCTCGTCCTCAGTGAAAATCTGCTCTGAATTTTTTGCCACTGCAGGGATAGCTTCCTGAATGGCTCTCAAATTTTTGGACTATGGGAATCCAATCTTCCAATGTACCTTCTACCCTCAGTCCACATTTTTACTGAAATAATCTATTACTGCCATGCCAATTATGATCCCAATCAACGAGCAGTCATGTCCCCGAGTCAAACCGTCATTTTCCCAATAACTGCTCAGTCTATCAACGAAATGTTATAGTTTCAGCCTGGTCAAGCCCTGACTCCCCTTTCCATGGGAGATTTACTTGAGAAATCGACCAATTTATCCCAAGAAGAGTTATATCACCTCTGCCAAACTTTCATGTTGCCAGAACATCAGCCTAAAGGCCCTCCCCCTTATGGATATACCTTTTTTACTAATGTGGGCAGACTCATTTTGAATATGATATCTTCTGTAATGGGTTTCAATACTAGTGAATATGTTGATCAATTAACCTTAGTATTGTTGTCAATTTTTACCCCTGGACAACCCCCTGCTATCAAATATGATTTTTCTTCTTACATTGGTGATAAAATCCATGATCAGTTCATGAGATTAGAAAATGAAAGAGTGTTCAAATATTCCTCCGTTATATACCATCACATGCTTTACTATCAGTTAGAAAGTTTCTCTTTCCATGTCAAAAAATTTGATGCCAAAGGAAATCCTAGGTCTGTAATCTTTTCGTCTGACATCTCTCATAATTCCTCTGATTCTCCTTATTCTTATAATGATTTCATTGACCTATTTGTGCACCCTGCAACCACCTTATTAACAGGAGTCTCCCCTCCTAGGGTCAATAGTGACATCAAGAAAATTCTCTAACTCTCAAAGCAATACAAGATAGGTGATTGGTACCTATACCAGAATCATTTAGAAATTAGAATATATGGGTGTGAGCTATGTCCTTTCAAGTTACCAAAATATGTCCCAATGAGGCTCTTTGCCTTAGATTATTTCAAACAAATGATAAATTCAGACATAGTCCATTTTTGCAATGCAAAGAAAAAAGCTCAACTCAGAATTAAGAGTCAATTAGGTCCTTTTGTCTGTAATTCTAGGGATGCTGGAAAAGAAGGTGAAAGAATCCTAGAAGACTATCTCAAATTGCAAAAAAATTTCTACTGGGTACCTTATGACCCAAACAGCTTTATTTGTGATAGGAGGATGAAAAAAAAATTGTCACCATACATTCATCATAGAATTCCAGAAATTGAACAATATGCCAATATGAATTAATGGATGGAAGAGATGTTGATAGAACAATGTAGTGAATAGGTCAGTGTTGAAAATGTTATGAACTATCTTGAGAAAATACTTGAATTGGATTCTTTTGGACAGGTGCAAAGACCAGGAATTGGTCCTTCTTCTGCTGGAATATTTCAGCAAAATTTACAGGAAATCAGTGCATTGGCCATAGTAGCATCCAAAGGGAAAGAAAAGGAGGCTGATATACAAGTTACGGAGAAATTCACAATGACAGAACAACCTGAAACTTTTAAGGAACGGGGCCAAATACAGACTTCCCCCACTGAGATTAATGTGACAGGAATTTCAATTTTGCAAACTCCTTTCAATGAAGAAAAAGGTAAAAAGAGAGATGCAGAAATAGCTACCCCTATCAGTGGATCTTCAGAACAACCTGATGTCAAAAGAAAAAAATTAAATCCTCTTACAGAAGCATAATTTATTCAAGAAACCCCTGATAATCAGAGGAGAGAAGAATTAGGTAGTTATAAAACACGTACAATCAGTGGGACATCCACTAATTCACAGAGAAAAGAGCTACAAAGGAAAAAAAGTGCAGAAGTATCTTCTTTCAAACCACTTGTGAAAGATGCCTGCGATATTAAAAGGACATTTATAAATATAAAGGCTAGAAATGATCCATTAAGACTTCAAGTTTATAACCAATATTTGAAGATGGCTCCAAAAAATCAGCAAAGATTGATGTCAGCCTATGACATCCAGCAGGGTAAAATGGTAATGAGTCACTTCAAACCCAAAGTGCAACAGCCTCAAACAGCTGCAGATTATGTTAGAACTAATTTTGAAGTCATAGCAAAGGATATTCATCCTTTGGATCAGATTGAGCTGCACAAACAAACAGGTGAAATTATTGATTCTACTTTGATTGATAAATCAATGATGACCCAAAGATTACAAGATTCTTTGGAGAATAATAATGCTCAATTGCATCTTGAAAAAGCCTCTTCCCAGGCTAAGGAGAACAGAATAAAGACTTTGGAAGAAATAATTATTGGATTGGGTCATAATCCCAAAGATGTCAAGGGTATAGAAGCCTTGATTAAGAAGAAAGATGATGATATTGCAGCCTTAAGAAAACAACTAAAGTCACCATCCTCAAGGCATCCACAGACTGCAGAAATTATAAAGCAAAACTCTGAAGAAGAATTCATGGATTTGCTCTTGAAATTGAATGAGCAACTAAATGAGACTAAAAAAGAACTTGAAAAGGCATTAAAGAACAAGCAGGCAAACATTCCAGCATCTACAGCAGAAGTAATTATAGGTACCACAACAATAGATCAGCCAACAGAATTATCATAGGTCAACACTTCCAATTTAAGAACTGAAGAATTAATAAAATCAATGTAGGAATTGAAACTCCAAGTGACAGAGCTTCAGAAAACAAAGGTACAATTTATCTCCTTAGAGAAAAAATATGATCTCTCAAAAATGACGGTTGCATAAAAGACAAGAGAGATCAACAGATTAGAAAAATTGGTGAGAGCATTAGAAAGGGATCTCACATTGGAGAATCCTTTGGGAGAAATCAAAGAAATTCTTTGGACCAACATCATTCAGTCAATAGAAGATGTATGGCCATCAATCCAGATAATGTATGAGCAGAATGATTTAATTAAATTGGCTCTGGAAGAAATTTTAAAGGCAAGAGAAGAATTAGGAAACATGCCTGAAGAAGCAATAATATTATACAATTTTTTAATACCAAGAATAGATATCAACTTGAAGAACTAGGGATCCAAGACAGAACATGGACAATTTTGTAGATTAAAAGAGTTTTTACTAAAAGAACTCTGATGCAGAATCTAGAAAGAAGATGCTCTGATATGCAGGAAGAAGTCAATGCCTTTTCAGAGAGATTCAATATTTTGCAGAGTAAAGGATTGCCAAGTCCTTTAATTTCACAGGATAAACTTATGAGGCTGGAAAAATATGTTGAGAAATTGAATAAATATGCTGACAACCAGGCCAGTTCATCAGTAACAAAAGCATTTCCTACGGGAAAGATTCTTCATGACAATCTGGAAAATTTGTTTTATCTCGAACATGAGGTAAAACACTTATTCCCAATTCAACCTACTTTCTTCAGATATACAGAGATTGATGAAACTATGAGGAAGCTTCAAAGAACGAGAATACCAGAAATACAATGGTGGGAAGAAATGTTAGACTTTTTGTAAATATTATCCTTGTATGAATTTTGATTATTTACTACAGTAAGACATGATAAAAAGGATAAACAAAGATCAAACAGAAGTCAAAGTGTATCAGTACAGGTAAAGAGTATCAGTAAAACAGAGCAGCGAACATAGAATTACTAAAGAGGACAGCGGCAAGCCCAATCATAGGGCCTGCCTCCAGCACATTCTCAAAAGAAGGAAACAACACAACATCGGTTATCCTTTCTGTTATCTACGAGACCATCTGTCTCTATTTTCTTGTAATATATCCATGAGTCATCCTAGATTATATCTCATTTTGTTAGGAGATATTTTTTATAATTCTTAGTATAAATACTCCCTCAATTGGAGTATTTAGGGGTGGATTCTTAGACTTTGTTGTAATACTGATTATTTTGGAATAAAGTGTTGTTGGACCAATTTTGCATGGCTAGCTGGATAAAGAATTGACACAAAAGACTTTTCACAGGATTCTTGAGTCAGACAACAGATCAATAAGTCATCTATCCCTTATGTTTTAGAGTTTTTATACTTGTTTATTATACCATCTGTGTTTCATATGTGAATGATAAATGAAAAGGAATAATTCAGAAAGTGCTTATGTGCAATCTGTTTTCAATCGTTGTTATTCTTAATGTTTTCTTCTGAACTAGTTTAAAGAGTGAATTCTTAATTGCTCATGTTTTCTAGTTTATCCATTCTAATTATTTGATAAAGAACTCTTAATTTCTCTTTGTTAATAATCATTCAGGTTCCCTCTTTCAAAAATATTGAAGGATTCTTAATTTCCCTTCACCCATTTCGAGTCCATTCCATTTATCTTAGATCTTTAATTGTTCCCTATTTGATTACCTTGCCCTGTGAAACCATCCCTTGTTAAGAAACTAAATCCAGTTAAGCCATATTCTTTGACTCCATTAGCCCAATGGGCTAAAACTACTCAGTCATACCCCTCTGCTAATGAATTTCATCACCCAAACAAACAAAATCAAAATCCCTGAACTTTTATAACTAGCCTAATATCTTTTAAAAACAAAGCTAAATCTTACAGAGAGAGCCCTCTCTAGGTACAGATTGGCTAGATTCTGTACCTAAAATTTGGTTTGTGGTTACCTCGGACACCTTTCCTCTTCCAACAACTTCAAGGAAAATCTGAGTGATAACACACTGCACCTTCCACATTTGACTCAAAATTAGACCATCTAGCCAAGAACATGGATAGATTGGAAAGAATGATGGAGAGGTTGGTTGTCCAAACAAATGCTCAGAATAGGAACCAACCTCAAAATCAGAACCAGAACTCTAGGATAAACCCCCCTCAGATTAGACAAAGAGATACTGATCAAAAAATTAGACCTCCATTCCAAGAAAATTATGTTGATGAAGATTAGGGAATGATAGAAGAGCCAAAGGGAATTGTTATAAACATTCTGGGAGTAAGTAATGAAGACTATGCCTTTTCCACAGAGGATGACCAGGCCACATTTACATATTATGGTAACGAAGGCTTGGAATCTGAGGACTATAGGAAAGGATTTGAGAATGCTATCATGGAAGTCCATAAACAATATGACCTCAGGAGCAAAAAGAACCAATAAACTCCCCAAACAAGGACCTCTAAAACTGCTACTAAAAACATATCTGAAAAGGTGATTAGAAAGGCTGCTGAAAACAACAAAACAACAGCTGAAAGTTCTGGTAAAAACAAAGGCAAAGGCACTCAAACCGCTGGTAAACAGAGTGTGGACCCTAGCAGCACTATCACTTAAGCTAATACCCCTGTAAAAATATTTTTAAATGATGTACATAGTAAAAACTAGCAAGCTGATTTTGCTAACATATTAGTGACTAACAAGACAGATTTGAGCCTTTCAAAGAATAAATTCCCTTTCAGTTTGGAAAGTGAAATTTCTAAAATCAAGATCTTTGTCCCCCTCACTAAGCTAGTCACTCAAGATGTATATAAGTGTCAGGTGTTAAGAGCTTTGAAAATAGAAGAAAATAATGATTCTGTCAACCTAAATGATGATCATCCAGCCCTTATATTTGGTCCTAAAATTAAAGGAAAGTTCCAAGAAGGAGTGGTCCCTCCTTTCTATGTCAGTTTGAATATCCACGATAAAATTTTACACAATGCTATGCATGATTCAGGGGATTCACATAACCTCATGCCCAAAGTAATCATGGAGAGATTAGGCCTTGAGATAACTAGACCATAAAAAGATTTGTATTCTTTTGATTCCAGTAGAGTAAAATGCTTAGGCCTGATTAAAGATCTTTGTGTAAACTTGACCCAAATCCTAGCCAAGTGCATAGTGATGGATGTGGTAGTGGCTGATGTGCCCCCCAAATATGGCATGCTTTTTTCAAGATCATGAGTTGGTAAGCTTCAAGGTACCATGCAAATGGACATGACATATGCCACCATCCTTATTTTCAGCCAACTTAGAAGACTTTATAGGGAATCACACATGAAATTTATGGTGAGTAGTCAAGAAAATTCAGAAAATTACCCTCTTTAGTCTGTCTATATAGACCTAGAATCATTCATTCTTTGCAATGATGAAAGCTTTGGTGAACTAGAGTTGGATAGTGAGCAAGCACCCAACATAACAGAAAACACGGAAGGAGAAAATAAGGGGGAGAGACTCTCAAACAGTTTTCCGAATCTGAAAATTACAGAAAACAAAACAGAGAGTATGAACCACCCATTGTCCATCAGCTTAGTGCAAATCATGAGAGTCAAGAATAAAGGCCTCAACTCCATGAAAAATTTAAGGAACAAGACCAACATAAACATGCTGTAGAACCCATAAAACTGCATGATGACAGTCTGAACATGGAAGACAAAGGGGACAGGAATGTAAACAACAACAAGTCTGAAACTAGCCCTCTTTGGAGTATGAATTTTGATGGGTCTTGTAATAGAAATAGTGCAGGAGTAGGTGTGTGGCTTCACAACACAGAGAAAAATTACGTTGAAATCCATTCATACAAGCTAAAATTCCAATGCACAAATAACATAGCAGAGTATGAGGCACTCCTCTTAGGACTACAATTACTGAAGAAATTAGGAGCCAAGAGGATAGTTGTTCATGGAGATTCTGAACTGATCACTAGGCAAATAAATGGAGAGTACACTGCCAAACATCGAAGACTAAAAGCCTATAGAAATGATGCCATGGAACTTTTGAAAGCTTTTGAGGAATATGAACTTGTTTTTGTCCCTAGAAGCCAAAAAATTCTTGCCAATGGTTTAGCTTGTGCTGCCAGTTCATGTCAAAGACCCTATGACAACAAACAATTCATAGTCCAAGTGTAATATAAGCCAGCTTTCCCAGACAATGAAAAGTATTGGCAGGTCTTTGAGGGAGATAAACATATAAAGGACTTCTTGCAATCCAGAAATGAGTTTGAATTGCCAAATTCAGACTCAAAGTATGATAAAGACTGTCTTGATGAGGAACAACCTGTTGAAAAAGAACCTTCTCCCATTACAGAAATAAATCTTCTAACAAGAGAGTTCGAAAATCAAACAGAAGATTACATAAACTCAGGAAAATAAAACATAGAGGTACTACAGTCTAAAGACAAAGGTTTACCCAAAGGACTATAACCTCTAGAAGACTCGTTTGATTTTAGTGACGTTGCCAAGAAACCAACAATAGAACCCATTGAATCTGATATTGAGGAATGCAATATAAGTGGTAAAGACAAGCCTAAAATGATCAAGTTATCCAAAACATTGCCAGCTCACATGAAGCTGAAATATATTGAGTTGTTTAAAGAGTTTTCAGATGCATTTGCTTGGAGCTATGAGGATTTAAAGGCATATGACACAGAGACCATTCAGCACACAATACCACTTAAGGAAAACCAAAACCCATTTAGACAAAAATTACGCACAATAAACCCTGTGCAGTTACCTCTGGTTGAGAAAGAAATTAGGAAAATGTATGATGCTGGAATTACTGTCCCTGTGAGATACTCAGAGTGGGTATCTAATCTTGTAGCTGTAAGAAAGAAAATAGGAGAAATAAGGCTCTGTATTGACTTTAGGAATTTGAATAGAGCCTCATTAAAAGACAACTATCCCTTGCCTAAAATGGAGCACATATTACAAAGGGTAGTTGGTTCCAAGAGGATTTCTTTGCTAGATGTCTTCTCAGGATATAATCAGATATTGGTACTTCCTGACGATCAACTGAAAAAAACTTTCACTACTCCTTGGGGCACTTTCATGTATGTGAAAATTCCTTTTGGATTAATGAATGCAGGTGCCAAATTTCGAAGAGCCATGGATATTGCTTTCTCAGAGGAAATAGGCCACTTCATTGTGATCTATTTAGATGACATTATAGTCTATTCCAAAATAGATGAATAACACCTAGTGGACCTAAGAAAGGTCTTTGAGAAATGTAGAAAATTTGGGCTATCTTTAAATCCCAAGAAGACATTGTTTGGTCTCCAAGAAGGTAAGCTTCTTGGCCACATCATATCTAAAAAGGGGATTAAAATAGACCCAAAAGGGTTGAAGGTATATTGCAAATCAGTCACCCCAGAGACATCAAAGAACTTCAATATTTCATTGGAAAGATTAATTTCTTAAGAAGGTTCATACCCAACCTGGTAGAACTCCTTAGGAACATGAAAAACATGTTAAAGAAAGAGATAGGAGTTAAATGGACCTTAGAAGCAAATAAATCCTTTAAACTGGTCAAACACACACTTACTCAAGCACCAGTCCTTATCAGTCTTGATTTCACTAAGGACTTCTTCGTATTGTCATTTGCATTAGAACATATTGTGGTCGCTATCCTATTACAGAAAAATCCAGAAGGACAAGAGCAGCCAATTGCATTTTTCGGCAAGGCATTAAGAGATGCACCTATGAAATATAATATCATGGAAAAAAATGCCTATGCTTTGGTCAAAGCCTTGAAGGATTTCAGAGTTTATATCTTACACTCTCACATTATTGTATTTGTGCCTCATGTAGTGGTAAAGGACATCTTGTCACAAGACCCTGATGGAAAAAGAGGAAAGTGGATTGCTGTGATACTAGAATATGATTTGGAAATTAAACCCACTAAACTCATAAAGGGTAAAGGCATAGCAAAATTAATGGCTGAATCTAATTGGAAAGCACTTGATATAAACATGTTAGATGCATTAGATGCACATGAAGAGTTAGAAACTCCTCTTATTGAAGATCGTTTCCTCAATTCATCTTGGTATGTTGATATTTTGTATGTGCTTACTAATCTCAATGCTCCTCTTGGTATGTCTAAAACAAAGGAAAGATCCTGAGAATGATGCAGATAGGATCAAGCATGAGTTTCATGAAGGAGAATATGGAGGCCACCTAAATCGGAAAACCACTGCTAATAAAATCCTTAGAGTTAGCTATTACTGGCCCACCCTCTTTCAAGATGTCCACAAAATGATAGTTTCCTACCACAAATGCCAAATCTTTGAAGGCAAGAGAAAACTACTTCCCTTACCCTTGCAACCAATCATTGTTGAAGCTCCTTTTCAACATTGGAGCCTAGAATTCATTGGAGAAATCCATCCTGCCTCATGTGCCCAACATAGATGGATACTCACAGCCACTTATTATTTCACCAAATGGATAGAAGCCATCCCTTCTAGGAATTCCACAAACTCAATTATCATAAAATTCCTTGAAGATCATATCCTGTCTAGATTTGGCTATCCTAGGAAAATTATCACTAACAAAGCTGTTGCATTTGGTTATAAAAATATGGTTGATTTATGTCATAGATATCATATTGTGCTTGGTAATTCCATAGCTTATTACCCTCAGGGTAATGGGCTGGCAGAGTCTTCAAATAAAATCCTGATAAACATAATAAAGAAGCTGCTGGAAGAAAATCAGAGGTCATGTCACAACAAGCTGGTGCATGCTTTATGGGTAGATAGATTGACAAAAAAGAAATCAATTGGAATGTCTCCTTATCAGCTGGTTTATGGAGCAGATATAGTTTTTCCTAGCAGATATAGTTTTTCCTACCAATTTAGGAGTGCCAGTGATGAGGTTGGTCCAAGAAATACAATCAGAAGAAGATAGAATGATGAGAAGGATAAATCAGACCATACATCTTCAGTAAGCCAGGGAAGAAGTTTATAACAGAGCACAGAAAGTACAAGAGAAGATCAAAAAGTTGTTTGATAAGAGGAAAAAGGCAAGTAATTTCAAAATTGGTGACAAAGTTCTCAAATGGGATTCTAGGAGAGAAGATAAGGGAAAAAATGGCAAGTTTGACAATTTATGGCAAGACCCTTACATCATTCAATCTGCCATTGGTCATAATGCATTTTTTCTACAAGATATGGATGGTACAGACCTGTTTGGGGGTCCTGTCAATGGCAGGATGCTCAAACATTATTTCTGCTGAAACCTCTATTTAAAGCTTTCACTCTTCAATGTAAATATCATTTCTTTGTTTTGTTTTGAAAAGAGAAAAGTACAAAAAAAGAAAAATAAAAAAAAATACAAAAACAAGAGTAAAGAGGGCAGATATAAAAGAAGAAAGGTACAACCCCATACCAAAAAAAGAAAAGAAAAATCTGAAAGTGTGCAAGCTTAAATGCCACTACCAAAAGAAGCACTGCTATTTAGTCATACAGCCTAATCATGACTAGATAGATTTCAATTTATTGCCGATAGGTTAGTGAAGAATATTTTTCAAACTGTTTACTCTTGGCTTATCAGTAGATTAGATTAGGATAGAAAAGAATGGTTCAAACATGCTCAAAATCTGAACCAAAGAATCAAAAGGAAAGAATGGCTCTAATCAGATCAAGACCTGAGCCAAAGATACAAAGAAGGCTGGTTCTAACATACTAAAAACTTGAACCAAGAAAAGAGGAAGAAGACAGCTCAAAGAGATCAAAGTCAGAGATGAAAGAAAGAAAGAAGGCCTCTCATTGTTTTCAGATCTTAAGCCTTCCAAGTTTTGTTTTACTTTCTGCAAATAAAGGTCTATGTGTAGTTTGTTCTATGCCATAGTCTTACAGCAAATCATATAGTTTAATCCTGGTTTGGTCATGTTTTCAATTTCTATTTTAGAATATAGAGAATGATATCTGTCAGACAATTTAATCTTAGCAGATAGTAGATTAGGTAGAGAAGGTATGAGTTCAAC
Organism: Pinus albicaulis; assembly: GCA_034641835.2. NCBI lineage: Eukaryota > Viridiplantae > Streptophyta > Pinopsida > Pinales > Pinaceae > Pinus > Pinus albicaulis. Next base: position 1,878,785,197 of record CM076575.1, on the reverse strand, counting down.
TGTTTAATTTGAACTCATGGAGAAATAAGGGTAGATTTAGAATAGTTTTTCCTATTTTCAAAAGAATAAAATGTTGATGTCAAAGGTTTGCAAGTCCAAGTGCACCTTATGAAGAAAAAATGTTAGGAAATTAGGCTATTTAGGTAGCTATTTGGGTGAAATTGATTTGTTATAATGTAATGATTGCTCATTTTTCAAGCAGTATGATCAAAGAAGAAAGAGGATTTTTCAAAGTGCAATACATTGATCTACATTCCAGAGATAAAATTTCTGAGGTTCTTGACACCTCCAAGGAGCTGCCATCCCCAAGTGGAGCCACTGTTAGCCATCAGTAAATTTTGCTGCAATAGATGATGGCTAAATTTGTTGTGTGAGCCTTAAAAATATTATTTTCATAGAAAACTACTCATTCTTGAAGCCTGTGATGTCCTCTGACTTAAGAATAATCTTCACTATTGTTTCCTTCAAAAGAGCATGCCAAGAAGCCTGTTATCCCACCATCATTCTTCATCATTTCCCCTTCATCTCATTTTTCCTCTAAAAAGGCCCATTTCCTCCCTAATTTACCCTCATTTCCCCATAAAAATCCTTTAAACCTATAAAAACCCCTTTTTATGGTTTAAACTATCCTTTTTTAACCCTATCGGAAATCTCAAAAAGGCCCAAAAAACCCACTTTAGGCCTTATTCCGCTCTTTTATATTAAAAACAGGCCTTAAGCACCTCAGGGCTTAAGCCCTCCACCCCTTCTTCTCATATAACCCTACTCCCATGTCCAGGCGTTAGCCCTCAACCCTTTTCTTCTTATCCCCAGTCCTCATTTCTTCCACAAGACCACATCCCCGCCCTTTTCCCTACAACCCCTTTCGCTTAAATTCTTTCATCCGCATTTGTCTCCCCAAGCCAATATCCACCATTGATCGCGCAAATCTAACAGCTCAGGCTCACTACGGGGGCACCCGACCAAGGTGGCCCATACTCCCCAGTGCCCTTGTAGTTGACCCTTTTGACCACATAAGATATTCATTCAATGACTGAGATTTACTGCGGAGACACCCGGCCCGCAAACCCGTCCGTACCCCCCATCCCCCCACAGTTGACCTCAGCCATCGATCTAATCCAAATCCAACGGTGCTCATTACCTCCTCCCATTGAACCATCCCTCTGACCGCCAAACTTATTCATCCCTCTTGGAAAATCTACACCGTCGATCATGTTGATCGGACGAACTCGTCCTTCCCCTATCATTTTACAAACCCGCACTCCCCGAAAAAATTGCGGATGTCATCCTCGCTGGCCCACCTTCCACTTTCCTCCCACTGCCCAATCCATTCCTGCCACCTGTCCTCCACCTTTTCCTCCCTCCATGCACCTTCCTCCCTTCGCGCTCACTTACCACCGTTGATCTGCATCCCCGCAGATCAGATGGCTGACGCGCTCCAATGCCCCCTTTTCCCCGCCACGCATCTTGAGCGCGAAATGGCCTGTTTTGCAGAATACATATGGTGATAAATGTATGGAATCATGTTCATATTGGTTAATACCACTTACTGCCTGAACATTGCGTGAAAACCATTTTTGGATTCCCAAAACCACCTCTCGTTTTTCGCACCAATATTCAATTTTAAACCCTGTTCTGTGGTTCCGCCTATGGAATCCTCTTTTGCGCATCTTCCTCCCTTTGCAAGTGCTCCATGCCCCCCACTTGAGCCTCCGAAGCAGTCAAAGCCCCAACAACGTAGGTTTTTATAATATGTTTATGTTTTTTTGCAGGTTTTAATGACGACCATTGACACACAGGCTTCCCACAACAAAATATTGTTGCAGAACCCCAGGAGATGGTTTTCTAAGGCCCGATTGAATGTACAAAGGGAAAAAAGGGCCAAAATTCCACGTTTTCACGAATAGTGGTTACATAGCAAGGTCCTCCGACACATCACTACCACCTGTATAACCATCAATAAAGACAAATATCAGAAGGATAAATACAAAGGGATTAAGCATAAAGTTGAAGATTAAACACTTAAAATCATAGTATAAAGACAAAAAGACAATTTAAAGACAGAAGATGGTTCGAGAAGGTCTAATAAAGCCTTAAAAAACACAATGAAAAGCTAAATGTCAGTGTTTAAAGTGCTGAACAAGACATATCACCAGGGTAAGAGTCTCGAAAGACACCTACAGTCCTATTCTACCTCAAAGGAATACATATTAGATGCACAGTCAGAGATATTTTGGCCAAAGACACCTCAGAAAGAAATTGACAGCCATCCAGCTGACAAACCCTCTTTAAAACTATTATAACAGTTATTAAGCAAACATGGGGCTACAAAACCCAAAAAATGACAGTTTACTTGTCATAGAGTTCAAACAGGGTACTTCAGACCAAGATATCTTCAAAGAACACACTTCAGAGTTATTACCAGCCTACCAGATATGCCTCAAAGACAGGAAAATCTACTAAAGTGGTACAAACAGTTAATGCTATGATTGTTAAGCAGAATGGGCATTCGAATACCTCTCCCCCTCTGTCTTAATTGATATTTATTACCATTTCTACAACACTCTTCCTCTTGGCACCTATATGTATTGACAGAAAACTCATTGTAAAGGGTTGATAAATTGTTAATAGTTGAACTGTTATTGAGTAAAAGTTGCTAAGTAGTTGTAATATAGTAGGCTGGGAAGAGAAGTACCAAACTGTAAAAGCTATTGGACTCAAAGTATGTAACTAGTTTTGGACATCAAATAGACAAGCAGATTCACTGTATCCTGATCTAAATCATTGGTGATGTTATTCTCACTGTAATTGTTATTTTCCTTATGTTTCCATACTGTCCATTTTCTTTGATAAAGAGCAACAAATATAGATTAGGATTTACTGCAAAGTACCCTATCTCTCACTAATAAGATTTATCTCTATGTTTTCTTCTAAATGTGTGTTTTGGAATGATTTCAATAGAGTATAACTAGTCAAGGAACGCTGGTGAGCCCATGTCTTGCTGAGTAGAACTTGAGATGTTGTTCTTGAATGATATTTTCACTGCATGCTAAGTAGAGTCCTAATCAAGGAAGTTTATGGCCAGCCCTGTCCCTTGTTAGTCTTAAATAGCTGTTTTGAAGATTTCCCTTAAGAGTAGGCCAAAAGCAGGCTAGGTTAAAAGTCCTTACTTGATCTTAGGTGAATTTTTTATGTTTTTCTTATATGTTTTATATTCTTAAGAGTATGTAAAAACCAGGATAGGTTAAAAGTCCTTACCTGATCTTAGGTTGCCCTTTGTTTTCTTACATGTTTTCTTCTTTCTCATCATTTCTTAATGTTTCATACCACAAACTAAACTTAAAATATCTTCTGATATAGATGACTTGCCCTTTGATAACCCTTGAATAGTTGTTGCGTAAGTAAACCCTTTTATGAATCCATAGCCCAATGGTTTAGCACTGTTTTGGACCTATCTTCCCATGCTAAAATATCCTTCCACTTATTTCCTCCTTCACTTCACATGACCTTCTCATTTAATGATCCCCAACGAAAAACAAACAAAAAAATCCCCTGTACTTCATAACTAGCGTAATATCACATCATAAACTTTAAAGATATATCCTTTGAAAAAACATATAGAGAGATCCCTCTCTAAATCCAGGAGGGCTAGATCCTAGGATTCCAAAGTGGTTCTGATGTTGCCTTGTCATTTGGTATGCCAATCTACCAAATCACAGGACCCCAACACCATTGTCTTCGAGTAATGCCTCCATCCTATCATTCCAAGCAACGTAGGTCGAGCTGCCCTCGAGTGAATACTCTAAACTCAATCTATTGAAAACCATTTTGATCTTGAGTCAGTTGTAGCACCAAGAAAGTCGTTCTACAAATTCGAATTCTATCCACCAACAAACTCAGCTCCTGCTTCACTTTTGTAATTTCTTGTGCTCTAATACCATGTATAAATTATACAATATGCATGTATATATTAGATTCACCTGATCTAATAATATGCTAAAGTCAAATATTTAATCTATTCTACAAATCTTTATGGAATTAAAAATACAATCGCCAATTACATAAGCATGAAGAAATATCAATCACACACAACACAACTAATTTCTTAGGGAAAGCTTACAGCTAAAATTCCCACTATCTTCTACTTTATATTATATCATGTATCATGAAACCATTAAATAAACAAATCTTCTCTCAAGAGCCCTCAGTAGATCAGCTAATTGTCTCACATTTTCATACAAAAATTGGAAAATCACTTGCTCAATTTACTATATCCAGACAGCCTGCCTCCACTGCGCAATCTCTAATGGTAAAGAACCCTGAGTAATGGATGCATTTTCTACCTTGGCTGTGTAAATATCATGGGCTCATCGAATGTGTGTTTTCTTGCATGTGTGCAAGTAGATAATGTTACAACTGATAGTTATCTTCCCTTTCACCTAGAACTCAACTGGGTCTCCACTAGATCTAACCTGCATGCAATTAAAAAATAGTAAAAACATTAGTTTCATGTGAGATCACTACATGTGAATTAATTAATATTATATTCACTTGATCTCTCATTAGTGTATCTGCAGTTACAACTAGCACAATTTACGTTAACTCACTTTACTGAGTTAAATTGATTTACAACTTGCACAACTCATGCACCACTACAATTCCAACTCTGTTACTACTAGAATCACTCAATTACAACTAAAGTCAACCTGCATGTCCCACCAACCAACCTATTAACTAGAAATTGACTTAGATAACTGATTTTCCACTTGAGTTAACTATTTTCAAGTCCACATTGAGAATATATTATAGTTTAATGTCCATCTATATTAAGGGATAATAAAAGTAGACATTCACCTAAAAATAGCCTGTGTGGGCCCCACCCTAGTGTAGGTGCTTAATTTTCACTAGGATCATGGATTTTGTTTATGGATGCCAATTTCATTGTTTCTTGTTGCAAACTTCAACAGGAAATCCATGAGATGTTCCTAATGAAACTCCTATAGTAGCCTTCCAACCCCATAAATGACCTTAGCTCATCCACATCCCTAAGGGTTGCACACTCCATGATAGCCCTTATATTTTCTTGATCTAATGAAATGTAATGCAATACCTTCCTTAGAAACCAAATTCCCCAAATAATGCACCTCTCTCTGAAATAAACTGCATTTTCTAATATTCGAATACAACTGATTCACTCTTAGAAACCTCAATAGTTCTACTATGTGTTCGACATGCTCTTCTTCATTCTTAGAATATATCAATATATTATCAATTAATACAATAAAAAACTTGTCCAGATAAGGAAACAACACACTATTAATCATGCACATAAAATTAGTTGGAGCATTGTAACACCATCATCCCGCATCTACTCAATTAACTGGTCAACCAGGATAAACATGTGACGAAGAGTTACTATGATCAAATTAAACCTCCTAGGTGACCTTAAGGAAGTGTAATCGAAGGAAACACATCACACTTACCTTCCACATCAGCAAAAATACTCCCAAAATCCAACCCAACCGCTCAGGCATTTAGACCTGGGTCCCACTGAGGTTTTAGGCCTTCAAACTCCCATATGCTCCCACAATATAGGCATTACCATAATTTTGAGGTCTAAATTGGGCCTCCTAAGGAAATTATAAAATAATAGTGGAAATAATAAAATAATATTTGATTACATCATCAAATTTTAGAGCGGAAAAGAAAAAACCACTTTTTCAACTCATATTTTCAACTTATCTCCCAAATTGTTTACTCAAATTTTGAGTAGGATTACTCGTTGGATGAAAAATTTAATTCCTCATCCAAGGAGTACCCATGTTGCATAATTTTGATGGGTCCTATACAAAAAATAATAAATACATGAAAAATGTGATTGCAATCACGTTTTTTTTTTTTTTTTTAATGTATTCCTCATTTTTCATGTAGCAGGGTCCATCAAAAGTATGAAAAATGGGTACTCCTTGGATGAGGAATTAAATTTTGCATCCAATGGGTACTCTTGCTCGAAATTTGAATAAAAAATTTGGGAGATAAGTTGAAAATACAAGTTGACAAAATAGTTTTATTATTTTATTATTTTTTAATCTTTTTACCCTTTTACTTAAAAAATGGCAAATCATCCCCCATGGTTGACATCATCATCTTGAATACTATTGGTTCTTAAAAAGTTTATTTTTGTTGTACATTTTTTTTAGGAGGCCCACTTTAGACCTAAAAATTCCCCTAATGCATGGATGTTTATGGGAGGCTCTTGATGCTCCCATAACATATGCAAGCATGAGTCCATGGATTTTTTCCCACATACCTATGCTAGTGTACGTAGGTTTTAAGACAGATTCTAGACACAGATCCTAGATCATTTCCCAGAATTCAACGACAAGCTCAGACATGAAATATAACAACAAAAGAGTGGTGAAAAATAAATACTGCAATAAGGGCTTGGCTTGACCCCTACCAACCATGATAGCCATTTCATCAAACATGTCGCAAATATGTAATATACAGGTTTAAATAACAGATCTAAACATATGGGTCTCATAACTATCTGAGAATCACTAAGAAGCATTGTTCCCTTACATCAGTATCTGCATCATCATCTATCAGGTCATAGATACATTTTTTATTCATTTACAAATAAAAAAATGAGGAGATACATACATCATCACTATTAGAATACATGCTCACAACTACCAGAATAACAACAAAAATATCAAGGATACATCAACGACATGATCCACATATAAATCTTTACATTACACATCAAATTCCAAGGAAAAAAAATTCTCAGTAATGAATTTAAAAGACAACCGGGGATGGGACTACCATGCTGCAGCCAACCATAGATTGGCTAATCCAAATATCTCTTCAGACTGTCACCCTTGTGCCATATTCCAAGCATGAATGTGGGACTTATAACCAACAAAAAAAACCAAACAAACATGGATTCTTCAAGATTTCTCCACCTATGACCTGAGGAATTTTACTGCCTCCTAGTCTCTTAGGCTTTACCGTCATCCACAGTTTGATCCAGGGATCACTAGTCCCTAGACTGAGACCAACTCTCAATGCTTTACCATACATCCCATCATGGGACTTCTAGGCCCAACGAAGAGAAACCCACCTCTTGGATTTATCGTATATCTCTCCATTCATCAGCAAGGATTCTTAAGCCCACTAAGGCACACAGTCATGGCTTTACCACAAACCATAGTCTTTTTCAGAGATCACTAGGCCAGTGGCTTTACCGTAATCCATAGTCCACTTCAGGGATCACTAGGCTATGTGGTTTTCATTTTAGAGATCCACCTCACTCATCTTTGTATCCATTTGGAAATCTAACTCAACCAAAACATGAGATCCCATCACATCAAGGCAATCCGTAAATGGAAAGGCTAGCCTGAAAACAATGTCCCAGTTGGAAAAAACCATTCCATGACAGAAAAGAACCACATGCAATACCATTCATTCCCAATATAGAAAATAAATCACACATGCAAATCAATACCTTCTAAGAATCCTTCTGTAGTTTCTTGATCTTGATATTCCTTGCTTTCTCCTTCCTTCCTCTTGCCTTCTTTGCCTTTCTTGATCCAATGCCAAAATGCTCCAAGAAAACTCTAATTGTCCAAGGGTGAGTGAGAGAGAGAGAATAATGAGAGAGCTCCAAAAGTAAATTGAAAAAAGGTACCAACTGGTCCTCAGAAGCCTTTTTATTGATAAGGCCTCTATTTTATTCATTTTCCATTGTTTTCCTTAATTTTCCTCCTCGCATGCAACCTATTAAATTTCATCTCCCTTTTCTCCTAATTTCCATTATTTTCATAAATAAATGTTCCAAAATGCTAATTTTTCTTTCCAAACCTTTTTCCTTTCCCTTTTCCATTTTCCTTAGCCATAATAAACCAAATGAACACCCACTAGGATTTTTTTTCCCAAAATTCAACTTGGAATAAGTGTCCCATCAACCGTGGTTATTATTTTTTCCATTATTAACTTCTATTACATGGAATTTTCACAAGGATTGTTACAACATTAGTCAAACCAAATGGAACTACAACAAATTCATAATTCCCATACCTAGCCTAGAAAGCAGTCTTATAAATTTACTCTTCTTTGATTCGTAGATGATGGTATCCTGATCTCATATCAATCTTCGAGAACACTATCACTCCCTTCAACTGGTGAAACATGTCATTGATCCTCGACAACACATACATATTCTTGATGGTTAAATTTTTCAAGTTATTGTAGTCAATACACAACTTGATATTACCATCCTTAATATTCACAAACAATACCAGTGCACCCCACAACAACACACTTGGATTCATGTATCCCTTGTCAAGCATTTCCTTCAACTCCAACTTTAGTTCCACTAACTCTGGAGTGTTAATCTTGTAATATGACTTTGATGTTGGTGATTCCCCTAGTACTAACTAAATAGAAATATTGACTTCCCTATGAGTTGGAAACTTTGAAATCTCTTTGGGGAATACATCCTGAAATTGTTGCAAGATAGGGTACCTTTTCAAGACCTCGACATCCTCAACATATTGACCTTTATAACTCGTGATATGCACTACAAATAACACACACCTTCCTATGAGTTCACTTTTCCTACATATGTGTAACCATTTGAACCAATTTTTTCTTATTATTACCTCCTAAAATTCTTTGTTCCTCATTTTCATCCAAACACTCAATAGCATTCTCATAATAATCCACCTTAGTTATGTGAAGATACAACCAATGCATACCCAATAACATATTGTATGATCCCAAGGGAAGCACATTCATATGCGCTAATGTAGGCATACCATTCAACTCAAATACACAAGCTCTTACCCAATGATGAACCCTTTTCTTTGTACCTATAGAAAACTGCACTAGCCAAGATTATGCATGAAATTATTTTTTTAAACCACACTTATTCGCAAGGTGAGGGTTAACATAACTATAAATAGATCTAGGGTCGATAAAAATAGAAATAGCTGGATCAAAAATCCTACCATACATCTCAATAATCGATGCTTGGTGATCCACCTACTTGTTATCCAATTCTACATAGATACGAGGATTACTCTTCCCAAAATCCCCAACGATATATGCTTCTTTTGCACTATAAATATGAGGCCTACTACCCTGATTCTGAAGAAAATCCTTATTAATATGTTCCTTACGACATGTCCAACACTGCGACTGTCTCCTACCATCACCTCTGTTATGTTGTTCTCTAGGATGAGGTCCATTAAAATTCTTGTAAGGTGCAACATTCTCTTTCTCAACTGCATCCTAGGGTCTTTTCCTTTTTGGCTGCCATTTACCTTTAGTCTTGTCTTTATCATTTCAACCTTGTTAATATTCTGCCATACACTTTTTTTTCTCATAGTAGTGTTTCAACTTTTTGATGGCTCCCTCCAACGATATAGGGTCATCAAATTTGATCTTGTCTTTCAATGCTACCGGAAACCCACTAATGAATCTTTGAATCTTCAATTTATCCTCTTTATGATAAGACACATACTTTATCAACTCCAAGAATCAGCTAGTATACTCCTCATCGGTCATAGAACACATATTTGACTCAAATAACTCCTTTCACCTGTCATCATAGTATCTCTCTAATAGATAATTATTTTTTAAAAGTCTTTCAAACTCCCTCCAAGTCAACTCCTCTTCGAAAATACTTCTAACATTCTTCACATCTTCCAACTAAATATCTTCTTTACCTTTAATACTTAAGGTAGATATTATGGCCTTCATGTTATCTGAATATTCATGCAATGTGAAGAAGTTATTCATACAAAGAAACCAACCTTCTGCATCCTGTGACTTCTTGATTGCTCCATCAAATTTACGTGGCTTTTATTTCTTGAACCCATATGGAAAATATCCCCTGTCACTCATCCTGTAAGGTTTGAGATGACCATGATACCTATCTAAACTAGAACTAGAATAATTTCCATATCCAATACCTCTCCTATCAGGTGTGTGTTGGTGTGTTTGGTGCACGAATGTACCAAATCACACTTTCTTAAGAGTGGTGGTTTTTCCCTCTTAATTTATTTGTCACAAGCAGAAAATAGATGGGGTCAAGCAAGTTAGTGGAACATGCTAAAACATAAACACATTAGATTAGAGAAATAGCATGCATATTCAAACATAAAATCTAAACTAAAACTAAAACAATTAAAACAAAATATCTAAATAGAGTCAAACAACTTCAATAATCCAAAAGGTGGCGCTTACGTCCCCTCTTATTGATTTCTGGTAGGAAATGAGGATGAAACTTTAACCCACTTTCCAAGAGGCCCTTGGAACTATGGAGCTCCAAGTCTCGATGCAAGGATGTATTTACTTACAAGCTACCTTGGTGCAAAGTATCCCTCTCTCTACTATGGTGGACTGGATTTGTTGGATGGCCAACAACTGATTCCCCTCTATCTCTGCTCCAGATCACACACTGCTAGTATTACTTGGGGAAATTCTGGCTACCATAACAATGTGTTCTCATATTCATCATCTGTTGGTGGTATTTTATAGGAGAATTCAAATCCTCCTTCCCTCTCTTGGTAAATTGTGGATGGTGACCCAAGAGAGGAGGGTGATTCCATTGTGTGCCACATTTATTCCATTGTGTGCTCCCTTGAGGTCCTAAGAAGGCTTGGGCAGCTGTCCTTAGGCAGCCTCAAGTGTGGGATCAATGTCCTGGAGTGTGCCTTATGGTCCCGGAAAGTGACTTCTACCACTCTCATTACCACGCGTATTTTTGAGGAAAAGCCATGCAAAGGTGCGCTTATCTAATAATTATGTGCACAAAGGTGCATTTAATTGGTTCCTTTTCTGCAAAATTTGATTTTTCCTTTCAGAACGTAGATATTTTTAAATACCTCAGATTATCTAATGTCTCTCAGCCCTGTAAATCTTCTTCCTGACATTAAATAATTCCATCTTTTCTTGTCCAATTTTCCAGTGATAACAGCTGCCCCTAATGTGTGAGGTCTAGGAATAACTGTATAGGTGAAATACATTATAGTTTCTTTTCTGTGTACTGTTTGGAGAGAGAGAGAGACTTGTGTGTAACTCGGAGTTGGAGACACCCTGCACCGGGTCGAAGAGCGACCATATCGCGTGGGATGCCTGCAAGCAATGGTATAATAAAATATATATAAAATTTCTATGAGGTGGGCATGTCCCATACTCGTGATGATTTGGCTAGTTAAACAAATCTATTTGAAAGATAGATATTATGTTTGTGTCACTAGTATGGTAGTGATCTGTTGGTTTATGACGATGAGTTCGATACCCTCAGGGATGTTTTTTCTTTGACTATACATGGAAAGTGCTACCCATATGCGTAAAATTGGTATGGCATATAAATGCACATTGTACGTATAGGTGCTAGGTGGGACCTTCCCGTGTAAGCATTGCTGAAAGAGACACTTATAAAGGCACGGGTCTTCGAAGAATTCAATCAAAGTGCAATGGTTGTAAGGTATGATACCATATTGACATGAAATCTTGTGTTGTAGTCAAATTTCAGGAGGATCGATGACATTTGTGGGCAATGATGTCTCCCACAGTGCCACCTAAGGATGCCCTTTTTGTGGAGAGGGGTGATCCAACGTACCGCTTCTTTTTTGGAAAAGAGGTGTTGATGTCGAAAAAAATGAAGCCTCAACCGAATGAGGGGGTCACTAATACAGAGGAACAGGATCCTCGATGTGATGGGTTTAACATAGGCATGATGGCCAGGGGTGACTGAAAACTGATGATGGGGATTCAGTGGCCAAAGGTCAAAGTATAAAAAGTAGCTTGGCGGTAGTCATAACTATTTCTGATGGGGAAATCCCTAGAGTCGGTAAGACTTCCATGGTGGGTATAAACTGGTTATGAATTTCATGGTGTCTTTTACGTGAGGGTGTGATACTCTGACCAAGGGTGACCAGGGATTGCTACCATGGGAGAAAAAATGAATGGGTGGGTGGGGGACGTAGTGCGCTGTTTGCGGTATTTGTAAACTTACCAAAAGAATAAAATAATGGGGTTTTGTTTGTACAAAACATAGAGACGGGTGCCCCAAAACATGAAATTGTTCACTCAGTAATGATGTGTTAGGTCCCTATATTACTAGTATATTCCATTATTGTTGTTAGTGTAACCACCTTATTATTATTATTGTACCCTTGTAACCCCCATATTGTTATTATTGTGCCCTTAAATTATTATTTTTAGGTCGGCTAGGATTACATTGTGGCCCCACTAGGATTACATTATGGCCCCATAGACTCCTATATATAGAAAGGAGGTTTTGTAAATTGTATCATCCAAGAATTGTTCATTTATGTAATGTATTGGAGGTTTCCCCCTCGAAGTGGCTTATTTCTAAGGCGTTGATATCTCTTTTCTTCTATTTTTGGAGCCGGTTACACAACATTTGGTATCAGAGCTTTGGATTCTAGGGTTTCGCTGCTCCAAACAGGTCATCGTGGCATTTTCGCTATAACTTTTTTTCTACGAAGTTTCAGAAGCTGAAATTTTTAGGGTGTGAAGCCGAAATCCTGAGGAAGCTTGTCTAAAAATTTCAGAGCTTGGTTCGCAATATATGATCTGTGGAAGGTAGTGCTTTTTTAGGCTCCTAAATTTCATCTCAAAGAGGTGATCATCGAAAAATATTCATAACTCTCTCTCTGAGCATTGGATTGGAATGCCGTAAAAAGTGGTCGCAAGTAAACAGAGTGTAGTTTCTTGGATATCAATTTTAGGGCCGAAGTACAAAACAATGAAATTTGGAAAGTCGTACAAGTTTTCTCTATTGAACCAGTCCATAATTAGGTCATTGTCTAAGATTGGGCACAACTTTTTCTTGAAGAATCAAAATCAGGTAAGACCTATGGCATTCAAAAGAGAATTCAGAGGGCTATGTTGGCACCAAAATTTAGATATTGAAGTAGTGCAATCACAGAGATAATCCAATTTCAATATCGAGCTACTCAAAAGCAAGAAAAAGGTGTGTATTTTGTTTTCCGAATTGCATAAGTCATGTTTGAATAATCAATTTGAATTGATTCCAAGGGCATATTATAGAATAGATATTAGAATTTGGTTCTAAAAGATGCCCTGTAAAAATAATTCAACACCCATTAAGCCTTCGGAAGGCTCTACTATGACTCATGAAGATGAAGAATTGCAACATGATCTATCAAAATTACAAGAGCAAGTGCACCAAATTTCGCTCTCACAAAGAGAAAAAAAAAATGAAATGGAGGTTTTGAAGAAAGGCATGGAAGCTAATATGGATGGCATGGAAGTTGGCATGGAAGCTAAGATGGATGACATGAAAGACAACATGGAAAACATGAAGAAGGTTCTAAAAGCAGACATGGAAGGTTTGAGAAAGTTGATACAATAAATGTTTCATAATGGTGAAAAGATAGTAGAAGAAACTCATGATGAGAACAAAATAAATGTTAATCATGATTTCATAAACTCTAATGTTGGCAGGAAGAACCACCATATGCCAAAAATGGAGATGAGGAAGTTTGATGGAAAGGATCCTGTAACATGGATACTACAGATGGAGCAATATTTTGATCTTCATAACATGCAAAACACACAAAAGGTACGCATTGCAACTTTATGTTTAGAACAAAATACATTTGTATGGTATCGATGGCTTTGCTCCCATAAAAAAATTGTCACTTGGTTAATTTTTACGGAGGAAATGATAGCACATTATGAGGATACAAATAGCAACACCTTCTTTAGCCAATTGATAAATCTTAAAAAAAAGGGCTTAGTGGGGGAGCACATTGAGGACTTCCAAAAATTGAATATAAGGGTAACTGATATTCCAAAGGAACACATGATTGATCTCTTCATAGGCACTTTAAAGGATAACATCCAACATGAAGTTCACGTTTTGTAACCTGATTCATTGGAGAAGGCATTCAGGTTGGCAAGAAAAATTGAATGTAAAATTATGGCGACAAGGAAGCCTACCACTCACTTCTATAAAGAAGGGAGTGTTGCTACGCCTAGATTTCCACAACCTACAAGGTTGACACCACAACAATTGGAAGAAAAAAGAGCAAAAGGGCTTTGCTACAGTTGTGATAGCAAATACACTAAAGGTCATAAGTGTGCTGAGAAGAAATTATTTTACATAGATTGTGAAGAGGAAGAAGAAATTGAACAAGAAGAGGATATACACCAGGAACCAACCCTAGAAGAGGAAGAAATGAGTCCGACCATATCGTGTAATGCATTGGCAGGAATTACCACTCCTCAAACTCTCAAGATAGAAGGACATATCAAGAAGAAAAGGTAATAGTGTTGATTGATTCAGGTAGCACCCATAATTTTATTCATTGTAAGGTAGCCAAGGAATTAAATTGTTTCCTATACCCAGCACCAGAATGTCAAGTGATGGTTGCAAATGGAGGAACTATAAATTTCTCTGGAAAATGTCATAATATCAAGATAACCATGGGGGAATATGTATTGAATAGTCCAATGTTTTCCATTCCTATGGGAGGTGATGATGTTGTACTAGGAGTACAATGGTTACAATCTTTGGGGATGATAGCTTTTAATTTTCAAGAAATTTTCTTGAAATTTTTTTCAAAAGGAAAGGCAGTCGAATTACGGAGTATTGCGGGGAAGCCGAGAAAGATAATAAGCTATAATGCCATGAGAAAGCTTCTAAAGAAAGAACAACGAGGCATAATTTCACAATTATGCTCACTAGAAGTTCCAACATCAAAATAATCTATTTCTGTAGATCTCCAACAAGTCTTGGACAATCATTCCAAAGTGTTTGAAACTCCCAAAGGACTCCCACCTGTTCGTGATCATGATAATGCTATTCATTTGATTCCAGGAAGTGTTCCTCCAAACATCAGGCCTTATAGATATCCTTCTGTCCAAAAGAGCGAAATTGAATGTATGATTGCAGAAATGTTAGAGGCGGGTATAATTCAACCTAGTCAATGTTCTTTCTCTGCTCCTGTAGTATTGGTACACAAGAAGGATGGATCATGGTGAATGTGTCCGGATTATAGGGAGCTCAATAGGCTCACCATTAAAGATAAATTTCCCATTCCTGTGATTGATGAATTATTGGATGATTTACATGGGGCAATTTATTTTACCAAGTTGGATCTTCGTTCAGGATATCATCAAATTAGAATGAAGACCGAATATATTCCAAAAACAACATTTTGAACTCATGAGGGTCATTATGAATTTTTGGTCATGCCTTTTGGCCTTACCAATGCACCTTATACATTTCAAGGGTTGATGAATTCCATTTTCAAACCCTTCCTTAGAAAATTTGTGCTAGTATTTGTTGATGATATACTAAGCTACAGTAGGTTTTGGAAGGATCATGTTGAACATGTTGACAGGGTGCTCAAACTATTGCAGGAGAAACAATTATATGAAAAAACATCCAAATGTTTCTTTGGAGTACAAGAGGAGGAATATCTGGGTCATATTGTATCTCACAAGGGTGTTAAGGTAGACCCTAACAAAATTAAAGCCATTAAGGAATGGAAATTCCCCACAACCATAAAGTAGTTGCGAGGATTTCTCGGGTTAACAGTGTATTATTGAAATTTTATTAAGAATTATGGGAGAATCGAAGCACCTCTGACAACATTATTGAAGAAAGATGCATTTTCATGGACTCCTGAAGCAACTAAGGTCTTTTAACATCTTAAAGAGGCAATGTGTCGAGCACCAGTCTTAGCTATGCCAGACTTCACAAAAACTTTTATTGTAGAATGTGATGCCTCAGGAAATGGAATTGGTGCTGTTTTAATGCAAGAAGGAAGACCCATTTCTTTTGAAAGTCATCCAATCAAAGGAAAGTATTTACAGAAGCCTATTTATGAGAAGGAAATGTTAGCAATACTGCATTCACTAATGAAATGGAAAACTTACCTAATGGGAAGACAATTCAAGATAAAAACTGATCATGATAGTCTTAAACACTTTTTGGAACAAAGACTATCTTCCGAAGAGCAGCAAAAATGGGTCACAAAGATGTTGGGTTATGACCTTGAAATAATCTACAAAAAAGGAAAGCTTAATGTTGTTGCAGATGCACTCTCAAGAAAGAATGAAGAGGTGGAAGCATTGCTTTGTGCCATTTCTATTATCCAACTAGATTGGATAACCAAAGCAAGAAATGAATGGAAGAAGGAAAAAGATGTATGGACACTCATTCAAAAGTTGCAGCAAGATCCTAGTACATCTGATACATTTAGTTGGAAAAATGATTCCTTATGGTAAAAAGATCACTTATATCTTTGTAATAATTCCCAACTAAAACAAAAGATTATTTTGGAACTGCACACTTCTCCTTTAAGAGGACACTTAGGATTTTTAAAAACTTACCACAGGGTGAAGAAAGATTTTTTTTGGGATGGCCTTAGATCTGATATTCAAAATTTTGTGGCGGAGTGTTTAGTTTTCCAGCAGAATAAAGTTGAGACAATTAAGACCCTGGAACTTCTACAACCTTTATCCATTCCAAGTCAACGTTGGGAGGAGATTTCAATGGATTTTATCACAGGTTTACCTAAGTCCGAAGGAAAGAGTGTCATCATGGTGGTAGTTGATAGACTTACCAAGTATGCACACTTTTGTGCATTATCTCATGCATTTAAAGCAAGTACAATTGCTAATACATTTATGGACACAATTCAAAAGCTACAAGGAAGCCCAAGGGTTATTGTGAGCGACAGAGATCCCAATTTTACTGGAAATTTTTGGACGGAGTTATTTTCTTGTTTGGGTACTCAATTAACTCATAGCTCATCTTATCATCCTCAATCTGAAGGTGAAACTGAGATAGTAAATAAATGTTTGGAAGGATATCTTAGTTGTTTTGTATTTGATAAACAAACACAATGGGTCAAGTGGTTACCTCTCGCTGAATGGTGGTATAACACTTCCTTCCATAGTGCAGCAAAAATGACCCCATTTATGGCACTTTATGGATATCATCCACCATCCATCACATCATATTTAAGGGAAAATTCGAAGGTTCGAGTAGTGGAAGATCACATCGAGCATCAGCGAGAAGTTCTCCAACTCTTAAAGGATAACCTGAATTTGGCACAAAACCAAATGAAACAACAGGCAGATCAACATCGCAGCAAGAGAAGTTTTGATGTAGGAGATTGGGTATTTTTACAGCTAAAACCATACCAACAAATGTCCCTCAAGCAAGATAAGAAGGATAATAAATTATCTCCAAAGTACTATGGTCCTTACAAGGTGTTGCAAAAGATTGGTTCTATGGCATACAAATTGGAGCTTCCTACTTGTTCGCGAGTGCAACCAATTTTCCATGTTTCATGCTTAAAGAAGGTTATAGGTGAAAATCTTCCAGTTCAAACAATATTTCTAGAACTTGATGAGGAAGGAAAAATCATATTGGAACCTGAAGCGGTCACGGAAACAAGAACTCGACAACTACGGAATCGATCAATTTCAGAGTATCTCATCAAGTGGAAAAACTTACCTACTAAAGATTCTACATGGGAGGATGAGAATTTTATACAGAAGCACCCAGAGCTACTCAAGCGTTGAGGAAAACACTTTTTTGAAGGAGAGGGGCATGTTAGGTCCCTATATTACTAGTATATTCCCTTATTGTTGTTACTGTAACCCCCTTATTGTTATTATTGTACCCTTGTAACCCCCATGTTGTTATTATTGTGCCCTTAAATTATTATTGTTAGGTCGGCTAGGATTACATTGTGGCCCCACTAGGATTACATTATGGCCCCATGGACTCTTATATATAGAAAGGAGGTTTTGTAAATTGTATCATACACGAATTGTTCATTTATGTAATGTATTGGATGTTGCCTCCTTGAAGTGGCTTATTTCTAAGGCGTCGATATCTCTTTTCTTCTATTTTTGGAGCTGGTTACACAACATGATGTGAGGAAGGTGTTTTGGTGAGTGTGGGGGCCCCATTGCTTGGTCTCATGTGTGAGGTTGATGAAGCGTGTTAGACTCCTATACCAATAGGTGTCATATTTCATGATTGACTTGATGAACTATGCAATATGTTCATAACCTTTTCTTGTTGCAGAGGTTTATTCTCAAAAAAAATAAAAAAATAAAAAAATTTAAAAAATGTAAAGAGGGTATACCAGAAAAGAAAAATCAAAGGGTGAAAAAATAAGAATGGCCAAAAAAGTGAAAGAAAATGAACCCCACCAAAAGAAAGGACAAGGAAAGTGTGCAAGTATAAATGCCACTACTTTTTTCTCTGATGTAATAATCAAATTGTGTGCAACTTGTATCCTATGCCACAATTTATGAATAGTCAAATAGTTCAAGCTTGGCTAGTTCATCTTTCAATTTTTATGTTTTAGATATAGAGAATAAAATCTGACCAAACTCTTTAATCTTGGGAGATAAGTAGATAGGTAGATCGAATAAAATGAGCTCAACAGTTTAATCTGAGCCCTTGGATGTAATAAGGTTAGAACTAGATAGATTTTCATATGTAAAAGAAAAAGTGTGATAAGGGTTTGCCAGTCTAAGTGCACCCTACTAAAGAAGAAAAAATGGTAGAGTAAAGTAGGTAGGGTAGGTAGATGATGTTGTTGAATTACATGTGATGAATGATGGCTTTACATGTGTTAAATCTTATATTTTCATCACAAGTGCAAAGGCAGACCATACATTGGAAGAATTTCAAGTAAGGCAAAGTCAAATTATTAACTTCCCTCGTCATTTTTCCCTAAACATTTCACTAATTTCCCCTAAGTGCTAAGGTATTTGAAAATTAGAGGGGCTCAAGGCATTTCCTTGACTTTTGGAGGGACCGGACCCTCAGCCCAATAATTTGAAAAACCCAAGTACTTAAAAATCATTCATCATGACATTCATTCACCTCTAAAAAATCTTTTCCTAAAATAAAATCCCCATTTTACTTAGGAAAATCATGCAATATTCCATAAAAACCCTTTTTCATGCAAGCATAAGTTAAATACATTATTCTAATGTTTTATACTTAGCACTTTAGCTCATTTTTCATATTAATTTCTAATTTATTATTTAAATACCTATGAGAATAACCTTGTCATATTATATATAACTCCTTATTTATAAAATACCCAAAAACCCATTTATTATAATTTTAGTCAAAGTATTTAATCCCCATATGTTTGAACAAAACACCCCCATTATACTCCCTTTGGCTAAAATGTATCTTTATATTATTCCTGCCCCTATGGTAAGTAAATCGCTTTGATTTAATTACTGTATAATAAAAATATATGATAAAACCTTTAAACATATTTTATATGTGTTTAAAACAAAAAATAAACCGAAGTTTAGTTTAAACCAAACTTCAAAATAACCCATCTCTTCGTATATTTTCCCATTGCCCGACTCCCTAACCTAAGGTTAAAACCCTTACCTGAGTTAAAATCTCGACATATATCTTAAACCCCAATTATTAACTCTGGTAAAAAACCTATGGAAATCCTTCCCGATCACTTTTTCGTGTTATAAACAGGAATCAATTAATCCTCACGATTAATTAATAGCCTAACTCACCAATCAGATTCCCCCCGATGAGATTAATTAACGTTTAATTGCATCGGGCCCTCCATGTTAAATTCCCGTCACCTTAACACCCTGACCACCGTTCGATCAATCCATATGAGATCAACGGCTATTGTCCATATCGCTAGCCATCTGCGTCCGAACGATAACGCACGATGGCCAAGCGGTTTTCTAGATCGTACAAAGCCACGCGTCGTTTATCGTATGGAATCAGTGCCCATCCGCCCAAAACCGCCTTGTCCCAAAAGCGGTGCGATGGAAACCGCTTACCGCCTGTCTTTCCCGTGGCGATCCCCCCCGTACGTGCTGATGTCATCAATTAAAAAACCACCAACCTATTGACTTTGCGAATAAAACAAACAGACCATGTCATTTTCATCGTCCTATGCAGTAATCAGTCTCCCGGGCAACCAATTTCAAATTTAACTGTCAAAGTGTGCCAACTGCTACCTCACTAAAGAAATTTACAGTCAAGTAATCCAGGGTTTTATTTGCCATAGCCAACACCTATTTAACCACTGTTAATTTCCCATAAACAGGTATTTACTCCAATTTCTCACTGAACTCTGTAAAAAAAATCCTGGTTTTGGTTTTAATTCCACACTGAAGACTGAAAAGAAGTTCAATTCGATCGTTTTTATTCCCATAATTGCAATTATTGTCCCTGTTTTTTACAAAAACCCTGAATTCATTTCCGAATCCACAAGAACCAGAAATGGAGGTTCTCGTAGCTCTAAATGTCACACCCTTGAATGCACCTCACAGGGACTTAGATTATTTGCCATTAGTTGACAGATATTTTCAAATTAAGGACCTGGTTCTCAGTGAAAGCCCTCTTAGAATTTTTTTCTACTGCAGAGACAATTACTTGAAAGGTTCTGATATTTTTGGATTATGGGAATCCAATCTTCCCATATACCTTCTCCCCTCAGTCCACATTTTCCCTGAGATAATCCATTACTGTCATGCAAACTATGATCCCAATTTAAGAGTAGTTTTGTCCCCAAGTCAGACTATCCTTTTTCCCATAACTGCTCAGTCTATCAACGAGATGTTGCAATTTCAACCTGGTCAAGCCCTCACTCCCCTGTCCATGGGAGAATTACTTGAGAAATCTACCAAATTATCCCATGAAGAGTTAAGTCGTCTTTGCCAGACCTTTATGTTTCCAGAACATCAACCCAAAGGCCCTCCCCCTTATGCGTATACTTTTTTCACTAATGAGGGTAGACTTATTCTGAACATGATATCCTTTATAATGGGTTTTAATACTAGTGAATATGTTGACCATTTAACCCTAGTATTGTTGTCTATTTTCACCCCTGGACAGCCCCTTGCTGTCAAGTATGACTTTGCATCCTACATTGCAGACAAAATCCATGATCAGTTCATGAGATTAGAGAATGAGAGAGTGTTCAAGTATTCTTTTGTTATTTATCATCTCATGCTTTATTACCAATCAGAAAGTTTCCCTTTTCATGTTAAAAAGCTTGATGCTAAAGGAAATCCTAGGTCCATGATATTTTGGTCTGCCATCACTCATAATTCTACCGATTCTCCTTATTCCTATAATGATTTTCTTGATCTTTTTGTACACCCAACAACCACCTTGTTGACAGGAGTCTCTCCTCCCAGGCTTAGTAATGAAATCAAGAAAATTCTTCAGCTCTCAAAACAATACCGGATAGGTGATTGGTATCTATACCAGAATCACACAGAAATAAGAGTTTATGGGTGTGAGTTATGCCCATTCAAGTTTCCCAAGTATGTCCCAATGAGACTATTTGCATTAGAGTATTTCAGGCAGATGATCAACTCAGATATAGTACATTTTTGTAATGCAAAGAAAAAGGCTCAACTCAGGATTAAAAGCCAGCTAGGTCCCTTTGTTTGTAACTCTAGAGATGCTGGTAAGGAAGCTGAAAAGATATTAGAAGATTATCTTAAATTACAAAAAGTTTCTATTGGGTACCTTATGACCCAAATAGCTTTATTTGTGATAGAAGAACAAAAAATAAACTATCACCATACATTCATCAAAGAATCCCAGAAATTGAACAATATGCCAATATGGATGAATGGATGGAAGGGACATTGGTAGAACAGGATAGTGAGCAGGTCAATGTTGAAAATGTAATGAAAGACCTTGAAAAAATACTTGACCTAGACACTTTTGGACAGGTACAAATACCAGGTATTGGTTCTTCTTCTACAGGGAATTCTCAACAAAATCTACAGGAAATCAGTGCATTGGCTACAGTAGCATCCAAAGGAAAAGAGAAAGAGGTTGATATACAGTTTACAGAGAAATTTACAATGACAGAACAACCTCAGGCTTCTAAAGGACAGGATCAAGTACAAATTTCTCCTACTCAGACCAATGTAGCAGAAGTATCAATCTTACAGACTCCTCTAAATGTAGAAAAAGGCAAGAAGAGAGATGTTGAAGCAGCTACTCCTGTCACTGGATCTTCTGGACAGCCTAATGTTAAAAGACAAAAATTGAACCCTCTTCCGGAAGTGGAATCTGTTCATGAAATCCTTGATAGTCAAGAGGAAGAACAATTGGGTAGTCAGCAAATAGGTGCAAATAGTGGGACATCCACTACTTTACAGAAAAAAGAGCTGCAAAGGCAACAAGGTGCACAAGTGTCATCTTTATAACCACCAGTGAAAGATGCTTGGGACATTAAAAGAACTTTCATAAATATCAAGGACAGGAATGATCCTCTCAGACTCCAAGTTTACAATCAATGTTTAAAAATGGCTCCTAAGAATCAACAAAGGTTGATGTCAGCTTTTGACATCTAGCAGGGAAAAATGCTAATGAGTCACTTCAAGCCCAAAGTGCAGCAACCACAGACAGCTGCAGATTACATCAGGACTAATTGTGAAGTATTAGCAAAGGATATTCATCGTTTAGATCAAATTGAGAGACATAAACAGACAGGTGAGATGATTTATTCTACTCTGATGGATAAATCAATGATGACTCAGAAATTGCAGGATTCTTTAGAGAATACAAATGCTTAATTAAGCCTTGAAAAAGCCTCTTCTCAGGCTAAAGACAACAGGATTAAAACTTTGGAGGAAATTATCATTGGATTGGGACATAACCCCAAAGATGTTAAGGGAATAGAAGCATTAATCAAGAAAAAAGATGATGATATTGCAGCTTTGAGAAAACAACTAAAGCTACCAGCATCAAGACATCCTCAGACTGCTAAAATTATAAAGCAAAATTATGAAGAGGAATTAATGGACTTGCTCTTAAAACTGAACGAGAAACTGAATGAAATAGAGAAAGAGCTTGAAAAGGCATTAAAAGATAAGCAGCCTAGTGTTCTAGAATCTACACCAGAGGTAATTACAGGTACTACAACAACAGGTCAACCAACAGAATTGCCACAGGTGCATAATTCCAATTTGAGTCCAGAAGAATTAACAAAATCAATGGATGAAATGAAACTCCAAGTGATAGAGCTATAGAGAACAAAGATGCAACTCACCAGTTTGGAACAAAATATGACCTCTCAAAAATGAGTGTTGCAGATAAAACAAGAGAGGTCAACAGATTATAAAAGTTGGTCCATAAATTAGAAAAGGATCTCACATTGGAGAAACCTTTGAAGGAAATAAATGAAATTCTTTGGGACAACATCATTCAATCAATAAAAGATGTCTGGCCCTCAATTCAAATAATGCAGGAATAGAATGATTTAGTCAAATTGGCTATAGAGGAAGTCCTAAGAGCAAGTGAAGAATTGGGAAACAGGCCTGATGAAGCCAATGAACTTATCCATTTTCGAAATACTCAGAACAAGCAGCAACTTGAAGAATTTGGAATTCAAGACAGGACAGGCACAATTTTGGAAATAAAGAGAGTTTTTACCAAAAGAAATCTGATGCAGAATTTGGAACGAAGATGCTCTGACATGCAAGAAGAAATCATTGCCTTCAGAAAAATATTTGATATTTGTTGAATAAAGGATTACCTAGTCCTTTAGTTTCAGAAGACAAATCTATGGACCTGGAAAGTTATGTTGAAAAATTGGACAAACATGCTGACAATCAGGCCAATACCTCAACTAGTTCATGAACAACAGCATTGCCTACAGGAAAAAGTCTTCATGATAGATTGGAAAATTTGTTTTATCTTGAGCATGAAGTAAAACATTTGTTTCCTGTTCAACCTACTTTCTTTAGGTATACAAAGACTGATGAAACTCTCAGAACGCTGCAAAGGACTAGAATTCCGGAAGATAAATGGTGGGAAGAACTCTTAGAACTTTTGTAAAGATTATCCTTACTTGAATTTTTGATTATATACTACAGTAAGCCGTAGTAAGAAGGATAAAAGGATGAATAAAGGTCAAAGTGTATCAGAGTAGTCAAAGAGTATCAGTTAAACGGAGAAGCCAACATAGAATTACTGAAGAGGAAAACAATGAGCCAAAGCATAGGGCCTGCCTCCAGCACATTCTCAAAAGAAGGAAACAACACAACATCAGTTATCATTTTTTCTTATCTACAAGACCATCTGTCTCTATTTTATTGTAATTTTCTTACAAGTCATCCTAGATAATATATCAAGTTGTTATGAGACATTTTTTGTAACTTTTTGTATAAATACTCCCTCAATCGGAGTATTCAGTGTGGATTTTTTTTAGACTTTTCTGTAACATTGACTATTTGGAATAAAGTGCTATTGGAGAAATTTCTTGTGGCTAAGCTGGATGATGAATTGAAGCAAAAGAATTTTTACAGGATTCATGTGTTAGACTACGGATCAATAAGTCATCTTTCTCTTGTGTTTTAAAGTCTTTATATCTGTTTATTATATCACTGTGTTTCATCTATGAATGATTAATGAAAAGGAGTAAATCAGGAAGCACTTAAGTGTTATATGATTTTAATCATTTTTATTCTAAATGTTTTCTTCTAAACTGGTTTAAACAAGGAATTCTTAATTTCTCCTGTTTTTCTAGTTTTAAGTATTTTGGTTATTTAATAAAGAATACTTAATTTCTCTTTGTTAATAATCACTCAATTTTCCCTCTTATAAATGTGTTGAAAGATTCTTAATTTCCTTTCATCCATTTTAAATCCATTCCATTCACTTTAGATCTAAAATTTTTCTCTGTTTGATTATCTTGCCCTGTGAAACCATATTTTGTTTAGAAACTTAATCCAGTGAAGCCATCTTTTTGACTCCATAGCCCAATGGCCTAAACTACTCAATATTGCCCTTAGCTATCGAATTCCACCACCAAAATTCAAAAAAAACCTCTGGACTTTATAACTAGCCTAATATCTTCTAAAAAAAAGCTAAATTTTACAGAGAGAGCCCTCTCTGGGTACATATTGGCTAGATTCTGTACCTAAAAGTTGGTTTGTGGTTACCTCGGACCCCTTTCCTCTTTCCAACAACTTCAAGGAAAACCTGAGTGATAACAAAGCGGATGAAAAAATATCACAGATGGGTTATGCTGATGGAGGTATGGTAGGCCAAATGTGAGGTGCAGTAGTGTTATTTTGATGTGCTTACTCAACCTGGTCGTCCAAGAAAGGAGTTTTATTTTGATATGGTAAAACTTGACCTGATGCATGGCGAGTGAATGAGCATGAGGTGCTTCCTCGACTATAGTGGTATGGTGATGGCATCGCTTTTTTTTGATATATGGTCTACTTTGGGTGATAAATGCCATGGAGGGGAGGCTCTACCGACCAACAAGGATGCTTATCATGTACAATGTGAGGTGATGATAAACATGGTCGAGTGTGTGGAACCTATGGATGATTTCTGATGGAGAAATGATGTTAGGATATGCAAATTTTTTCTGGGACTCTATCATACTGGGGGTAGAATGATACCTGCTCTGGAACTTTCAATGGATGGTGCTGTGGATGGTTTGCACACTACCTGTAAAAAAAAAATACCCCAAGTGAAAGCATATTATTTATTCAAATTTTATTTGAAAGACATTTGTTTAAAAAAGAAGATGAGAGAGGGCATATCTGTCGGCACTGAAAAATTATTTTTTTAGGGGTGTGAATGTGTGGCATTGGCCTTGGGAGTTATGGAGCGTTGATCATAGTGCTGCTGATTATTGCTACCTAGGTGACCTTGGTCCAAAGACTCGATCAAACCGTCTGCAATAATTGACACGCATGGTAACTGAAGAGGATGAGGCAACCAGGTTCCCTTGTCCCTCATAGGTGTATGGTGGCTTGGGAGGAATTTCCATGATGGGATCTTTTGTGAGAGAAAGGGTAGATCCCTTGTTAGCCTAGGCATTTTCCAGTAGGTGGAAATTGTGTCTATTTTAGAGGTGCCTGGATGTTTCTATTAGTGGGAATGCCTCTGGTTCGTGGTTATGGCCAGTGCAAATGGTTCACAGGACCACTTTGCTAACTGAGTAGATTGTGTGGGAATCAACACTACTCTTCATCCCAGATGTGGACGCTTGGAAAGGATATCTTGTAGAATATGAGGTTTTCTGCTTCCATTTCCGAGTTTTTGGCTTGGGTGGGTCTAACTCTTTTTCATAGTGTAGAATTAACACTGCTCTTTCAACTCTAAGCTTCAAGATATTTTCAAATTTTATTGTATGATGTAAGTGTGAAAAAATCCGGAAATAAGTGTGCGCGATTTTCTCTTGGTTAGAGAGAAGTCTCTACGAGAGAGAAGAGATTGTGAGAAAATTGTTTGCTAGGTGCTTCAGTTCTTTGCATTGATTAACTCGGTGGCCAATCAGGTCGCATAGTTTGAATTTTATCCTATTTTATACCTGGGTCATGCTTGGTTGCTACGTCGTCCCATTTTTCCCATCACACCGATGTGGGTGTGGGGTTGCTGGCCTGGGGTAATATACTTTATATACAGGTTGAGGAGATCGTCACGTTTCTTCTCTAATGTATGTATCATATCAATTAGTGGACGAACTTGTGGAATAGAATTATAACACTGTCTGTGGTGATTGCCCTGACACACTGGGAAAAATATCCTAGATATGGGGTTCCCATCATGATTAGTTGGTGGCATAACTGGGTACCATTGACATAGCGCTTCTAATTCAGGGAAAGTGGCGACGACATGATTGGGCATTTTGCATAATGCACATGTTGGTATTTGCTGCGGAGAGCGGTTAGGGGTAACTAAGGGTTCCCTGATTAGTCTATTTTCAGCTGACAAAAAGAGGATGGATCTACTCGTCACATCTTCTTCAGTTGTTGAGATGTTCATAGATTCTGATTCTGAGCCATCTTTGTGGGAGAGACGGACTATGGTTGAGCGCAAACTAGTTAGTGCTAAGCAAAATCAGGGGATATAGTGGAAATTTTATAAAATGTGGTTTTCGGCACATAATGGACATGTGAATTGCGCTTCCGGCAAACCAACATAATAAATGTGCTCGATAGGATACCATCTATGGATGAGTTGTAGGGCTGCGCATTGCTTAATGAAGTGACCACGTTCATCGCACATTGTGCAACATATGATAAGAGGGGGAAATATGAACGGGAGTCTTTCTGGCGACTGTCATTCCTCCTATAGGTATAGAATTGCGCGGGGTTCATCTCTAGAAGATTGGGTGGAGGGATCCTCTTGATAGGATCGCTCGATGGCGTGTAAGGCGTCCCTATATCATGGGATCTATGGGAAATGATTGGTATAGTGTCCATAATTTCTACATATAGCACATGCATGATTGGTACGCAATGCTTTGCCTTGAATTTTGGTGGCAGGTTCCTTCTTACGAGAACGTAGTGTCGAGACGTCTTTTGTAGAGCTAAGGAGTGGTTTTAATTCGTCCAGCTCCGAGCATATGTGGGTAGGGTGTCCTACTATGTCACATATGGTGCAGCATGGTGATTCTCATTGCGTGGTGGGAGTCTCCACCTCCTTTCCTCTTCTCTCATGTTTCTTAGTTGTAACTATCAGTTTTGCAATGGAAATTTCCTTTAAAGGGATGTTTTCAACTATCTCTTGAACGACTGGGTCCAGTTCAGGATTGATTGGGATTAACCCTGTAGAGCTGATGTGCATGACTCTCGTTGGAGTGGGTGGGACTAGGTACCAAATTGGTATTGCAAATGATAAGTTTGGTAGGACCACCGTGGCCAAAACTTGCTGTGACACAAAACCAGCTGGGGGAAAGAGGAAAGGAGTTTGGGAGGCGGCGTAGGCTCGAGAGGTTATCATGGCCAAGGACTCGATGTCATTACTACTCGTATCTATGTCTTGACTGGCCTTGGTGCTTGATGTGGACATCATGCACATTGGGGCCTCTGTAATTCCAGATGATGGCTCTGGGATAACAGGGGGATCAACTTATAGGAATGACCCTAGGATGGACGACTGTTTGAACTGGAAAGGGCCATATCCTTGGTACCGTGTAAGCACGTCCATAGATGTGTCTACATAGGGTAGAATGACATCGATATTTGTTAGGGGCTGCTTCTTTCTATGTGTCAATTGGTCGACAGTAATGATGCATTCCTCATAGAGGAACATCATAGTTTGGAAGATGGAGGAGGTGATGGCTGACATGGTATACATATAACTTTGACCAAGGAGTATATCATAGTAGAATTGGGCATCCAAGACTTCAATGTCTATAAGGACAGTCTTTCTGGCTAAGCATACCGGGATGTCTTGGTAGAGACCGATGGGAGATGAAGGGCGACCATCGTATGCTCTAAGCGTGATGTCTGATGAATTTAGTTCAGGAGACCCTAACTTCTTCCAAATTTTATTTGACGTGATGCATGTGGACGCACCTTCGTGAATGATACATAGGTGAATGGTAATGTTTTGGATTGATATCGGTATCTGAAAGGCGACCATTAAAGGAAGCCTAGGGGTGGCTTTTTCTAAATCAAAAGCCATTAGACGTGAATTGGCAGGGTCAATAGTGCCTAGGGAAAAAATTAAGGCTTTTTGCTGCTTTGGGCATGATTGTAACACCTCCAGAGCTGACATAGCGACGAGAGATTGAGCTAGATCATCCAAAATGCTATAGTTATGTTGGAATAGTTTCTTGCCTGTCTATTTGGTCCCTTAGCCATTTTTGGAAAAGGTTCAATAGGCATCTTTGATATGGTCAAAGGTGTTGTTGGTGCACTGTTACTAGCCCCTGATGCATTGGTGTCTGGTGGGGTTTCATAGTTTCGATTCCGTGTCTGAAAAAACAGCTCTTCGCCAGTCATGTAGATTTCGTGGCTGTTTTTTCCGAAATCGTCAGGAGTTTGTTGCTGTGTGCTAACTGTCCCATGATGGGGGAAAGGCTCATGCATTATTGTTGTCTGCTGGGAGGATCCCTCCTGTCCATGATTACTCTGTAGCTTCTTGAGCTAAGGGAGCTCGGGAAAGTGGTGAGTGTAATGGCCATACTCACCATAGATCGAACAAGAGTGGATTGTTCGAAGAATTGGCCTTTTGTTATGCCTGTGAGAGTTTCTTAGCTCCTGGTTTGGATTTCGGTTGGAGTTTCCTCCAACATGTGATCATGGAGGGCATTTTTGATTGTTGCCCCTATCTAGGATTCCTTTAGTCTTATTTTATCCTTTTTTTCTTAACTGCATTAGGAGGATAATTTAGATTCTCCTGGTTGTATGGTTGGCACGGTTGGTTTTGGGAGGGTTGCATGAAGTTCACCTATGCATTATTCTACATTGGCAGTTCTTGTTTTAGGGATTGCGCATATTACAGTCCCTAGTTTTTAATTGGATATTGGGGGGGGGATATTACGTTAGCATGTCTATTTGTGTACTGGGTCCCCTGAGCCAGAGGATAGGTTCCTCTGTGCTGATGGTGATACGATGATGCCATACTGGTCAAATTTTGTGGAGGCATGTGATGAATTTGGTAGCCGGGTTGTGGTGTGTTCTAGGTAGAATCATACATGTAATCGGGGTATTGAAAGCTACTACTTAGGTGATTTTGGGTCAATGACCCAATTAAACTATCTGTAGAGTTCTACACGTCTAGAAATTATTTGTAAGTTTGCAGGCACAGGGAGTTTGGCAGGATATTGTAAACATACCATGACTGCATATAGATCAGCTCGAGCTCTTGGGCCTTATTTATGGTGTCCTCTTCGGATATGGGATTTTGTTGCGCCACATCCTTTGAAATATCTGCGGTGAGAGTTTTCAGGAACGGGTCTAATAGAACTCAATCTTTGAGTTTGGATTTGCACAAACTATGATGCCGTTGCCATTCGTGGAGATGGTCTGAGATATGGACGGTGGGGGTTTGCCTAAAGTGGGTTAGTAACTCCATTCTAGAATCATGGTGGATGGGTAGCTGAAAGTAGGTCAGGAACATAGTTGCAAGGGTGCTAAAGGTTCCATGTGTACCAGAGGGATGATCCACATACCATTTCGCTGCTACTCCGGTTAGAGTGCATTGAAACAGTCTTATTCCAATAGTATCATCAACGATGTTGTTCGATGAACACAACAGGTGGAAATTCATAACATGATTTCTTGGGTATTCCGCTTGCTTTTCGTCGAAATTTGGAATGTCTGAAGGGATATTTGTTGATCTGAAATGGGTGGCTAACTTGTTATGCTTTGCAGGCACCTCCCACTGAGTTAAAAAAATTAAGATCTTGCTTATACTTGACTGTGCATAATTGAATTCCTTATTCAAGTGTATTTGTTTTAAACTGTTTGAATTCTTTAAATGTGATTAATTAAATATTTTTTTTCTTATAATAATCATGTACATCAACCCTAAATTCCATCAAATAATCATCAACACATAAAAAAAAATTTAATAAAGGATTTCACCCGAATATCGTGGGATACATCTCCTTGAGACTTTTTCAAATGACTTAGCTCTTTGGGATTATGATGGATAATTTATTTTACAAGTAACTACTCAAATACAATGGTTATTTGGACTACACCATTGGGTTTAGAATACCATCATACCCCTGGAATGGCTAGTATCTCTCTGGAAATGGACCTAGGCTCCCTTTGACGTGACCTCTTCTGTCGATGCCCTTAAGCTTCCTTGAGCTTCTCTGTGGCACTAACTCCCAAAGAATTCCTTTTCTATCCCTGAAAAATATTCTACTATCTCCAACATATATCATACATCCAAAATAGACTGATCGTTTTCTCCAAATGAGGTATGGCTCCCCAATGTAGGCCTCCAACCCCTGTTGGCCTTGGGTTGCTTGAAACTTCCCCATGGCTTCTTCAGCTCTAGAAGTATATAATGGCTCTGTAAATCCTTTCATTGGATTTTTTATGTCCAAAATAGTCAAAATAGACTATTCACTTGCTGAAAAAGGCCTCTGGCTGCTCTGGTTATGCCTCCAACACCTGGTGGCACCCCCTGGCTCTAGGCTCACTAAAAACTTCTCTGAAGCACATAGACCTTCAGAAGTCCTCAAAAGATTCCATAAATACTTCCA
Source organism: Pinus albicaulis (assembly GCA_034641835.2). Lineage (NCBI taxonomy): Eukaryota > Viridiplantae > Streptophyta > Pinopsida > Pinales > Pinaceae > Pinus > Pinus albicaulis. The sequence continues at coordinate 1,878,754,160 of CM076575.1, read as the reverse complement.
TTAGATTCATAAGGTTAAAAATAATTAGAATAGACTATTGGTTTGCTGAGAATGGTTACTGGTTGCTCTGGATAGGCCTCTTTCACCTCTTGGGCCCTAGTGGCCCTTGGAATTTCTCTAAAGAATATCGGCCTTCAAAAGTCCTCTAATAGCTTTGTAAACCTCACCATTAGATCCAAAATGTCTCAAAAATCCTTAAATGACTATTGGTTTCCTCAGAAAGGCGTCTAGCTACCTTGGTTAGGCCTCATTCTGCTACTGACCCCTGGTGGCCATGGTGGCCCCTAGAACTTCTCTAAAGAAAAATCACACTTAGAAGTCCTTTGATGGCTCTCCAACCCTCACTAACAGCTCCATAATGTCCAATAAATTCTAAATTTACTATTCACACTCTTTGAATGGTTGAGTAATGCTCAAGATAGAGAATAATAAATTCTGCCCACTGAAGATATAAATTTGGAATAATAGTTTTGTTGAGTTTAAAAAATAAGGGAATTTTCGGGATGGCTTGTAGGGTTTGCATCACCACAGCTTCCAGCTCCTCTGCCACCATGTTGATGGGAAAATTTTTCTGGCCAACAACAAGGAATCTCCCTGGTAAAAAGTACCAACTAGACTCTAAACCGTTTGGATTAGGGATCTCGTCTGGGGTGTAGGTTTGGCTAACACTTAATTCTCCTTTCCTTGGGTCTCCATAGAACTCAATGAACCTATGGACACATGCTTATTCGGATGATACAAGACACGTGATTGATGAATTAAATTAACATATAACACTATGCGTAGCAAGCTGAATAATAAAGCATGGAGCCAAAGGAAATGCTGTCAACAACATATCATTAGGGTCATGCTTGTATGTTGTTCTAACCACAGAAGAAAAAATTATTTATGGCAGAATACCCTTCACTTAAATGGTTTTGATGATACTATAGATGTCAGTAAAAAAAGTTATTAACATTCATTGATAAAGAAAAATAAACTTAGCACCATTAACACATGTTTAGAAAACTATAATGCATAAATGATGTCATTGGAAACACAGTTTCATTAATCAAAAGATGTTAGAAACTGAAAACATAATACTCATAGTGTTCACACATTTACCAACAATTAGATCCAAAAATGGAGTTAACAAATGCTTGTATTCATACTCAAAATGTGTAGTCCTTCTATACAATGTTCTATATCTCTTTGAGTCCCAAACAAAAGGTCCCTGTACAATCTTTCGAAGGAAGTATTTATAGAAAAAAATTTCCCTTTTGGTTTCCCTAACCTTTTGTCTTCCTAACCGTTGGGCTACTTTTCGACTTAGTAGCTTTTGCGACCTGTGACCTTGGGCATAGTTGCGACTTTCAACCTCACTGGATTTTGTGACTTGCGACCTCGAGCAATCTGCGACCTGCGACCTTAAGCAAATCTGCGACCTACGACCTTAAGCAAATCTGTGACTTGCGACCTTCTTTTGGTGATCTCTGGATTTCATAGCAATATTCCTTATCCCGCATCCCTTGCTTTGGAAAAAGGGCCCTCTTGCCTGCTAGGAAAAACTCCGGCTCATCGTGCAACCATCAGTTTCCACCTGCAGTCACATAGCTTAGGTTACATGTCTTCATTGATTGAATAATAATGTTAGGGGCATATTTAATTAATTGCACAAGTGAAAATGATAACTTTAGACCCCTGTGTGGTCAAGTGTTGTGTCATTAAGTCATCAAAGAGAACATCTTGTGTAGGCTTTCCCTATGCCCCTTTAATCACTGTACTTTATCCCCAACATTTGCTTAGACTCTATCAAGATGAAGCTATGCTTGGCATGAGGAAGTGCTTCACTCTCCTCATGCTCAGCTACGTCTAGTTCACTTAGGTGTTAAAGCACACCAGTAGATAAGGATTTGAAAACCATGTAAATTTAGAAATGGTATTGAATGATACTCTTTTAAACAAAGGTGCATGCTCATCTTCAAACACCTTGTATCTCTTTGATGGTGCAACTAAAGAAAAAGAGTCTTCTCCCGAGACTAATTCCCTGGAAAATTATCTATTGCCATGTAGGCAAAGTAGCACCACAATACAGATGTAGGGACCCCATTTTCAACGAAGAAACATTATAGTGGGAGGAGTCGAAGAGTAAGCAACTCTATGCGACTTACATGTATGAGCCAAAGGATAGGTCAATCCTGTGCAAGTTGGCGTTCAATATCCCCCTAAGTCAAGCTCTAGCATTGTTAAATGTGCAACACCATTTTAAACTATGGTTTTAAAAACCATTGTAATGCCACCATCAATAAACTTTGCCAACGCATATTTTACCCACCATTATAAAATGATGCCCACCATATTAGCATACGCCTATTGAATAACCATAGGCTCCACGTGAATTATTAATAAATGTTTCATGTAAATGTGCAACACCATTTTAAAATGGTTTGGAAGATGATGGATATCGATTTTCGTGTGTAAACTAAACTATTTCCGTGACCTGGAAACCTCGTCGCATAGTTGCTTGGTCGGGTGGTCGCACCTTAGGTGACTTTGCATGTTCTGTGACCTGGCGACTTGGTCACACAGTCGCATGGTCAGGTGGTCACACCTGCTAGTAGAATCCGATGTTTGCGACCCCACGACTCGGTAGAGGTTGTGGAATCACATCTTAGGAATGGGTCGTATTTTCCCTTACTACCCAAAACGCGACTGTATGCTCACAACATTGTGCATCCTTCGATGGAATACAAGCATATTCACTTACAACTTTTCTTATCAGCTCGAAACCTATTTTGTCGTGCACAACCATACTCTCTTTCCTTCAAATTGCGCTGGCTGCCAATGGTCTTCACCGGGCAAACATAGATCTTCAGGTTGGTTAATAAGGTGCGCGTTTCATACACGGGTTTGTGCCAATGCCGCATCATGACCCTTGTCATATAGCAATATAAAACTTATCCCCTCCTTCGGTAATTTGATCTGTAACTATGTCGATGCACCAAAACTGCATATGAAAATGCTTCGGATTTTTTGTTACAAATCAGTAGGGCGATGTTAAATAATTGCAGGGTGACGTTTGATTAAAATTCCTTTCAAAATTTTCTGGCGTTATTATCTCCTGTTCTTTACTGTAGGTTCCATTTTTCCTTGTATATATTTACGTGGTCTTTGAGAATGCAGTCTTATATAGATATATACGTTGTCTTTCCAAATGATGTCTCATATATATATATATATATGATGTCTACACCAAATCCCCTTTTAACTCTCTTGATATCTATCCGTAAAGTCTTGGTCCATGTTGTCTTGGTCCACGCTATCTCTATATGTATCCGCACCTAAATTCATAACAGTGATATCGATTCATTGTACTTCTTGTGATGATGTTTTCTATGTAATCTGTATTCCATTCATTATCCTTGAAGCTGCCCACGTGAACCCATGTATACAGGTTGATCAATTCCTTTTTCAACAGGATTTACCATATGCGGAGGCTATGCTTAAAATGACATATTTCGATTATTTTTGTGGCCCTTACAACTAATTTTCCAATAAGCTAATTCCTGAACTATGCCTTTTAGAGAAAAATTGATAATTGCAAATAGGTCTCACTTTCATGTGATATCGTGCATGGAGATAAAAGTCAAACATTAATATGGGTGGTTAAAGAATATCATCGAACTACACCTTTAACTTCTCAGGAAATACTCGGGTGTACTGAACGCAATTTTTGGAATTGGAAACTTTCTTTCCTCATAGAAACAAAAAAACGATTGTTCTCATGCTTCATGCTAGGTAGAACATATATTTTCACACCTGGAGAAGGGCCAAAGTTCATGCCGTGGACTACTTCATGCCAGATGTTCTTGCACTTTTCATGGTCCCAACTAATCACTATAATAACAAGTCCAATGGAGACAACAAAAGGGAAACCACCCTTTGTGTGGGACTTTTAAGGAGTACATGCGGGGCATCAATGCTTTCCACACGTAATTACCATCACCAAATATGCAACAATAAAACCTATTACGTCCTCCTGCGAATGAAGATGGGCCACACTATATTTCTTACCAATGGTGGAGCCATACTCAAATATGTGTTTTACTAACTCCCCTACAGGTTTAGCAAATCAACAAATCATAACATTCCATAATTAGCCAAACATTTGGGGTGCTGCATTGGGGTGGAGCCTCTTGTGACAATTTACTAGCAAATGTATCCCATCAGCCTCAAATAGTTTTAAGGAGGAATTTTCTTCACATTAACTGACAGGAGACTAAGCTTTAAATTGTAGAGTCGAAATTATTACCCATATGTTGCCAAAAATTTTCAATCATGACTCTGGGCAGCTTTCTAACAATCCCCACATCATGGTTAAGCAAATCAATAAGGCGATCTTCGTCATATATATCCTTGAACTTACTAGGGTCCCGCCAAGTGATGCGAAAGATGAGAATTTAGAAAGCCAAGGGTTGATTTCAAAAGTCCTATCGCAGCTACTGTATTGCAAACGAATGCCTTTGGCTGCTTCAAACCACCACCTTCGTTAATAGATATATACCTGTTTGAATCAGATAACCCTGCCCATCCGGAAAGGTGTGGCTCAACCGTGATTGACAATTCCCCAACTAATGCATTCTTGTTATTTTAATTCCAATTTCCTTCTCCCAGTGTGATGGTAATATTGTTTGGTGTCCCACCTGTGGGGTCGACCTGCATGCAACATTATAATATTTATTAGTTCAAGTTACCTTTTGGAGAATGATTTCCCCCACATAATTTTACATGAGACTATGAAGTTAATTGAAGTACCCAAAAAAAATGCCTAATTATCTATGGTGAGATGGCTTCTAATGTACATCCTTAATACACAAAAAAGTTCCTATTTGAGTGTATGCATGGTGATTCCCCCCCGCACATGGCGCATCTGCGGCAAAGGTATCTTGTCACGAAGGTGAGAAGGTTTGCGAGGGGCTGGGAATAGGCCATGGGGATGTCATTGATTATACGCTGGGTGAGAACTCTAATGGCTTAAGCGAGCAAAGGGGGACCCAAATTTTTGAATACACCCAAAATTTGGGTGGTGTTGTAGCAGCTACAACAAATGGCGAACCACTAGTAGAATCCAGCATCTCTGTCAACATCACAACAATATTCCGAGTCCAGATAGTGATGCAAGGGAATATTGAACAAGTTCTGCGGGTACCCCTTTTTATTACTTTGGCCTTCACCGATATTCCCACTCCTTGTGCCTCAGCTAGGTCTCGTTAATCAGAACACATCAAAGCGGAAGCTCACGGACGCCAGTAGCTTGTTGATGATTTGAAAAGCAAGGAAGTCGGTTTATTATATTCATAATTTTTTAAAGTAAGCTTCCGGTGCTGCTCCGCTGCCAGTAGGCTTGGACAGTACCCTGATGGAGTCACTTCAAGAAATCACAGGCGTTGCTCTGCTGCCAGCGAGCCTGGTCAGTACCCCAGCGAATTTGTTGCATTACCTCTTTGCGCAGGAAGAATTTTTCAAGCCTTTACCCTTATTTGTTTCATGTGCTTGTAGCACTTATTTTCATGTGCTCGTGACACTTATTTTGCATGGGTAGATGAGGGATCTCAACTTATTTTACGAGCAAGAGAGGTTGTTTCTTGTTTGACAGAAAATGAAATATATCCTGATTTGGGTTTTCCCTCATGCCAAGCCTTCACATCCCATCTACCACCCACAGGCGAAGCGTGAAAAATAGATCATTAAGGTTTTCGAGACTATGCTGGGCACAAGGCTTAGGTCACGGGTATGGGCCATTCACACTCACTAGGGTTCCCCACAAACAACCGGCTCGTATCTCCTTGGCTAATGAATTTAGACTCATAGGCATTTTGTTGAGAACATGACTTTGATGACCTGTCCTTAGAGAAACTACCCCTTGAGGTAGCTACTGCAACCTCACGCAAACAATGGGGTTATTGTTTCAGCAATCGGGGAAAAAAAAGTCCGCCAGGTGGTAGGGTTTCAATGAGGGCTTGTGCCATGGTATGCGATATATCGATGCTTTCAAAGCTATGTCAACGACCTTTGAAAATGATGCGAGGAAGAAAGTGTACGACGGGACGTAATGGACGGGGCTCATGACGCAATGCAATGCCTTGTGTGAGAATGATCAACTAGTTGCAGGTGAGACACAAGCAGTTATTATTTATGTAGCAATAAGAAAACTAAAAGAGAAATGAGTGCAAAAAAAATGTAACATGAAGGATATTAATCGTAAGCAAAAATAGCAGACACACTTTTAAACTATAAAGTAAAAAATTCCGCAAGTAAACCTAATTAAAAACTTTGAACTAACAAATTTTTATTAACAGATCTTAGCTAACCTACACCTAAAACCCTAGTTTAACCAATGAGGTGGTCGGGTTATGTGAAATCATCTTTCAAGTGCAACCACCACATTAGTTCTTGTCCTGCAAGAACAACAATTTTCAGAATCAGAGCTAGCATAAAAAAATGTGCATCAATAACAAAAATTACCTGAAGAGCATGTGCAACAATAGGAAGATCGTGGATACTTACCAGATAACATGCCAGAGTGGATTGTGAAAGATGAATTCCACTCTCATCCTGATACACAGAAATATCTTTTCGAAAGTTAAAATTCTTTATAAATAACAAACATCCATTCATGCGCAACGCTAGGTCCGATAAGAGGGGGGTAAGCCATTGTCTATTTGCAGGTAGATTCATCGGATAGGACCCGTCAAACCAAACGGAAACCCCATCGTGGTGTTGAGGATGATCAATTTTATGGGATGGAAATAATAAGCATGTGCCAGGCAAATAATATATGCTTGCACATCCAAGTGCAGAAACCCTAATTTTGAAAACCATAGTTCGAAGTTGCTCCTGGGTTTTGTCAAGGGTATGAGGATCCGAATCCATGTTTAGTGGAGGCTAAAATTCCTCACAGTCTTGAACAAACTCTGGAACTTCAAGCTGGGGGGCTTCCCAAATTTGATGGTTTGGCGAGATCAATAGGAGAATTGTTGTGATCGTGAATTGTGGTGATTTGAAAATTTTCAATGGGATTTGTATCAATTTGGCCAAATTTTTGCGCACTGATAGATTGATAATCCAATGTATCAGATCCTTTAGATTTTCTAGGATGGGGTGAATTTACCGGAAGGTTTTCAGGCAGTTGAGATATTTTCCAAAAATCACATGTCTGTGCCTGATTGCAACTGGTACTTGCTGTGCAAAAACTGAAAATATTAGAGACAATGGGCGGTGTTTTCCTTCCAGTGAATAAATTAGGGTATATCGGTTGTTGCATACCAGTTTTTAGGGGATAGGAATATGTGCTCAGGGTAACATCACTCGAATGGAAGACCCTCCTAGATGAGCTGGTATCCAATGTGGTTATGCTGAGAGGAGTGTGCTGCATTGGAATCATAATTTCAGAAACCCAAATTTGAGAAAACCTGGTTGGATTTTTTTGAGGGGTCTCATAAGGATCGGAAGAACTTGGGGTAATAGTCAGCAGAATCTGAATTTCTTTGATTTCCTGATGGGTCTTTGAATCTTCACAAAGCAGATTATCAAATTCTGGTGGCTTCATATGATCGGTAAAGAGATACGAGTGACAATCCTCAATGGTGTGAGTGAATATGTTTTCAGATAAGCAGTGATTATTGGATCCATTAATTTGATCAGGTTGGGTAATCGACATGTTAGGCTCCCTGGGGGTTAACGATTGGGATGGGTCAATAAAAGAGACATCTTGAGGTTGCCAAGACAGGAGTTCACTCCTTTGGTTGTTTAAAGATTTCGGATGAAAAATATCAGATAGAAGAGATTCATCGATTTTGTAATGTGATTGTGAGCCACCACCCACATGCTTCTGTTTGTCGCTGGTACTAGTATAGGAAAAATTTTAACGACTTGAAGAAATTACTGGTGTGGAAAGCTCATGAAGTAAATCAGAGGATGATAGATGAAATGATTCAGATGCAGGGGTATCAACCGTGCAAGGACTTTCATTTTTCAAATCAATGTCATCCGGAGTGAACAATGGTCTTGTATACCTAGGATGGTCCAATGATTTTGTAAAGTTCACTTTATCCATGACAAGGGTCAATTTATTATTAGCAGGTGAATAAGATTTAGGACTATGTCCAGGGAAACATTCAGTGGACTCGAGATAGGTTTCATGAACTAGGAGGGATAATGGGCCACTATGGTTTTCAAGCTCTAACTTGACAAGGTGTGTGAAAGATCCAGAGGTGGCACAATAGGTTTTATATTCTTGCACACGTCTATCATTGTGCCAAACTTCCGAGGTCGCAACTCCAATACACGACAAGTCAGGAGGAGGAACAAGAATATCACAAATAGTAATATTGTCCTTGGAGGCCTGAATGTGGTCTGGACTTGGGGAGATGGACAAGGAAACATTAGGGACGGAGTTTGAACAACTGGAAGCTTGCGGGTCATCATAGGAAACACTAGGATTAGGCTCGGTTGCTAATTGAAATTGTTCAAGGGAAATGAGAATCACATACCTGAACTGTTCACTTAAAAATTTCCAATCAACATATTTTTCAGGGAACTCAAAACAATAATGAACAAATCTGATATAGAATTCATAAAGGTTCCTGAGGTTCCATTCTGATGTCATTTAAATTTATTAATACATTATGAAAATCATACCTGTGAAAAGCTTGTTGTAATTCACTGGCGAGTTTCTCGTACGAATGGATAGAAGCTTCCAGAAATGTGCGGCACAATTTCTTAATCCGACCTTCGAGAGTGAGGAATAAAATCACGCAAGTCAACCCTTCATTGTTAATTTCGTAGCACACACAAAAGTCACAGAAATATGAAAGGTGTTCGGTTATGGAAACTCTGTTTTCACCATCAAATTTTAACTAGGACAAGTGATACATAAGTTCATCGGGGATTAAGCATCGATACTCAGAAAAATATGGAAAACATCTCGGGAGAATGATTTGGGGATGAGCCATTACAGATATGAGATTGACTGTAGGCTCTAAGAGCCCAGCTTGTCATCTACCCCTCCTTCTAGCGCAAATTCTATTGACGGGAAAATCTGTCCGGCCAACGGCAGGGGATCTCCCCAGTAAAAAGTTCCAACTAGACTCTAAACCATTTGGAGTAGGGATCCCGTTCGGGGTGTAGGTCCGGCTACCACTTAATTATCCTTTCCTTGGGTCTCCATAGGACTCAATGAACCTATAGACACACGCTTATTCGGATGATACAAGACACCTTATTGATGAATTGAATGAACATATAACACTATGTGTAGCAAGCTGAATAATAAAGCATGGAGCCAAAGGAAATTATGTCAACAGCATATCATTAGGCTCATGCTTGTATGTTGTTCTAACCATAGAAGAAAAAATTCTTTATGGAAGAATACCCTTCAATTCCTTAAATGGTTTTGATGATAATATAAATGTCAGTAAACAAAGTTATTAACATTCATTGAGAAAGCGAAATAAACTTAGCACCATTAACACATGTTTAGAAAGCTATAATGCATAAATGATGTCATTGGAAACACACTTTCATTAATCAAAAGATGTTAGAAACTGAAAACAGAATACTTATAGTTTTCACACATTTACCAACAATCAGATCCAAAAATGGAGTTAACAAATGCTTTTATTCATACTCAAAATGTATACTCCTTCTATACAATGCTCTATATCTCTTTGAGTCCCCAACAAAATGTCCCTGTATAATCTTCCGAAGGAATTATTTATAGTACAAACTCAGCCTTTTGGTTTCCCTGACCTTTTGTCTTCCTGACCGTTGGGCTTCCTTGCGACTTAGTAGCTTTTGCGACCTGCGACCTCGAGCAATCTGCGGCCTGCGACCTTAAGAAAATCTGCGACCTGCTACCTTAAGAAAATCTCTGACTTGTGACCTTCTTTTGGTGATCTCTGGATGTCATAGCAATATTCCTTATCCCACATCCCTTGCTTTGGAAAAAGGGCCCTCTTGCTTGCTGGGAAAAACTCTGGCTCATCGTGCAACCAACAACTTCCACCTGCAGTCACATAGCTTAGGTTACATGTCTTCATTGATCAAATAATAATGTTAGGGGCATATTTAATTAATTGCACAAGTGAAAATGATAACTTTAGACCCCTGTGCAACACCATTTTAAACTATGGTTTTAAAAACCATTGTAATGCCACCATCAATAAACTTTGCCAACACATATTTAACCCACCATTATAAAATGATGCCCACCGTATTAGCATACACCTGTTGAATAACAATAGGCTCCACATGAATTATTAATAAAGGTTTCATGTAAATGTGCAACACCATTTTAAACTGGTTTGGAAGATGATGGATATCGATTTTCGTGTGTAAACTAGCCTGTTTCCGTGACCTGGCGACCTGGTCACATAGTCGCATGGTCGGGTGGTTGCACCTTAGGCGACTTTGCATGTTCTGCGACCTGGCGACTTGGTCACACAGTCGCATGGTCGGGTGGTCGCACCTGTTGGTAGACTCCAATGTTTGTGACCCCGTGACTCGGTAGAGGTCGTGGAGTCGCATCTTAGGGATGGGTCGCATTTTCCCTTACTGCTCAAAATGTGACTGTATGCTCATAGCGTTGCGCGTCCTTCGATGGAATATAGGTATCTTCACTTACGACTTTTCTCATGAGCTCAAAACCTATTTATTCATGCGCAACATTACTCTCTTTCCTTTGAATTGCACTGGCTGCCAATGGTCTTTACCGGGCAAACATAGATCTACAGGTTGGTTAATAAGGTGCGCGTTTCATACACGGGTGTGTGCCAATGCCGCATCATGACCCTTGTCATATATCAATATAAAACTTATCCCTTCCTTTAGTAATTTGATCTGTAACTACGTCGATGCACAAGAACTACATATGAAAAAGATTCGGATTTGTTGTTAAAAATCAGTAGGGCAATTTTAAATAATTGCAGGGCGACGTTTGATTAAAATTCCTTTGAAAATTTGCTGGCGTTATTATCTCCCACGCTTCCATTTTGCCTTGTATATATTTACGTGGTCTTTGCGAATGCTGTCTTATATAGATATATACGCTGTCCTTACAAATTATGTCTCGTATACATCTATATATATATGCTGTCTACACCAACTCCCCTTTTAACTATCTTGATATGTATCCGCAATGTCTCGGTCCACGTTGTCTTGGTGCACGTTATCTCTATATGTATCCACACCTAAATTCATAACAGTGATCTCGATTCATTGTACTTCTTGCAATGATGTTTTCTCTGTAATCTGTATTCCATTCATTATCCTTGTAGCCGCCCACATGAACCCATATATACAGGTTGATCCATATATTTTTCAACAAGATTTACCATATGCGGAGGCTGTGCTTAAAACAACATATTTCAATTATTTTTGTGGCCCCTACAACTAATTGAACAATCAACTAATGCCCGAAGTATCCCTTTTAGAGAAAAATCGATAATTGCAAATAGGTCTCACTTTCATGTGATATCGTGCATGGAGAGAAAAGTCAAACATTAATATGGGTGGTTAAAGAATATCATCAAACTACACCTTTAACCTCTCAAGAAATTCTCGGGTGTACTGAATGCAATGTTTGGTGTTTGAAACTTTCTTTCCTCATAGAAACAAAAAAATGATAGTGCTCATGCTTTATGCTGGGTCGAACATATCTTTTCACACCTGGCGGAGGGCCAAAGTTCATGCCGTGGACTACTTCATGCCAGATGTTCTTGCGCTTTTCATGGTCCCAACTAATCACTATAATAACAAGTCCAATGGAGACAACAAAAGGGAAACCACCCTTCGCGTGGGACTTTTAAGGAGTACAGGCGAGGCATCAATGCTTTCCACACGTAATTACCAGCACCAAATATGCAGCAATAAAATTTATTACGTCCTCCTGCGAATGAAGATGGGCCACACTATATTTTTTACCAATGGTGGAGCCATACTCAAATATGTGTTTTAATAACTCCCCTTCAGGTTTAGAAAATCAACAAATCATAACATTCCATAATTAGCCAAACATTTGGGGTGCTGCATTGGGGTGGAGCCTCTTGTGACAATTGACTGGAAAATGTATCCCATCATCCTCAAACAGTTTTAAGGAGGAATTTTCTTCACATTTTCTGACAGGAGACTAAGCTTTAAATTGTAGAGTCGAAAGTATTACCCATATGTTGCCAAAATTTTTCAATCATGACTCTGGGCAGCTTTCTAACAATCCCCACATCATGGTTAAGAAAATCAATAAGGCGATCTTCGTCATATATATCCTTGAACTTACTAGGGTCTCGCCAAGTGATGCGAAAGATGAGAATTTATAAAGCCAAGGGTTGCTTTCAAAATTTCTGTCGCAGCTACTGTATTGCGAACGAATGCCGTCGGCTGCTTCAAGCCACCACCTTCATTAATTGATATATACCTGTTTGAATCAGATAACCCTGCCCATCCATAAAGGTGTGGCTCAAACATGATTGACAATTCCCCAACTAATGCGTTCTTGTTATTTTAATTCCAATTTCCTTCTCCCAACATGATGGTAATATTGTTTGGTGTCGCACCTGTGGGGTCGACTTGCATGCAACATTATAATATTTATTAGTTCAAGTTATCTTTTAGACAATTATTTCCCCCACATAATTTTACATGAGAATATGAACTTAATTGAAATACCCAAACAAAATGCCTAATGATCTATGGTGAGAGGGCATCTAATGTACATCCTTAATACACAGAAAAGTTCCTATTTGAGTTTATGCATGGTGATTCCCCCCTGCACATGGCGCGGGTACGTCAAAGGTATCTTTTCACGAAGGTGAGAAGGTTTGCGAGGGGCTGGGAATAGGCCATGGGGATGTCACTGATTACAAGCCGGGTGAGAAATCTAATGGCTTAAGCGAGCAGAGGGAGACACAAATTTTTGAATACACCCAAAATTTGGGTGGTTTTGTAGCAGCTACAACATGCCATAGTGTCACTGTTTGGCTTGGCTGCACAAGGCAGCCTCAGTTCTCCCGCAGGGTTGCTCTTGCGTGACCTCACCTCTGGAAATGGTAGTTTTTATTATGGTGGTGGCGTAGTCTACCCTAGTTCAATCCAACTTGGTTTTCCCTCGACCTTCCTAAATGCAACCTTCACCGCTTTCATCTACGAGGAGCAGTTGGAGATTGTCGCTGTTGTCCGCTCGGGAACTCCTCCGTGGGGCCTGGTGGCTTCTTTTGAGCCTTATAGTTGCGGCCTCTGCTCTGGCCAGCTCAAGCTCCTCCTATGCCACCTTTCACTCTTTTTTTTATTTTCCCCGGCTGCCCCTTTCCTGAGTTAGCATAAGCTACAGCGGCCCTTGGTGCATTTGAGGATGGCCCTGCTGCTTCGCGTTCCCCCCTCAACAGATCCATGTTTTTTCTCTCCCCTCAAGGAAACCCAAGATCTTCTACCGTAGGCTTTTCAGATTCAGGTTGTTCTCATCTCAAGCAAGACCCTGCTTCTGTGGGTGCAATCCTCATTATCGGTGCTTCGCCTCTCAAAGGACCTCGAAGTCAAGTTGGGGATCCCCTCCTCTTCTCTGTGTCTCCTTCATGCAGGTAAACAGCTAGATAATAGTTTCCCACTTTCTTTTTTCAATATAGGTAAGAATTCTTTGGTGTTTATCTCTCTCTACTTGTGGGGAGGTGCAGCAGGTCAAAATTCTGCTCCCAAGGGTTTCTCATACAAAGAACTGGTAAAAGCTCAGCCTTCCAAGCACTCTTCTACCCCTCCTCAGGCACCCAAACCTTTCTTGGTAGAAAAACTAGAGGAGGCTCCTTCAGTTGATATTTCCCACCCTGATTTGGATGGGCAGCTTCAAATATTTTCTGAGCTTGCCCTCATCTGCAGGTTTAACGGGCTCTAGCCCCATACTAAAGATTTATACGCTTGGATTCACTCCAACTTGACCAAGCACTACAAGGTTATTCTATGCTCCAAGGGTTTCTTTATTGTTATCTTTGCTGAAAGCAAGGAACACAAAATGGCCCTAAAAAGCGGCCCTTGGTTTAGGGGAAAGTTAGGGCTTTTCCTAACCCCCTGGTTCCCTGATTTTGAACCATCCATGGTGTTGAGACCCAAAGATGTTCTTCTCTTTCACCACATTCTACTTCATTTTCTTTGCCCCTCATCAATTACAGGCTTAAATGATCAATAAGATTAATTAAATTTGCTTTAAGAATTTATATAATGACTAACTTGTTATATTTTCATGATTTTGTTGGTGTAGTAATTTTTGACTAAGACTCAGCTACAGAATACAGGCATTCCGTAGCCAGTCATCTGTTTTGCAACCATCCTCATGTTTACGTAGGTTCCAGGTGTCACTGCAAAGAAAAAGGCATATGGGTGAAATCCACAACACTTCCCCATCGTCTCTTGCTCCCCACGAAGTCTGAGTTAAAGTCTCCAAGCGGTTATGCACGTAGAAGAGAAGCAGTTTCCTATCAAAACACAGACTCTACAGATGTCTGCAGTAAAGCACAATACTGTTAATAAGAGTTTTAATTTGATTAGAAGTGGGAAAGACACTTATCCCTGTTTTTCTTAAAGAGTAGTTATGTAATTTCATTATAAGTATGACTGGGGAGACCGAGAAACTGTTGGTTAGATTTTGTTTTGTTGCTAGATCTTTGAAGATCGTAAATACTCTGTTTTGAAGAATTTCTCCTTTAATGAAAGAAACATCATTTTATTACACGATCTGAGTCAATCTTGAGTATATTTGCATGCTACTCCGGTGGTAGAGGGCCCCTGCTACCTGAGGATATTTTTTCATATGATTTAGATAAGTAACTTAGTCTCGTTTCATTCCTAGTTCAATTGACTTTCTGAATTTTGCGTATTATATTCACTTGTATTGGATGCTACAATTTAGTCTCGTTCTTACGTACTCTTCCAAAATATCACTAATGTCGAATGAGGTGTAATTTTAGTATTTTAGGAGTTATTTTTACGTTCTTATGCTCAATTACATCAGTTGTACAGCTAGTCATGATCTTATAATCTCTTCCAAAATATCACTAATTTCGAATGAGACATAGCTGTGGTGTTTTAGAGCTTTGTTGTGTTTTGTTGAATTTTATGTTTTCATGCTCATTTACATTACATGTTGCAGCCAGTCCTATTCTACAAACTATTCCAAAATACCACTAATTCCGAATAAGACAGAGCTGAGACATTTTAGTGATTAGTTGCATCTTTAGTCTAGTTGTAGTACTCCGGAGGTAGATTTCACTTTAGTTTAATTCTTCCATTGTGTTTCAAGTTTGATAATGGAACTCTAGTATAACTTTGTTCACTGTACTTTAAGTTAGATTAGTGACATTCTAGTTCAGTTCCAGTTCACTGTATTTCAAAGTTAGGCTAAAAGCATTCTAGTTTAGTGTCATCCACTGTTCCTTAAGTTGTGTTGAATGTCAAAATTAGACTTCACGGCCTTCATTGTTTACAAACTAATCTTGTTCTGACTTTCTATTAATGCATCATCATATGAACAAGAATAAGTTAGTGATATTAGTTTAAGGCCTTGATTGTTCTGCAATCCTTTGCAATTCCACAATTAAACCTTTCTTTCCAAAAAAAATATTTTAGAAAATCTCTAAATTTTGAATAAGGTTTAGTGGTGAAAAGTTGAGCTGCAGAATGAATTGATCTTAGCATGACAAGTTAATTCAGAGTAGAAATCTTATTCTGTTACAAATAGTCTTTTTCCAATTGTGTTCCAATAAACGTCTAGCCATGGATGAGATTCTTTGTAATATTGTAAGATGATTGTGTACTTAGGAGAGCCTCATTTGTACTAAACTTGTCCTTTTCTCAAAATATTCCAACATATTCCTAATGAATGAATTGGATGAGTTCATGCTATGAGTTATTGAGTTCATGATTTTGATTTATTTCCTTACTAGGAGTCATTATCAAGCTTTGCATTTTCTGTTCTTTAGTGTCATACACATTTTAGAATAGGTTTTGCTTTGTTTTAGTGTAACCATCCACTTCTCATTACCAACACTTAGTTCTTTTCCTTCTTGACATAAAACCATAAAAACAAAAACATCATAAAAACACTAAACACAACGTAGTGAGAAACAGATACCTAGGCACATATAGTGCACCACACTTTAGCAGTTTACTGACCCTGGTTGATAATTTATGACCTCAATTTAGGAACACTAAGTTGAGCACAACACATGGCTGTCATCACCAAACTTACGATCTGGGTTAGGATTCCTAACTTTCCTGCTCACCTGTGGCACTGTGAGGTCTTCCAAGCCATTGGTAATTTGCTAGGCTGCTCTCTTGCCACAGATCCCTCGAGAGGCCTGTAGGGACTCTACACCTATGGCAGAACATGTGCCGAGATAGACATCAACAAAGGCTTACCTAACCAAATAATTCTTAAAGCTGGAGATTTCTCTTGGGCGCAGACTTTAGACTATGAAAATATAGTGTTCTTCTATCGGCATTGCCATCAAACAAGACATCTTCAGAACTCCTGTGCTCTTTTTCTTTCCCAACAGAAGATCAATATTCAAAAATTGATATGTAAAAGCTGGAAACCCTTTGATCCACCTCCCTTGGAGGACATTCAGTCCTCCAGCTCAGATGATGATGAGTGTGAATCTTGTTGGGGTTCCCATGTTTTGGCAAGTTTGGCAATACTAAAAGATGAGACAACATCAAAACCACTTTGGGACCTCAGGATCTAGCCCTCCTGGGTCTAGAGAGGGATCTCTCTATAAAGGCAAAGGTATAAGTCTTTGAAGCCTGATTCGAAGGTATTAGGCTAGTTATAAGGCACAAGGTTTGTTTTGTTTGTTTGTTTGGTTGTTGGGACATATGAAGGAAGGGTTCAATATAAGACAAAGGTGAGCAAAGAGGATTCTGAGCAAGGAGGGATAATTTAGAGAACACTCGAGACCATTGGGCATTGGAGTCATGAAAGGGTTTACTTGCTATTCAATATTCAAGGCTTTCAATTGGGCTAGTCATCTAAAGCATAGGATCTTAAAGATGATAGTGTGACATGAAATGGTAAGGAAAGAAGGTGAATGACAAGGAAACCTCCAAGGTGACCACTTAGGAAATAGATCTAGGGACAGTACATGCCATTAGACACCTATGATCCAATCCTAAAAGGCTAACTCTTCAGACAAAGGGAAACTTTAAAGATTTAAACACAAAGGTGAAACCTAATATCATAGAAATACTTTGAACTTTCAATGCTTCGGCCTTCAACTTAAGGGAACTTAGAAAGGCTCAATTGATCGAAAAATACCCTAGTGAGAAAGAATCAGTGTTATAAACTCCCAGTATCCCAATTATTTCAATTAAAACCCAACAATAACATCCAATAATAGATTCATAAATTCATACATCAGCCAGCAGTGAAAAACAACTACTACACTGGTTAAATTATCTTGAATTAGTTCTTAGATAACACATTCAGTAGAAAACATCAAAGGTAAGAAGAGCAGAAGCATTAGGGTACCATGCAAGGGTATATCCTAAGCCATATTTCTGATGCTTACCAGAGAAATGAAATGTAATGAATTACAGAAGGAAAACAGAGACAAAGGTAGAAAACATCACCGCTACTTTAAATCAGGATCCAAAGAAATGTGCTTGTCATATTAAAGATCAACACCAGTCATGTAAAATTTTTTCCAACAACCTGATATTTAGTCTGAATACATATTCCTTGGCCTATATTACAAATTTACACAGAGAACTATATCTCAAGAGAAACAACTTACAATTCATTGTTATCCGATAAATAATCAACAACAACTTTCCTCATGAGTTTTATATCTGAAAGAGAGGCAGAGGAGGTAGATGAAACACTAAATGAACCATTAAAATAGAAGTATAAGAATCTCTTGAGGCCCATTCTATCTTAATGTCCATGCATTAATCTTCAATACTCTTTGGATGAAAGAGTGGTCTTCGCCAGGCTGAAATTAACTCTAGGTATGTTTTTTTGATGTAATTTCGGCTGTAGTACTCTGTAGTACTCTGGTGACAGGAACAAAGGCATATAAATGAGTTTAGGTCTTCCATATGGCATAAAAAATTCTATGGTAGCATTAGGATTTATGTCAAGATGTAGATCTTCTCAGGAACTTGGTAGAGCGAAAAAACAGTATGGGAAGTTGTCCTTTCAAGGGAAAAAACTTTCTGCTGATGTGGGACACTGACAATATTTTTTTCTATGCATTAGGCCTCATTAGGCCTTCTGTGTTAATCACAAGGTCTTAAATATAGTACATTCACCTTTTAAACACTGGATTAAGGCTTAAAACCTTTAATAATGGGCATTAGAACTCTTTAATTCTCCACTGATACTCTTTGCCGCTTCATGAATGTCTCTGTGTGTGAAAATGGAAATTTATGGCGCTGGAGGTTTTACAGAGTTAAAAATTGGTTCTTTAATGGAAATATTTCATTCTAAACACCTTCCCAGGCGTTTCTATGTAATCTCAGGCTCTGAAATGGCCTTCTCTTCCCTCTGTGTCACTATAACAGTGACTGTGAGAAATGGCGATTTCCACCGCCTGTAACCCTGAAATAAACACAAAAATGTTAAGAAAATCCATGTGGAATGATGGTGGATGCAGTGGAATGCTTTGAGAATGGTAGCGCAGCAATGATGGATGCGGTGGATTCAGCGGAAAACAACTAAAAAATGCAGTGAAACAGTGAAAACTGATGTGATGAAGGTTTGGTGGAGGAATGGATATGGACCGTTAGATCAGATGGAGTCATGAGGATCAACGGTGGGGATTCATTAATGGAAAGGCTTTGGAGGCCAAGCGAAATGCAATAATATTTAATGTAAAACATTAAATTTCTAATGTTTGGGCGAAATAAATGATTTCCCGTGTAAACATAAAGTTTTTACCATAGGCGAAAATACAAAGGAAATCGACAAAAAACCATATGAAATGGGCTTGAATGGTGGGACCCCGTCATGGGCGGAGGGCGATTTAATATGGACCGTCAGATCTCAGGAGGAGATCGATGGTTGAGATGACGCGATGAAGTTCTAAGGCCACACGATGAGAAAACTTGAATGGAATGCAAGATGAAATGAGGGCCGTTGATCTATATAGATCAACGATTGAGATCTATTAATGGACTTTCGGAGGCAGGAAGTAGGGAAGTGGTTTTTCTGAAGAAACAATTGCTTTCGCACAGCAAAAGGCAGGTAAGGCAGTTTTCATTTTAAAACATGATATAGGTCTCCGGCTGACACGTGGCCTTTTAAGACCGCCTATATCGCGTAAATTTGAGCTGTTAAATACCAGACACAAAAATTGCATGATATTAATGCTGGCCATTGGATCTGGGATCATGAGATCCGACGACGGGAGATGGACCGCAATATGGGAACATGCGCGATCAGTAAGGTGGGGTCAAGCGGAAGGTGATTTCAATACAGGCCGTCCGATCTATGAATGAATGGCTGAGATCTGGAGAGGGAGAAACAAAGGCGGGAGAGTTGGCTAGTGGTTTGGAGGAATCTGGGCTGTCGGATCAAGAGGGATGAATGGCTGCGATTCATTCGGAAGCGGAGGAGGCAGGGGCCAAAACTCCGATGGGATGAAGGAGCGATTGCATCTGGACCATTGGATTGACGACAGATCAACTGTTGTGATTGGATCAGAGGGTGGCCAACGCAATGTTATGGGGGCACGATAGGTTTTTCACGGACCGTCATATCTGTATAGATCTACGGTTGATATTTCTCCCAAGTCCAACAGACTAAAACACCATCGCATCAGGGATTTTCACTTTAACAAAGAAAATGTGCTCCCGGATGTCTTCTGATTCCGATAAGCACCATATGATTTAGCGCTTGGTCTTAGCGCTCGGGTTCATGGAGGGGAAGTGGTTAAGGGGCTGGCTGAAAGGGGCTAAGCCTGTTATATGTGAAAAATGGGTTTTTTGGCCTAAAAACAGAGTTTTTAAGGCTTAGAAGAGGTTACGGTAGAGGGAAAAAAGGATTTTTAAGCCAAACAAAGGGTGTTTGTAAGGCTTAAAGGGGAGATGGGATGATTTAGAAGAATTAGGAGGGGATTTTGGGAGTTGTTGGGGTTCCTATGTTTTGGCAGATTTGGCAATACCAAAAGATAAGACAACATCAAACCACTTTGGGACCTCAGGATCTAGCCCTCCTGGGTCCAAAAAGGGATCTCTCTAATAAAACAAAGAATGATATATCTTTGAAGCTAAAAATAAGGTATTAGGATAGCTATGAAGCACAACGGGGGGTTTTAAATGATTTGGTTGGTTGGTTGCTGGGTTGGTCATGAGATCATAGACTGAGAAAGTAATGGGAGGAAAGGAAAAAAACAGCAGGATGTTTCAGCAAAGAGGATAGGTCAAGAAAGTGCCATCCATTGGGCTATGGAGTCATGAAAGGGAATTACTTGCAACAACTAGCCAAAGCTTTCAGAGGGAAAGTGATCTGCACTAAAGGATCTTTTTAGATAGATGGTTGGATGGAACATTAAGGATTGAAAGTGAAAGAAGGAAAGACACCCAATTTCTGTCTATAGATCAGGTCAGAGGTCATTTAACTCCAGATCTGCTTGGCCATACTCGAAGGAAACTCTCAAAGGAGGGACAAAGGGGCAGCTTATAGATCGAACCAGAGGTCATTTAACTCCAGGTCAGCTTTAGCGTGCTCCAAGGGAAAATAGAGATAAGATTTCACAGAGCTAGGGTCTATAGATAAGAGAAGGACTTTGAACCTTCAATGCTTTGACACCAGCAAGGGATCTTAGAAAGGCCAGCTGGTCACACAAGGATCCTAGTGGACAGGGCTAACTCTAATCCCTAGTGTTCCCAAATCTTCCAGCTTAAACCCAACAAGAACAACTAAAGATAGATTTAATTAATTCATACATCAGCTAGCAGGCAATGACATCCACTACACTGGTTAAATTAACTGAAATCAACCCTTAGATAACACATTTAGTAGAAAACATTGAAGGCAAGGAGAGAAGAGACATAGGGTACCTAACAAGGGTAAATCCTATGCCATATTTCTGATGCAAGCCAGCAGAAAATGAAACAGTATGAAAATGTAATAAACAGTGTTAGAAAAAAATCACCAATAGTAATAGACCAGGATCCTATGAAATGTGCTTGATTAATTGATGCAAAACCAGTCACATACACTGAGCTCAATGGCTGTTAAAATCCACACTTCTCCTCCCAGCTTACTACAATACAAACTACTCTGCTACTTTCTCCCAAAACTATCCTAACAGTCAAAACCGAATCCCTCTAACTACAACGGCAGCAGCCGAACAACAACCTTTTACAATATTTTCTCGGGAATTCTTATAGGAGAAGAGAATAACAATGGTAGGTGATATTGATTAAATGAATTTCATTAAGACAGAGGAGAGGTAGGTCGAATGCCCATTCTAAAAAATGGCTCTTCATTAACTGTGTGTACTCTGGAGCATGGTCCAGGAGTCTGTTAATAACTTCAAGTATGTTCTTCTGAAGAAATCCGACTGATGGTACTCTGTGGTAGTTTTCTAAAATGAGTGACACGGAGAAAAGGTCTACAGGTCTCTCCATACCTCATAACTGTGGTTCTGATAGTAACAGAAACTTCTGTTAGTGTACTTAGCTTCTTGAGGGCTCGAGGGGGCGTGGAGAACGCTGAGAGGAAGTCTCTCTAGAGAAAATTACACTGCTGATGTAGAACAAAAATATAGCTTTGTTTCGTGTGCTTATTTAATCTTCAAATGTGCCTTAATTCATTGAATGAGGATTAGAGCATTTGATCTTGAATTTTCGGGCTCTAACACCTTGATCTCTGCTGCTAATACGTTTTTCTACTGTAACGGCATATCTGTGCTTTGAATCACATTGACTGCGATTATGACAGGTAGAGCGAAATACCAGTCTGGTGAAAAACCCTGCACAATGAAAAAAAATCAATTACAACATCCAGGGTGGTGGCGGGAGAATGCTTCAGAGGCCGAAGGAATGGTGGAAATGGTGGAGGCGAATGGAAAAAATGTGGTAGAATGGTGCAAACAGGAAAAATAATGCAAACATGGTGGAGGGTTAGACAGGTGGTGGTGCGGTGGAGAAAAAGCATGCTGACCATTCGATCTGGCATGGGGGTGATGATTGATGGCGGAAAATGCACGATGATGGGTTTTGGAAATCGGGCGAAAAACCGATGAAATGAGAAAATTCCGTGACGAGAGGTGATGTGGCAGGACCAAGTCGATGGCGGGGCCAACTTTAAATCTAGACTGTCTGATCTCAGGAGGAGATCGACAGTGGAAAACGATAGAGGGCGATCGAATCTGGACCGTCCGATCTCGGGAGGAGATCGATGGATGAAAATTCATCGGAGGGCAACGGATGGTGGGCTAGAAGTACGGATACCTTGGGTTAATTTTCGCACATCTTTAGGGTGCGATGACCATTGCATGGAGATACCCAGATCGGACGGTGCACATGCATATCGCGCCAGGTCAAATGCCGAATGATAACGCGTGATGAGGGGGTGGTTATCAAACAGTGATGGAGCCACGTGTCGGGCAGTGAGTGGAATCGCTCTGAAAATAAAAATACCACCCATCCTCCAAACGTGGTGCGATGGATACCACCGGTTTTTGGCGCGGGGACTACTGGGTGGGGGAAACTCTGACCGTTGATCTGGCGGGTTAACAAACGACTGTGATGCGATCTGAGCGGTGAACGGGGTGAATGGTGGAAACTGTAGGGAATGCGAAGACCGTCCGATCTATACAAATTGATGGTCTAAAGTGCTCCCGATGTATATTTGCGATAGGTGCCTTCCACCTTGGCACCTGGTCTTGGCGCTGGGTCATGTGGGGGGAAACGGTTCCGGGGCTAGGGCCGAAAGGTGCGAACCCACATATATGAAGAAAATGGTTTTTTGGCCCGTTTTTAATGAAATTCGAGGCCAGGGATGGGGAACAATAGAGGCGATAAGGGTTTTTAAAGGTTTCAAGTAGGGAAAGAAAGTGACTCAGAAGGTTTAAGGGGTATATGGGGGAAGGAAAAGGGGAACTTTGACAAAGGGGAGAGGGGTGAAAAGTGGGGTTTAGTGGGAATAAAATAGGAGGAAATGGAGGCTAAATGGAGATGGAATAAAAGGACCAGGAGGCCTTTTGGGCATTTTTCCTCCCAACAGAGAAGCTTTATAACTGGAAACAGCAAAGGGGATTTCATCAAAGGACAAAGGCACAAGGAGGCTTCAAGGATGATGTTTTTTCAGGGGAAATGCATTCCTTGAAGGCTCAAAAACATTTTAGCCCCCTGTTTTCTTGTCAAAAAATTTATAGGGGGCTAACAGGAGTCAAAGGGGAAATTTGAGAAAGGGAAAAAAAAGGGGTTAAAATGGGAAATTTGCAGGGATACAAAGGGAAAATGGAGGCTTTTCTAAGCATAATTTTTTCACGAGCAGTGAGGCTTTTTTAATGGAAACAATAGTGAAGATCTTTTCAAAGGAAAAGGGCACACAAAGGCTTCAAGAATGAGATATTTTCATAGGAAATGTATCTCTTGAAGGCTCAGAAAAATCTTTAGCCACATGTTTGCTTGATAAAAAATTCATAGCTGGCTAATAGTGGCTGCACATGGGGATGGCATCTTCTTGAAGGTGTTAAGAATTCAGAAAATAATCTTTGGAGTAGGCCAAATGCTCGATCCTTGAACCATATTTCTTCTTTGATCCATATGTTACAAACATGATGGATATTAATTTAGCAAAAAACATTCCCCAAATGATCTACCTACCCATCCTACAATCCTAAAAAAATTTCTTCACGGTGCATTTGAATTCACAGACCTTCCTTTATCATTTTTTTTTATTGAAAGAAGAAAACAAACTAGTCTAATTCTACCCTTATTCCTCCATGAGACCAGATTAAACAGTTGGTCTCATAGTTTCTCTACCTAATCCAATATCTGCTAGGATTAAAATGTCTAGCAGATTTCTTCTCTACATTCTACGACAGAAATTTAAAAATAGCCAAACCAGGATTAGACAGTCTAGTTTGTTGTGGATCCATGGCATAAAGACAACTGCATATGAACTGAAATTGCAGAAACTTGAAAACAAAATCTTGAAGGCTTGAAATCTTGAAACTTTGAAGCATCCTTCTTTTCTTTTTGACTCAAGTTTTGAACTGTTAGAGTCACTTTCTTCTTCACTTCAGCTCTAGTTTTGGTCTTATTAGAGCTTGTTAGCGCTCAAATCTACCTCAGGCTGAAATGAAGTAAAACTCAAGGCTACATCAAACCACGCTCAGCCTCGTAGCTAGCCCTACGAGGACAGGAGAGGGCTCTCTCCGTCAATCTCGATAAAATGACCAATAGGATGCGAGATGAATTACAATAGGAACCGATTTTAGGCTAGTAAAGAGATAGGTATGTTTGATTTTTTGGTTTTTGGGTTTTCGCTGGAGAAATGGGAAAACAAATTTTGGGTTCGGGGATAAGGTCAGACTTTTGCAGATTTCGAGTTGGGGCAAGGTAGGTGATTGTCTTGATGCTTTTGATTTGGATATATGGACAAATTAGACCGACGAGGAGCTGAAGAGGGCAAAGAAGAACTTGGATCCTCTCCAAACAGTCGAAAAACATATAGAACTAACTGAATTCAAAGGCAGAGCACTGTAAACAATGGATTCAACCTCATCTACTCATTCAATTTAGTTCAAAAGCATATGAAAGGATGGCATACATTTAAACATGAAGAAACTTACAGTAAACAAAGAGGAAACACCATCAAGAACAGAACACCACAAGGATCCCAACAAGTGCCGCAAAACCCCTGATCTTTCCTTAGCCAAAATATGAAAAATATGTACAATGGTATCAAAAGTATCCCAAGAGTCCAACCTGTAGAATGCCTCAGAAATTACAATATATAGATCACTCTAACCCCTTTCCCCACCTCTAGGGGTCGAATTACCTCTTCAGGGATCAGTTTCAACCAATTCTAATCATGGAACTACAATCTAGGCAGCTAACAACTTGCCTCTAAAAGAGTGGAAACTGATCCATTACATGATTTTTTACCCTTTTGAGAGTGAATCTTCTAGAATAGATAAAAACAAGCCAAAGTTACATGCCAAACATAAATTTACATCATAAAAACCCAAAAATTCCATCCACAAACAAAACTGGTCCATACTAGGCGAAAATCTGAGCTGGCAGTTGAAAATTCAGCAAAAATTTAAGTGGGTCGCATTTGAGCCGAGTGGGTCGCATTTGTTCCAGCCTGAATTTGAGGTACTTCCCGGAATCCAAATTGAGCTCATGATAGCTCGTTGGAAAGCCCCGGATGTTGACTATCCAACCCAAGTGGAATTTCCCAATTTGGAGCTCATTTGATCCTCCAAAACTTCTTTCTCCCAGAAGTACTTCCTGCTGGTGTAAAAGGTGGCAGCAAGGTGGTTTTCATGGTGTTTTTGAGCTCTTTGACCATCCATATTTTGATGAAATGCTTAGGTAATGTCTGAGGATGCATAATTAACCATGAAAAATCCAAAAATACAAAAATTTCCTCCAGCAAGTGTCCCAAAAAAAAGTGAGCATATGAGGGTGAGACCCACTTAACTGAAAAACCTGTTTTTTGACCCGAAAATTTCAAAATGACAAAATTTTCTCCGAATTTGCTCAAATTCGGAGCGGAGGTCCTCCATTATGTATCTTGCCCAGTCAACGAAGCCTCGGCCAAAATCCAGAGTGGATCAGGCCCTTTCCGCCGTTTTGTGCTTCGCTCAACCTCCTCTTCAGAATCTTCATTCTCGCTTTGCAGACATGCATGCGAGCCCAATAATGGCCTTTCATGTGACGAAGCATGTCTTTGTCTCTATCATTATCCTGTGAATGTACCTACGCTGATGAAGAAGGCGAGACCCCTTCCACGCCATGTGGAGATAGTACTCGCGCTGCTGATGAAGTCAACGAGACCCCTTCCACCTCACGTGGAGATAATACTCGCCGTGTCGCTGCAAATAAGGCCCTGTGGCCTCGCTGATATGTCCGAACCAAAGGAGCGCTGATATGCTCAATCTCAAGAATGTCCGGCTGGTGTGAAGGCTCTCCCGCATCATGAACTGTCTCGGGAGGCGGCTGCGGCACTGTGAAAAAGTCACGAGAAATGAAATCCTCCCAAGTGATGCCCTGCTCTGCCAACTGATGTAACACTATGATCTTGATCAAAGCGTAATGGTATATACTCCTATACTGCTGCGCTGGGCTCGTCTTCTTTTGCACAAAAATCACCATCCTCTCTATGTTGCGATATATGAAGTACGGAATATTCATCATACGTACCCTTGTGAAGTGCATCAACAAACGAATATGGTACGCAAAGAGACGAGCATATCTGCCCTCGCAACTAAAATACTGAATGATGAGTTTCATCAGCGGCGCAAACTCATCCCTCAAGAATCTGAATGGAAAAACTCTGCCCAAGTACCTCATATATCCAGTTTTAATGTATGGCTCATAGTGGAATTTCTCTAAATGCTGACGTTTGTTCCATTCCTCGCCCATGTTTGGTATGCCAGTGGCTTGAGAAATAGTCAAGGGTGACAAAATGAAATCAACCCCGACAAGATTTACCCGGCCATCCCGTAAATGTAGAACAAACAGACGAGCCAATTCACGATGAAGCCGGGTTTGTGCAATCATCTCACAAAATCGGAAACATGACAAATACTGAAAACAATCCATTGCTAGTGGACATGCCTGCAACCGAGCCAAAGAAGTAGACTCCTCTCTGCGATGATTAACACCTTTGACAACTCTATGAGACCCCCATGGCACATTACCTTCAGTCGTGGAATCACTGCCTGACTCTTGCTCATACACTGACTCTGTCTCTGACATGGCTTTGAACAAAATATTGGCAATATGTATACTGATATAAATGCAGTGAAAACACAGTTATAATGTATGTTTCAACACCCAATAAATATCACCCACTGTCAAAGTACCATAAGGAAACAAACAGTGATAATAGCTCTGTTTTAGGTGGATTGAGATAAAAGAACAGTCTCTGTTTTAATTGCAAGTGAAATTTGACAAATGGTAGCGTGCAACCTTTAGAATACTAGATAAAATTTGTCAAAGGGAACAATGAGTATAAGACTGTGTTTGTCAATGGGAAGTGAACGATGAGTATAAGACTGTGTTTGTCAATGGGAAGTGAGACACAATATGACAATGATCACCATGAAACAAAAGCCATGACAGTGGTAAAACAATGATGATGACAACAGTGGTATAACGAGTGTGAAGGCAGTGGGGCTTTGACAATACATGCAAAGGTAGATATATCAATCATACAAGGTGGGAAAATACTCACAAAACCATCCATATGTATTTTAAAACCCTGAGGAACAAATCTGCCATGAATGTAGGGTTTCACTTTTCCATTCAAATGTTTAAAGTCTTCAAGACACCACAACCACATTTAAAATCTACTGAGCAATGATTTAGAACCTGTTTAAAAGCAGCTGGAGATGATTCGCATCAAATCAAGGCCAAACTCCATTTCCCGAGTTCGTTTTCAAGTGGGTCGCATTCTCAAGTGGGTCGCATCCACTTCAAGTGGGTCGTATCCACTTCAAGTGGGTCGCATTTCCTCGCTACATAAAGGTATTTTTCAGAAGCTTTTGGAGGCCTTCCCGGTGTCCAAATTGAGCGTGTGATAGGTCGTTGGAAATATCTTGGAGTCTACTTTCCAAAACAAGTCGAATTATGCAATTTGGATTTGATTTACCCTGTCAAACATCAAATCTCCCAACACTAGTCAAAATGAGCAGTAATGAGGTCGCCTGCTGCTGCAGCGCTGTTGAAGTCAACTCACAAAGGTCTTTCAACTCCCAATTGAGCTCATGATAGCTCATTGGAAAGATATTTTTGTCTAGTTATCATTTGACTCATCATGCAAGTCATTTGGCCAACCATGCTAGGATAAATCTTGATTTTCCCAAGGTCACTTCAGAGGTGCATTCAATTCTCCTGAGGCAACGGTATTTTTGACATTTCTCTAAAACAATGATACCTGTGTAAACCGTGAAAGAGGTTTTTCTTCCTTGGGATGTTGTGGACAAAACCCTCTCTCAGTTTTCCAAAATTCATCTTTGATTGCTCTGAAACATCTTTTGAGTGAAACCCATCCCGATGTGTGAAACAAGGGATTTGTCGAAATGAAGCGAAATGAAGGGGATAAGGGGCTTATAAATTCTTGGGGAAATTTTTAGAAGTAGGGAGGGATGTTAGGAAGTAGGGGAAAGTGAAATCTCAGAGATTGAGTGAGGGGAAGGGGTTGAAAAGGGAAAAACACAGGCCTAGCCTAGAAAATTGCCAAGTTGTGGCAAGAAACTAGGGTTTGTGCAAAAATGAGGAATTTGGGGGATCTTAGTGATGGGAAGTGTTTAAGGATAGGGGAAGGTGTGTGAACATTAGGATACAAGTTTTTCTGATTATTTGACCATCCAAGAGAAATTACCTCCAAAATCCTAGGAGAGGGAAATGGACCTTACCTAGGCACAACTGAAGCATGAACAAGCTGTAAAATGACCCAATGGAACTTGACATGATGATGAAAACCCTCTGAATGATGGTACACTCAGCTGAATGGTGACATGGACCGACATTTGACAACTTTGAAAAGAGGAAACAAACCCTGTGACTCCACGCCTAGTGAGCAATTCTGCTCAAGACTCATTGAAATGACAAAATTTGACCTTGACACCTTAAAATCACTTTGTAAGAGCATGTTTGATCACTGAAGGAATGCTGCAAAGGCTGAAACTAACATTGGCTCCAATGGGGATGGTAGCTCCTTGGAGGTGCCAAGAACGGTAGATCTTTGGGAGAGCAGACCAGCGCCTTCATCCATTGGGCGATGGAGTCATTATTTGAACGGATAACACAAAACCTTTGACACATTTATTGAATGAAAACTTGACTGAAAATTGAATGAAACTTGACTGCAACTTGACTCAAACCGACTCGATGGCAAACTGAAATAACTTGAAAAAACTGACTCAACAGACCAAACACAAATGACTCATGACTGACTTAAAACAAGAATTTACAAAACTTTTGGAAAAAAGGCAACAATCCATCAAGATTTGGAATCATGATGAAAACCACCTGCATACTAATCAAATATGTACAATCATGTATAATTGGCTTTCCAATGTAACCAGTCAAGCAGATGCCTTCTTGATTGATTCTCCCGATCAGATCTCCTAGTCAACAATACAAACTGATAATTGGGCATCCAAAAACATAGCTGACCATGATCTCCTTCATCACTGAACACTGCAATAATCACTTTCACAGCTGACTGCAACAAATCTGCCATTGGGTCCTGAAAAACATGAATATTTACCTTCTGCTGAAGAAACAAGGTGCCTTTCTCTCCTGATTCTGATATGTCTTCATCATGTACTTCAGTAAAAGTATGCTCCTGGGCTTCAAAAAACTCTGAACAGGTAGATGAGCATATCTCCTCTTGTAAAAACATTTCAACGCATGAAACATATGAAGAAGAATCTTCTGTAGTATGAAAATATGGTAGGTCATCTTCATATGATAGGATAGCCGGATTTTCATTACAGTCATCAATCATGAGAAAATAAACTTCAGCTAATTCTTGATACCCAAACATGACATTTCTAGCATCTACCATAAATTCATCAAAAGGAACTGTTTCACTTACATGAATGAAGACCCCATATTGTTTTTCATGAACTGACTAAATGGCTTCTTTCTGAAGGCTGTGTTCTAATGGACTGAAAACATTTGAATCCATACCTTTGTTTTCTTCTTTCCAAATGATCTCAACAACAGAATTCTCCTTGATGGGTTTCAGCACAAGATATGCTTGGTCATCACAATCTGAATGTAGGTCTGAAATAGCTGGCTGGTCATTATCACAATCTGCTATTAAAACTTGAGTTCCCGGCATGTTGTCTTCTTCTGTGGGCAGATCTGAAATGAGACTTTCTCTTTCATCACTTTCAGCCATATAGACATCTTCAACTCCGTCGATCTATAAAGTCGCTTACAAGTTACCTAATTAGTATCATCCTTTTCGTAAAAGGAGATAGTTCCACCATCACCTTCTTGACCATGTGCACACCGCATCCGCATTAACTTGAGCTGGAACAAGACCTCCTTAAAAGTAGATCTATCTCATCTTCAGACAGAGGAGATAATACCTTGTTTTCTTTTTACCAAACAAAGGATTGTCTTCATTGATTTCAAGTGAAGGAGTATACAAATTTTCCTCATACCGCTGATCCATTTCATGTAATTCTGCTCAATCGTCAAATGCAAAATTTCTTCATATTCTACCACACTAAAATCTTGATCCTCGCAAATTCTCATGATCGTCTTTATGCCGCTGAAATGGATTCTCGTACAGGGCCTCCATGATTTCATCATTCATGAAATTGTCATCTTCATAATATTTCTCCAGGTTTTCAATAAAAGAATAGGCATGTTTGCAACAGTCATGAACTAAATTTAACGATGGATAAGATACTTGATATCTTTCAATGAACAGGGCATGAAAATCCTCTAAACAATAAATACAGGCCAGTGGCAAATTTTCATACCATGACTGAGCTTCACCTTCTAGAGTGGCCAGGAATATCTTCATCAAGCAATCTTCAGGAAAATCCACCTTCAACTTGCGAATATGCATGTGAAATCTAACCAAATGTAAAGCAGCATCCTTCTTACCATCATTGTTAAACATAGGCAGATTCCTTGACCAATCTACCTTGGGCATCTTATTCGGAAAACCTGGAATATGATCTCGGCTCATGGGAGCGTATCTTCTCGTGATTCGGTCCATCTTGAAAATCTCACAGCTACTGATCTCCCTGCAGTGAAGTCACCATGAAGCATCGATTTCTGGATTGTTCAGTGAATGAAGTCGCCAGGTGAATGATTTCAGCCTTGCAGTGTCTAATTGCTGTCCACCATCAGCATCATATCTGAACATGATACATGTACTGGGGAAATTTACAAGTTAAATGCTACGATTACAAGTTAAACCGGAGATCGACTGAAGCAGCCTTTATCTACTTCGCTGATGCATAGCAACAGCGTTTCGAAGGCTACCTGGCGTGACTTCAGACTCCGTCTATAACAAGCAAACATTTTGAGTTTCTCCCCAGTATGGTCGCCACTATGTCAGCGCTCAAATTTACCTCAGGCTAAAATGAGATAAAACTCAAGGCTACATCAAACCATGCTTAGCCTCGTAGCTAGCCCTACGAGGACAAGAGAGGGCTCTCTCCGTCAATCTCGATAAAATGAACAATGGGGTGCGAGATGACTTTAAAAGGGAACTGATTTTAGGCTAGTAAAGAGATAGGTATGTTTGATTTTTTGGTTTTTAAGCTTCGCCGGAGAAACGGGAAAAACAAATTTTGGGTCCGGGGATAAGGTCAGATCCTTGCAGATTTCGAGTTGGGGCGAGGTAGGCGATTGTCTTGATGCTTTTGATTGGATATATGGACGGATCAGAACGAAAAGGAGCTGAAGAGGGAAAAGAAGAACTTGGATCCTCTCCAAACAGTTGAAAACATGTAAAACTAAATGAATTCAAAGGCAGAGCACTGTAAACAATGGATTCAACCTCATCTACTTATTCATTTAGTTTCAGAAGCATATGAAAGGATGCCATACATTTAAACATATTACATGAAGAAACCAGGCGTATTATGTGAGGAAACACCATCAAGAACAGAACACCACAAGGATCCCAACAAGTGCCGCAAAACCTCTGATCTTTCCTTAGCCAAAATATAAAATAATATGTACAATGATATCAAAAGTCTCCCAAGAGTCCAACTTGTAGAATGCCTCAGAAATTACAATATATAGATCACTCTAACACCTTTACCCACCTCTAGGGGTCGAATTCCCTCTTCATGGATCAGTTTCAACCAATTCTATTCATGGAACTACAATCTAGGTACCTAAAATCCTGCCTCTAAAAGAGTGGAACCGATCCATTTACATAATTTTTTACCCTTTTGAGAGTGAATCTTCTAATAGATAAAAACAAGCCAAATTTACATGCCAACATAACTCTTACATCATAAAAACCCAAAAATTCCATCCACAAGCAAAACTGGTCCATACTAGGCGAAAAATCCGAGCCGCGCTGAAAATTCAGCAAAAATTAAAGTGGGTCGATTTGAGCCGAGTGGGTCGCATTTTTTTCAGCCTGAATTTGAGGTACTTCCCGGTATCCAAATTGAGCTCATGATAGCTCGTTGGAAAGCCCTAGATGTTGACTATCCAACCCAAGTATAATTTCCCAATTTGGAGCTCATTTGACCCTCCAAAACTTCTTTCTCTCAGAAGTACTTCCTGCTGGTGTAAAAGGTGGCAGCAAGGTGGTTTTCATGGTGTTTTTGAGCTCTTTGACCATCCATATTTTGATGAAATGCTTAGGTAATGTCTGAGGATGCATAACTAACCATGAAAAATCCAAAAATGCAAAAATTTCCTTCAGCAAGTGTCCCGAAAAAAAGTGAGCATATGAGTTCGAGACCCACTTAACTGAAAAACCTGTTTTTTGACCCAAAAATTTGAAAATGACAAAATTTTCTCCGAATTTGCCCAAATTCGGAGTGGAGGTCCTCCATCATGTATCTTGCCCAGTCAACGAAGCCTCGGCCAAAATCCGAAGTGGATTAGGCTTTTTCCGCCGTCTTAGTGCTTCGCGCAACCTCCTCTTCAGAATCTTCATTCTCGCTTTGCAGACATGCATGCGAGCCCAATAATGGCCTTTCATGTGACAAAGCATGTCTTTGTCTCTATCATGATCCTGTGAATGTACCTACGCTGATGAAGAAGGCGAGACCCTTCCACATCA
Organism: Pinus albicaulis; assembly: GCA_034641835.2. Classification (NCBI taxonomy): domain Eukaryota; kingdom Viridiplantae; phylum Streptophyta; class Pinopsida; order Pinales; family Pinaceae; genus Pinus; species Pinus albicaulis. The sequence goes on along the minus strand of CM076575.1, from coordinate 1,878,721,168 downwards.
TGTGGAGATAATACTCGCTCTGCTGATGGAGTCGGCGAGACCCCTTCCACCCCGGGTGGAGATAATACTCGTCGTGTAGCTGCAAATAAGGCCCCGTGGCCTCGCTGGTATGTCACATACAATGGAGCACTGATATGCTCAATCTCAAGAATGTCAGGCTGGTGTGAAGGCTCTCCCGCATCATGACCTACCTCGGGAGGCGGCTGTGGCGCTGTGAAAAAGTCACTGGAGATGAAATCCTCCCAAGTGATGCCCTGGTCTGCCAACTGATGTAACACTATGATCTTGATCAAAGCGTAATGGTATATACTCCTGTACTGCTGCGCTGGGCTCGTCTTCTTTTGCACAAAAATCACCATCCTCTCTATATTGCGATATATGAAGTACGGAATATTCATCATACGTACCCTTGTGAAGTGCATCAACAAACGAATATGGTACGCAAAAAGATGGGCATATCTGCCCTCACAACTAAAATACTGAATGATGAGTTTCATCAGCGGTGCAAACTCATCCCTCAAGAATCTGAATGGAAAAACTCTGCCCAAGTACTTCATATATCCAGGTTTAATGTATGGCTCATAGTGGAATTTCTCGAAATGCTGACGTTTGTTCCATTCCTCGCCCATGTTTGGTATGCCAGTGGCGTGAGCAATAGTCAAGGGTGACAAAATGAAATCAACCCCGGCAAGATTTACCCGGCCATCCCGTAAATGTAGAACAAACAGACGAGCCGATTCACGATGAAGCCGGGTTTGTGCAATCATCTCACAAAATCGGAAACATGACAAATACCGAAAACAATCCAGTGCTAGTGGACATGCCTGCAACCGAGCCAAAGAAGTAGGCTCCTCTCTGCGATGATTACCACCTCTGACAACTCTATGAGACCCCCGTGGCACATTACCTTCAGTTGTGGAATCACTGCCTGACCCTTGCTCATACACTGAATCCGTCTCTGACATGGCTTTGAACAAGATATTTACAATATGGATGCTCATATAGGTGCAGTGAAGGAAAATTTATAATGTATGTTTCAACACCCAATAAATATCCCCCACTGTCAAAGCACCATAAGGAAACAAACAATGATAACAGCTCTGTTTTAGGTGGATTGAGACAGAAGCACAGTCTCTGTTTTAATTGCAAGTGAAATTTGACAAATGGTAGCAGGCAGCCTTTAGAATATTGGATAAAATTTGTCAAAGGGAACAATGAATCATAAGACCGTGTTTGTCAATGGGCAGTGAACAATGAGTATAAGAACGTGTTTATCAATGGGCAATGAGACACAATATGACAATGATCACCATGAAACAAAAGCCATGACAGTGGTAAAACAATGATGATGACCACGCTGGTATAATGGGTGTGAAGGCAGTGGGGCTTTGACAATACATGAAAAGGTAGATATATCAATGATATAAGGTGGGAAAATACTCATAAAACCATCCATATATATTTAAAAACCCCGAGGAACAAATCTGCCATGAATGTAGGGTTTTACTCTTCCATTCAAATGTTTAAAGTCTTCAAGATACCACCAACACATTAAAATCTACTGAGCAATAGTTTAGAACCTGTTTGAAGGTAGCTGGAGATGATTTAAATCGAAACTGGGTGCCCAACGCAACTTTTCTGAACTCTGTTAGCAAGTGGGTCGCATTTCCCTCAAGTGGGTTGCATCCACTTCAAGTGGGTCGCATTTCCCTCTTGCCACATAGTGCATTTTTCAGGAAGCGTTTGGAGGCCTTCCCGGTGTCCAAATTGAGTGTGTGATAGCTCGTTGGAAAGCACTTGGAGTCTACTTTCCGACACAAGTGGAATTATTAAATTTGGATTTGATTTACCCTATCAAAAATCAAATCTCCCAACACTAGTCAAAATGAGCAGAATGATGCTGCCTCAAGGCAGAGTGCTGTTGCAGTCAACTTTTGAAGGTCTTCCTCAACTCCAAATTGAGCTCATGATAGCTCATTGGAAAGGGATTTCTGTCTAGTTATCATTTGAATCATCAAGCAAGTCATTTGGCCAAACATGCTAGGAGAAAAATTGATTTTCCCAAGGTCACTTCAGAGGTGCATTCAATTATCCTGAGGCAACGGTATTTTTGATATTTCTCTAAAACCATGATACCTGTGTAAAAAGTGAAAGAGGTTTTTATTCCTTGGAATGTTGGGAAAAAAAAACTCTCTCAGTTTCCAAAAATTCATCTTTTATTGCTCTGAAACATCTTTTTAGTGAAACTGATCCCGATGTGTGGAACAAGGGATTTTGTCGAAATGAAGCGAAATGAAGGGGATAGGGGGCTTCTAAATTCTTGGGGAAATTTTGGGAAGTAGGGAGGGATGTTAGTAATCAGGGGAAAGTGGAATCTTAGAGATTGAGTGAGGGGAAGGGGTCCAAAAGGGCAAAACACAGGCCTAGCGTAGAAAATTGCCAAGTTGTGGCAAGAAACTAGGGTTTGTGCAAAAATGAGGAATTTGAGGGATCTCAGTGATGGGAAGTGTTTAATAAGGTATATTAAGGATAGGGGAGGGTGTGTGAACATCAGGATACAATTTTTTCCAATGATTTCACCATCCAAGAGAAATTACCTCCAAAACCCTAGGAGAGGGAAATGGACCTTACCTAAGCACAACTGAAGCATGAACAAGGTGTAAAATGACTCAATGGAACTTGAAATGATGATGAAAAACCTCTGAATGATGATACACTCAGCTGAATGGTGACATGGACCGACATTTGGACAACTTTGACAGGAGTAAAAGCAACCCCTAGACCTAATGCCTAGTGACCAAATTTTGCTTGAAGACTCATTGAAATGAAAAAATTTGACCTTGACACTTTAAAATCACTTTGAAAGAGCATGTTTGATCACTGGAGGAAGGCTGCAAAGATTGACTCTAACATTGGCTCCAATGGGGATGGTAGCTCCAGCTCCGTGGAGGTGCCAAGAACCGTAGAACTTTGGGAGAGCAGACAGTGCCTCCATCCATTGGGCTATGGAATCATTATTTGAACGGATAACACAAAACCTTTGACACATTTATTGAATGAAAAATTGACTGAAACTTGACTCAAACCGACTCGATGGCAAACTGAAATAACTTGAAGCCTTCTTTATTCTCCTTGTGTTCTTGCAGAACTTGCCTCAAAGACATATTACTCACAGAGTCACCACTAACAGGCACAAAATCACCTCGGATCACATTCCGTTGATCAATAAGACGCAGGGCATTCCCAGCGCTAACACAATAATTTGATTCAATAGCTGTGACAATGAAGTTTGTTTGGGATTTCCAGTGAGATTTCTCCAAATAGCTTTTTGCCTCTGATTGCTGATGATGTTTTGTTTTCTTTTGTTTGTGCTTTTGCAGAGATAGGAGCTAAGGAAGCTGCTGCCTTTTGAAGAGCTGGAGAATTTGATACATATTCTAAAAAACCACATTTAATGATTTCTTCTTCAAAACAGGGTTTTGAAGAAGAATCAATCTCACACTAACATACAAGATGGAGTCTAACATCGGCTCCACTTGGGATGGCGGCTGCCGCTTCGTGGAGGTGCCAAGAACCGCAGAACTTTGGGAGAGTAGACAGTGCCTCCATCCACTGGGCGATGGAATCATTTATTTCAACAAATCGACACAACCCTTGACTCAATTTTTATACTGAAACTGAACTCAAACTGATTCGATCTCAAGACTGAAATAACTGAAAAACTAGCTTAACTAACTTCAAACTAAAGCTGCAATGAAACCGGAATAAGATGCTGCCCTTTGGCTGCTTATTTATTTACAAAATCTACCCTACTTTGCTGCAGAAACAATAGGTCAGGTAATACTGAAATGCCAGATCAACCATTCAAGTAAACCTGAGAATGATGCCGCTTGAGAATGCTCCAACCAGATCACAGATGTAATTGCTGGCAGCCCTTCATGTACATAATGAATCTGGCTATGTATAAGACAGCTTGATCTATCAGTCAAACTGAAAAACATTTCCATGTATGCTGCAATAGGATCAGAAAAGCCAGACTCTGTTTGCTGCCCCAACTCTGCAATACATACCTCCAGCTGCACACTGTCAATGCAAACATCTGTAGGCAACTCTATTGTTTCTTGTTTTGAAGGAGGAAGAGCTTCCAAGAACTTTTTGGGATCTCGGAAATCGTATGACTGGATCTGATCATTTAAACACTGAATTTCCTTCTCAATTATTTCAACAACTAACTCACAGACACCAGTTTTAGCTTCAAGAGGAAACTTCGGAGATTTCAAACATTGAAGCAAGGCACTGAAATTTTTTTCATTAATTTCAAAATCTGCTAACTGATCTCTTATTTCTTTTACAGCTTCACACAGTGCAGGGTTTGTCACATACCCTACCATTTCATGAGTGGATCAGCGGGCACTGGACTCTCTGGATCGAGCTGGAGTCGCCGGGTGAATGTTTCAGCCTTCATATGTGTCTGACTGCTGTCCACCATCAGCATCAGATCTGCAACTTGATTTCATGTACTGGAGTAAGACAATCTACAAATCGACTGTCACATCAACAGCAAACCATCTTCCCCAGTATGGTCGCCACTATGTTAGCGCTCGAATATGCCTCAGGCTGAAGAAGGCAAAACTCGAGGCAACATCAAACCAACCTTAGCCTCGTAGCTAGCCCTACGAGGACAAGAGAGGGCTCTCTCCGGGTCTATCTCGGCGGAAAATTTTCAAAAGGGCTGAGATGACCGATAAGGAAAACTAATCTTAGGCTAGTAAAGAGATATGAATAAGGTTTTTAATAAATGTTGGGTTTCTGGGCTGTGTGGGGCAAAGACAGCAAGAGCATAGATTAAATAAAGAACGCAGATTATCTCTTGAGGCAAGATAAGCATGAAGTTTAACAATCAAATTGGAATTATATGGAGTGAAAGACCGCTGCAAGGTTGACAAGGGCAATAATTGAATCCTTATCAAATAGAAGAAATTACACAAAACATGAAAGCTTCTCCAGGGCAGAGCAGCAAGCTGGATTCTGCCCTTCTCACTTAGAAACATTCAATATTGAAATGGCAATTAATGAACTGTGAACATAACGATGACATATGAAACAAAAGGAAAAACATTTGCTAAATTTCAAGCCACAAGAATCTCAGGAAACAGAGCTGTATTTCTCCATTAAAATCTCTGTCAAACTGTACAATAAAAGCTCTGTTTTTTTCCTACACTAGCTCTCAGAATTCTCCCCTCACTCTGCCTCTAATCTCACAAATGATTATTTTAATACATTAAATAAACTATTCTAGAAAAAACAACAGATCGACCCCCAAAACAGGGGCGCTGTTTCAACTAAAGCCATGAAGATAGAACGAATCCTCCATTTGCTCCTAAAGATAGAAAGCCTTCCATTATTCCAGCGTGAAGACAGAAATAGGCAAACGAACCTATGAATGCCACCTTGCAACTGCTCTCAAATTTCTGGAGATACGCTTTACCATTCTACGAAAATTGCTAAAATATGGGTCAAACTGCCACATATGCTCTTTTAGATGAATCGAATGCCCACATATTGGAATGATTGCCACGTTACTGATATCTTTAAGTCATCTGCAGACAGTTCATCTTCCCTGATGCAAATATCAGTGCTGTAGTTTCGGGCTCCCTTATTCTCATTATGACTGCTGCAAAATGCTTGGGATTGTACTCTGCATTTAGAGCTTGAAGAGCAATGGCTTTCAAGTCCAATTTGCAATCCAAGTTTACAATGGACACTATATTTGGAGGGTGGGAACGATGCCTAAAGGATGCTTCTCGAGATCCACTGGCTGACTCCCTTCCAAAACCTGTTCGGCCATGTTCTTCACCACACAATCGATATCGAATGAAACAGAAAAGCTTTTACAATGCCCTCGAAAAATGAAATCTCGATCCTTTCTTATACTAAATCCTGAGGGAATCTCTTGAATCTGATTAGCTTTTGTATTTATAGGTGGTGTTTGAATTGAGTTTGATTTGATTTGTCCCAGTTTTTATAGAGCATGTGGATTGTAAATCCTCAAAAGGGCGAGGAGAGAGCTGCTGCGGTAGAGGAGTCTCGAAGAAAATATATGAGATAAAGTACAACATTATCCTTCCGCAAAGACAAAAAAAAAGTAGTGAATTATAAAAATTGCAGGCTTCCATTTGATGTTAATGACAACTATGATGAAAAGGCCTTCATCTGTTCAAGAGCAGAAATGACTAAAGGGGCCTTGTCGAGAGATCTTTGTTTATAATTCTTAACTAAAGAGGCCGCTGCAAGAAAGTGTAACTCTGAGCCTTCTTTTTCATCTTTACCACGGCCCTTCGTTATTTGATTGATGGCCGCTCCACACAAGCACACACCATACAAAGCTCGAGTATTTCTTCCCCCACTCAAGTCGATAGCCACAGCATAATATTTTTTTTTGTTTTTTGCCGGTTTAAAATTTTCAAGACCGCCAAGTGTATAAAGCACCTCAGCATATGATAAGTGAAAGAATGGATTTGATGGTTGAGCAAGTATAAGCTCCTCAAAACAAAAAGCTGCCTGCTTACACATTTGAAGAGAAACGTATAAGTCTACAAGTTCCCTCCATGCTCTTCTAATGGATGCTCTTCCAATAGGCCTGAGTAAACTTTGTTTGCTCGTGTCCAAGATCCTTTAGCCTCAAACCACATTCCTTCCAGCCTACCTACTCTGGTACTTTCTGGAAAATTCTTCAAAAGAATTTGAATGTATTCCTTTGCAATTTCCAAATGCTCACAGTCCATAGCCGCAATGGATACTTGCTCATACAAAGTCCATACTTTATTTGCAATGGCAGTGAAAGACCTGATGCCACCGCCACCTACAGGTCCATTGGTATAAAGAGATTCAAATTCCTGTGTAAAATGAACTGCATGATCCTTCTCAGTGTAAAACTCGGAAGCAGCTACATCCATGCCAATAACAACCCTGCCAGTATAACCTGCTTTCTCAATGGCAATCTTCAATAACTTGAGGCCTTCTTTATTCTCCTTGTGTTCTTGCAGAACTTGCCTCAAAGACATATTACTCACAGAGTCACCACTAACAGGCACAAAATCACCTCGGATCACATTCCGTTGATCAATAAGACGCAGGGCATTCCCAGCGCTAACACAATCATTTGATTCAATAACTGTGACAATGAAGTTTGTTTGGGATTTCCAGTGAGATTTCTCCAAATAGCTTTTTGCCTCTGATTGCTGATGATGTTTTGTTTTCTTTTGTTTGTGCTTTTGCAGAGATAGGAGCTAAGGAAGCTGTTGCCTTTTGAAGAGCTGGAGAATTTGATACATATTCTAAAAAACCACATTTAATGATTTCTTCTTCAAAACAGGGTTTTGAAGAAGAATCAATCTCACACTGACATACAAGACGGAGTCTAACAGAGCTGATTCTTCTTTTTTCTTTGCTGGTTCAGATTTTAGGCATTTTAGGACCAGCTTCTTTTACATCCTTTGGCTCAAGTTTTGATCATATTAGAGCCAATATTTCGCACTTCAGAGGTTCATGTTTTGAGCATGTATGAACCTCTATTTCTCTATTTTTTGAAACATTTTCTCTTTTTTCTTTGAAAACAAAACACAACAATGGTATTTACAATGGAAATGAAAACTGGAAATTGGAAATAAGCAGTAGTAATGTTTGAGCATCCTGCCATTGACAGGACCCCCAAACAGATCTATACCATCTAGCTCTTGCAGAAAAAAGGCATTTGGACCAATGGTGGATTGGATGATGTATGGATCCTGCCACAAACTATCAAATTTTCCGTGCTTTCCTTTGTCTTCTCTCCTAGAGTCCCATTTTAGAACCTTATCTCCAATTTTGAAGTCACAAGCTTTGGTTCTTCATGATGTGTATGGAGTTTCGAAAAATGACCAGTCATATGTTTGCAGTCTTGTTTTTGTTTACTCTCAGTTTCAGTTTTAGAGCACTATCCAAAGGTTTCTTCTTCGTTTTCCTCTAAGTCTAGAGTGGCCATTATGTCAAAATATATGGGCTCTACCCTATTGTTTGCATCTCTTTCTTCTGGGTCTGGCTCGTCTATGGATTCATCGTTGCAAAGGATAAAGGAGTCTAGATCTATGTGTACAAAGTACAAAGGTAAATTTTCAGGCTTTTAGGGCTGCTAACCATAAATTTCATTTGTGCCTCTCTATACAGTTTCCTAAGCTGGCTAAGGACAGGGATTGTGGCATATGAGCCATCCATCTGCATTGTACCTTGCAGCTTGGCTCCCCATGACCTCGATAGCAACATGCCATACTTAGGTGGCACATCTGCCACTACAACATCCATAACCATAAATTTGGCTGGAATCTGGGTCAAGTTCACACACAGATCTTTGATTAGGCTGAGGCATTTTACTCTACTAGACTCAAATTAATATAAATCCTTATAGGGATGGGTTATCTCTAGGCCCAACTTCTCCATAACTACCTTAGGCATTAGGTTGTGTGGAGCCCCAGAGTCATGTATTGCGTTGTGAAGGATCTTGTCATGGATATTGAGGCTGATATAAAAAGGAGGTACCACCCCTTCCTGAAACTTCCCTTCTATCTTTGGACCAAACAAAAAGGCTGGTTGATCATCACTTAGATTGACAATGTCACTGTTTTCACCTAGATTTAAAGCTTTAAAAATTTTGCCTTTATATACATCTTGAGTGGCTAGCTCAGAGAGTGGGACAGAGATTTTAATTTTAGCAATATCACTCTCCAAATTGAAGGGATATTGACTCTTTGTAAGACTCAACTCTATTTTTTTAGCCACTACTTTAGTGGCAGAATCAGTGTGTTGATTCTCACTATGTACAGTGTTTGTAACTGCTTTGTCAGGAACACTAGCTGCAGTGCTAGTGCTGCTAGTTTGTTGACCTTTTTTATCAGTATTTTGGCTGTCTTTTTCTTTGTTCTTCCCAGAACTCTCAACTATTGATTTGTTACCTTCAACAGTCACCTTAGAAGTTTTCTCAGGTATTTTCTTAATGGTAATCTTAGAAGCTTTGGGTTTGGAAGTGTCTAAGCTCTTTTTTCTTCTAAGTTCATACTGTTCTCTAACCTACATGATGGCATTTTCAAATCCCAGCCTATAATCCTCAGATTCTAACCTTTTCTCATCCCACTGTGAGTGTGAGGTCTTCTCATCTTATGTGGAACAATCGTTGATTGAGTTGTCTATTTCCAACATGTTTATTGTGGTCCCCTCGGACTCTTCTATTATCCCCTCATCCTCATCAAGAAAGTTCTCTTGAAATGGGGGTATAACTTGTTGATCAGAGTCTCTCTATCTGTTTGGAGGTTTTTTTCTCCTAAAGTTCTAGTTCTGGTTATGATTTTGGTTTCTGTTTTGATTACCAACTGTGACAACGATTTTTTCCATCATTTTCTCTAGCCTTTCCATGTTTTTGGCTAGACTGTCATACTTGGGATCGGATGTGGAAGCTGATGTGTCATCCCTATATGTTACCTTTTTCTCAGACCTCATTCTGGCTCTTTTTTCAATTAGGTTAGCTTCTACACTCATTGCTCATTTTTTCATATCTTCCAATGTGTTGTAATCTCTCTCCCTAAGCTGGTAGGCCATGTCAGCATCAAAGCCTTCAGGATGTTTCACTAAAGCCATACCTTGGGGAGGTTTCATGTGTGGAGGAAGAGCATTGTAAACACTATTAAACCTTGTAGAATAGTCATGGACACTCTCTCCTACATTTATTTTAAGATTCTTGTATTCTGCTAAGATTTGGAGAGGGTTGGTTTTGACTTCCCATTTGTTTATGAAGGAATGATATAAAGAGGGAAGATCATGGATACTATTAGGAGGTAGGCCTTTGAACCACTTCTTCACATATCCTCCTAAACTCTGGGCAACAATTCTCATCTTGACTGTCTCATCATCTATCTCCATATAGTCAAAGGAATCTTCCATCCTATCTACATGGTGCTGAGCTGTGGTAGACTCTTTTGCAGTGAAATGTGGGATTTTTGACTGATAATCATTGGGTAATGGAACTAGAGGTTGTGGTAATACCAGAGGTGCATACCAGGCTGCCATAATGGTGTTTTGAAGAGGTAAAGGATTGGCTTGAGCAATAGGTATGTGGATGACAGGAATACTAGGACCAACAACACTCTATTGAGCTGATTTAGGGTGACAGAGCCCTAAGTTCTGAATGAAATGAATATCCGGAGGTGTATAGGGAGGGGTCTCTCTATCCCTAATATGTTGACCACTGTGAGATGGTGAACCAGGAAGCTCAAGGTCTGACTGGTCTAGAGCACTGAATGACCTAGTTCTAGGTAAATTGCTTTATGTGTCTAAGTCAAAAGGAGTGTCTGATAGAGTTGTAAAGTTTTCTGGTGTAGAGTCAGCTCTACGGATGTGCCTGGAAATAGTTGGCTTTCTAGGGGTGGGAGATTTCCTAATAATTCTCTCCAGGTTGTCAACTATTTCAGGTGGGTTTGGGTTAGGATAAGCTCCTGTATGAATGGTTCTTGAAGCCAATATGTTGTCTTTAAACAAAGAGGTTTAATCCTTCTTGATATTTCTAATATGGCTGATGTTGTAATGAAGGTTGGTCTCCCAGTGGAGTTGTGTGAAACCAAGATAATCAGCAAGCCTACTGATCACCAATGGAGTCTTTTAATCCTTAAGGAACTATGGAGTCGCTAGGTGGAAGGTTTAGAATGTTTCAGGAAGGTTTAACTGTCCACCACAGTGATTAACCACCAAAATAAGGCTACTATGGTCTTCTTTGAGTCTTTGAAGTGTTTAAAGGTGAGTTTTACTCAAAGAGTCCCCAACGGAGTCGCCATTATGTTGGAGACTACAATAGGACACAAGACCAGATATAACAGTTCATGGCACTCAAACTTTACTTCCCTAGTTGAGTCGACATTATGTTGGGGTTCCCATGTTTTGGCAAGTTTGGAAATACCAAAAGATGAGACAACATCAAAACCACTTTGGGACCTTAGGATCTAGCCCTCCTGGGTCCAGAGAGGGATCTCTCTATAAAGGAAAAGGTATATGTCTTTGAAGCTTGATTCGAAGGTATTAGGCTAGTTATAAGGCACAAGGTTTGTTTTGTTTGTTTGTTTGGTTGTTGGGACATATGAAGGAAGGGTTCAATATAAGACAAAGGTGAGAAAAGAGGATTATAGGCAAGGAGGCATAATTCAGAGAACACTCGAGACCATTGGGAATTGGAGTCATGAAAGGGTTTACCTGCTATTCAATATTCAAGGCTTTCAATTGGGCTAGTCATCTAAAGCTTAGGATCTTAAAGATGATAGTGTGATATGAAATGGTAAGGAAAGAAGGTGAATGACAAGGAAACCTCCAAGGTGACCACTTAGGAAACAGATCTAGGGACAGGACATGCCATTAGACACCTATGATCCAATCCTAAAAGGCTAACTCTTCAGACAAAGGGAAACATTAAATATTTAAACACAAAGGTGAAACCTAAGATCATAGAAAGACTTTGAACTTTCAATGCTTCGACCTTCAACTTAAGGGAACTTAGAAAGGCTCAATTGATTGAAAAAGACCCTAGTGAGACAGAATTAGCGTTCTAAACTCCAAGTATCCCAATTCTTTCAATTAAAACCCAACAAGAACATCCAAGAATGGATTCTTAAATTCATACATCAGCTAGCATTGAAAAAAAACTACTACACTGGTTAAATTATCTTGAATTAGTTCTTAGATAACACATTCAGTAGAAAAAATCAAAGGTAAGGAGAGCAGAAGAATTAGGGTACCATGAAAGGGTATATCCTAAGCCATATTTCTGATGCTTACCAGAGAAATGAAATGTAATGAATTACAGAAGGAAAACAGAGACAAAGGTAGAAAACATCACCGCTACTTTAAATCAGGATCCACAGAAATGTGCTTGTCATATTAGAGAGCAACAACAGTCATGTACAAAATTTTCCAATAGCTTGATATTTAGTCTGAATACATCTTCCTCGGCCTATCTTACAACTTTACACAGAGAAATATATCTCAAGAGAAACATCTTACAATTCATAGTTATCTGATCAATAATCAACAACTTTCCTCATGAGTTTTATATCTGAAAGAGAGGCAGAGGAGGTAGATGAAACACTAAATGAACCGTTAAAATAGAAGTAGCAGAATGGCTCGAGGCCCATTTTGTCTTAATTTCCATGCATTAATGTTTAGTACTCTTTGGATGAAAGAGTGGTCTTCGACAGGCTGAAATTAACTCTAGGTATGTTTTTTTGATGTACTTTCGGTTGCAGTACTCTGTAGTAATCTGGTGATAGGAAAAAAGGCAGATAAATGATTTTAGGTCTGCCATACTACATAACAAATGCTCTGGCATAATTAATATTTCTGTCATATGTAGATCTTCTCAGGAACTTGATGTAGTGTAAAAACAGTATGGGAAGTTATCCTTTCAAGGGAAAAACCTTTCTGCTGATGCGGGACACTGACAATATTGTTTTCTGTGCATTAGGCCTCATTAGGCCTTCTGTGTTAATCACAAGGTCTAAAATCTGGTACAGTCGCTTTTTAAACACTGGATTAAGGCTTAAAACCTTTAATAATGGACATTGGAACTCTTTAATTCTCCACTGATACTCTTTGCCGCTTCATGACTATCTCTGTCTTTGAAAATGGAACTTTATGGCACTATAGGTTTTATAGAGTTAAACACTGGTTTTTTAATCAAAATATTTCATTCTAAACACCTTCCTAGGCATTTCTCTGTAATCTCAGGCTCCGAAATGGCCTTCTCTGTGCTTTGTGTCACTATAACAGTGAATGTGAGCAATGGTGGTTTCCACTGTCTGTAACCTTGAAATACACACAAAAATGTTTAGAAAATCCATGCAAAATTATGGTGGATGTAGTGGAAGGCTGTGAGAATGACAGCACAACAATGATGGACACAGTGAATGCAGCAGAAAACAACTGAAAAATGCAGTGAAACAGTGAAAAATGATCTGATGAAGGTTTGGTGGAGGAATGGATATGGACCGTTAGATTAGATGGAGTCATGATGATCAACGACGAGGATTCATTAATGGAAAGGCTTTGGAGGCCAAGTGAAATGAAATAAAATTTAATGTAAAAAATTAAAGTTCTAATGTTTGGGTGGAAGAAATGATTTCCCATGTAAACATAAATTTTTGACCATAAGCGAAAATACAAAGGAAATCGACAAAAAACATATGAAATGGGCTTGCATGGTGGGACCCGGTTGTGGGCAGAGGGCGATTTAATATGGACCATCAGATCTCAGGAGGAGATCGACAGTTGAGATGACAAGATGAAGTTCTAAGGCCGCGCGATGAGAAAACTTGAATGAAATGCGAGATGAAATGAGGGTCGTTGATCTGTATAGATCAACGGTTGAGATTTGTTAATGGAATTTCAGAGGCGGGGAGTGGAGAAGTGGTTTTTCTGAAGAAATAGTTGCTTTCGCGTGGAAAAAGGCGGGTAAGGTGGTTTTCATTTTTAGAACGCGATATAGGTCTCCGGCTGACACGTGGAATTTTAAAACCACCTATATCACGTAAATTTGAGCTGTTAAAGATCGGACACAAAAATTGTGTGATATTGATGCTGGCCATTGGATCTGGGATCATGAGATCCGACAGTGGGAGATGGAGCGCAATACGGGAATGTGCGCGATCAGTAAGGTGGGGTCAAGCGGAAGGTGGTTTCAATACAGGCCATCTGATCTATGAATGAACGGCTGAGATCTGGAGAGGGAGAAACAAAGGCGGGGGAGTTGGTTAGTGGTCGGGAGGAATCTGGGCCGTCGGATCAAGCGAGATGAACGACTATGATTCAATCGGAAGCAGAGGAGGCAAGGGCCAAAACTTCGATGGGATGAAGGAGCGATTGCATTTGGACCATTGGATCAGCGGCAGATCAATGGATGTGATTGGATCGGAGGGTGGCGAAAGCAATTTTATGGGGGCACGGTATGTTTTGCGTGGATCGTCAGATCTGTATAGATCTACGGTTGATATTGCTCCTAATTCCAACAGACTAAAACACCATTGCATTGGGGATTTTCACTTTAACAAAGAAAGCGTGCTCCCGGATGTCTTCCGATTCCGATAAGCACCATATGCTTTAGCGCTTGGTCTTAGTGCTTGGGTTCATGGAGGGGAAGTGGTTAAGGGGTTGGCCGAATGGGGCTAAGCTTGTTATATGTCAAAAATGGGGTTTTTGGCCTAAAAACAGAGTTTTTAAGGCTTAGAAGAGGTTTTCGATAGAGGGAAAAAAGGATTTTTAAGCCAAACAAAGGGTTTTGTAAGGTTTAAAGGGGAGATGGGATGATTTAGAATACTTAGGAGGGGATTTTGGGATTCAAAGGGGAAATTTGAGAAAGGGGAAAAAAAGGGGTTAAAATGGGAAATTTGCAGGGATACAAAGGGCAAATGGAGGCTTTTCTGAGCATAATTTTTTCACGAACAATGAGGCTTTTTTTATGGAAATAGCAGTGGAGATATTTTCAAAGGAAAAGGGCACATAGAGGCTTCAAGAATGAGAGATTTTCATAGCAAATGTATCTCTTGAAGGCTCATAAAAATATTTAGCCACTTGTTTGCTTGACAAAAATTTCATAGGTGGCTAACAAATCTGAGGATGATATTGATACTTAGTAGCAACCGCTCTCCTCGACCATCCCGGAGAAGGCCCCTACATCCTCAAATATTAAAAAACATATGCATGAGTCCAACACATCGGACTCAGATAAAGAACCTCCTTATCTGACCAGTAACATTCTTCAAGTGGTTGCAATCGAACCATCCCCAGACGGCTGGGTTAAAGTCACTAAAAAGAAACGGAAGAAAATTAGTATAGCGGAATATAACCTCTCTAGATAGAGCTCCTTTTCTTCTTCTCTTGTCAGCTTCTTGCTTCTGTGGTGATCTGCAGTTACCATCAGGCTCCCGCGGCTCCCTGCTTCTCAGGATTGTTTTCTTTCTTGATAATCTTCTTTTGTGGGTTCCCGTCCCACCTGTCTGAGACATCTGTCTCCTATTGTCTTTAGCCTTGGCTTCCCTCTTGGAAGGTGGTATGTGTTTTTTCTCTTGCAACAGAGGCCTTTCATGCCCTTGAAGGCCGACGAAGTTTCTTTTTTTCACTCTTTTATTTTGTCTCCACTTGTTTATGTTTGGGTAACTTGGGCTCCCTTGGGTTCTATTACCAGCATATCCTTTTGTAACACTATGTATGATATTTGACCTTAATACAACTGCTGATTTACAACAAAAAAAATCTACCCAGTAACACCTAAAAAAACTTCACCAAATGTGGAGGACTTAAATTTAACTGGAGATAAACTAGTGATTTCCACCATTAAAGGTGCACTAGCCAAATATCCCACCAATACTAACCGCAATATTAAAATTTACATTTTGAGTTGGGCACATGCCCCAAAACCTCGCAGTTAACACACTATTGAACGGGTGGAACTTGCTGTAATAATTGTGGTAAGGTTGTGTTTGAACTCCGGTAAGTGGGCGGTTAACTTAAATGTTGAAGAAAACTGCGGCATGTGAAAAAGGCTTCAGATCTGCTGGCAGTTGTTGTAAATGTTTGAGTTTAAGTTTTTATGCAATGGTTTGTGCTACCATATGAATGCCTTCATCGGACCACTGGCGGCGGTCCCAACCCCGAAAACACATTACAATAAACTTCAAATAGAACCAATGCCCTATAGTGGTTAACTAACACTGGTAGCAGGGATGGTTATGAATTGTGTGCGGCCAATAGGAGGTCGCGGGGTCGACTCTTGCAAACCCAACCAACATTTTACTACACCACTAAGGGGACATGTGGTGGCCATAGGGCTGGCCATGTGTCACCCTCCGATTGGCCAATAAAAACGTCGTACAACCAACAAACAAATAAAACGATGCCACTTGTCTTCAACTGACTGACCCGAAAGGAATATTTTGAGGAATATTTTAGGGATATTCTAGGAATATTCCCTAGAATATTAATTTTTATTGACTGTTAAAATGGCCAGTCAACCTTGGTCAACTGTCGAAATTTTCATTTTACTGGACTTTTCAAAATGCGATAACTTCTTCATACAATGTCAGTTTTTCGAATAGTTCACGGTGCCAGATTAAGGAAGACGAGATCTATCCAGTCACTCAGGTTCAACACACTTTCAAACACTTTTAAATTTGATAAATCACTTAGGTCATTTATCTAAATATGATCACTCCTCCCCATTGAAAATATTTTGGACCCCAAAAGACTAATTACCTGTTAAGTAGATGAGAGTACAACACCCTCACATTTCCAACCTCCTTACACTTTGCCTTTCTTGGCTTAGTGCCTTTGAGCCCAAACTTGAAGGTGGTCAACACTTTCCCTCTTGATTCTCTTGTCCTCTTGTCAAGAATTGTATCTTCCTTGAACTCATCTAGAAATGTCTGGCAAGAAATCTTCAATAGAAGGCAGATAAACATCGCTTCCTTGATCATAGATCAAAGGTGGCTCATAGAAACGTAAGTTTTCAACAAAAATACATGCATACATGACTAAAATTTTCATATGTATAAATGAATGTAAGTCTTACTGAGTCAAGAAGTCAAACCACTTCTTACCAAGCCACTGCCATGGCGATTTTTGCTACTGAAAATCTTCTTCTTGTGAAACATTTGTTCTCACATTGATGATGGAATATTTTGTTCCATTTTCACCGGTCTTTTTATCCTCTTGCTTCAAATTAATGGGATGATTGGTTGGATGCAGTGTCCAAAATTTGGAAATAAAATTTCCCTTCTTATGGCAATGTGTGCAAGTATTTTGCATCTTCTGTGCAAGTTGCCTTCGCCTCGACTATTTCTTGTATGCCTTCAATCTCTTCTATCATTTTGAAACTTCATGGTTACTCAAACCACAATAGGAGCAACAACTCTTTCTTCCATTCATGCATGTATAATTTCCATGCTTAACATAAACATAATGAACTTTACTACGGGAAGAATAATACCTCAAATTCTACTTTGCAAGTCCATTTTTTTACCTTCTTAAGGAGATGAACTTGAAGAGGTTCCATCTTTCTTAATAAGACCAAAATCAGTGTTCATGTCTTGAAAGTTGTTGAAAATCTCTTGTTTGCCATAAGCTGCATGTCTGCAAACATCTTGTTACAACATAGGGTTCAAACAATGGCATTCAACTTGAAAACAAACTTGACATGTTTGTGGTTTTGAACTTGCAACAAAATTTCTACTTGGAAATGCCTCAAGTGCCTTCATGGATTTAGATTTTTTGACATAAGATTGAATATAGACTAGACCAAACTTCTTGGGCCTTTTCTCAACCAAAATAGGATCAATCATGCCTTCTACATGTTTTCCTAGACCCTTTCCTTCATATCCCATTTTAAACATCAACTTGGACGCTATACCTCTAGTGTGCTTTTCAAATGAACCTACACATCTATCTGAAGAGGAATTTGAAGACAAATTTGAGTGATTTACCTCTGCTTCAAGCATATGTTTGGTTAAGGCCTCTTGGGCATGATGTAGCTGCATATCCATATCATGCATTATTTTAATAAGTCCTTCTTTCTCTTGCTTCATAGAAACCAATTTCTCATGAACTCTAGTGCTTTCTCTCCCATCTTCATATAGACTTTGCACCATGTCCTTCATGATGTAGAAGTATCGCTTCATCTCTTCATCGAAGAGTCTTGTAAAGGAGCATTTTGAAACCTCATTTGATGAAGTTGTCATCCTTATGTAAATGAATTAAGGAAATTCAACAATAATTCACTAATATTCAAAAATCATTGACAAAGCTTCTTAACAATATGGCTGTAGATTCAAGCTCATTTCTTTAGCTTGTATCTCTTCTTCAAGCAAATTTTTTTTGCAAACAATCCCTCTTGTGCTTCAAGTGTTTCCTTGAGGTTATTTAGGTAAGGAGAATGATTTAAACCTTCTTCCTTCCCGTCCTCTTCTAGACTTAGCTAACATTAGCTCCCCTTCACCTCTAGAAAACTCAAACTTGTAAGCATCAGTAAATTTGAAAACAGTTAAATTCTTTGCACTGTTAAACACCTTTCAAGTCAAACAAGAAACCTAGTGATCTGTCAAACAAGCAACCTAGTGGTCTGTCAAGAAAGAAACCTACCTCTGATACCACTTGATCTAAAATGGGTGGCTAACTTGTTATGATTTGCAAGCACCTCCCACTCAGTTAAACAAATTAAGATATTTCTTATACTTGACTGTGCAGAATTGAATTGTTGATTCAGGTGTATGTGTTTTAAAATGTTTTAATGCTTTAAATGTGAGGAATTAATTTTTTTTTTTTTCTGATAATAATCATGTACATAAACCATGAAGTGCACAAATAATAATCAACACATAACAACAAATTTAATGAAGGAGTTCACCCAAATGTCATGGGATATGTCTCCTTGAGCCTTTGTCAAATGACTTGGCTCTTTGGGATTATGGTGGATAATTTATTTTACAAGTAACTACTCAAATCAAATGGTTATTGGATTGGTTTAGAATACCATCATACCCCTGTAATGGCTGCTATCTCTCTGGAAATGGACCTAGGCTCCCTTTGACTTGACCTCTTCTTTTGGTGCCCTTAAGCTTCTCTGAGCTTCTCTATGGCACTAACACCCTAAGAATTCCTTTTATGTACCTAAAACCTTTTCTAATGTCTCCAGCATAAATCATACATCCAAAATAGACTGATCATTTAATCCAAATGAGGTCTGGCTCCCCAATCTAGGCCTCCAACCCATGTTGGCCCTAGTGTTAGCAATATGATGTAGAGTGTTGTCCTTGATGGCAACCCACTTGATGGAGATGATGGAAACCTACTTAATGAAGTTGTTCTTGATGCTTGATGAGTTTATTAATGATGTAAATATGATGTTCTACAAGTAGCTCTGAAGTACCAGAGAAAGAAATATCAGTAAGGGCCAGAACAATGATGAAAAGTGTGTGTCACAAAGCATACGTGGGTTTTTTTAGGAGAAGTAGCGTATGCATGTGGAAAAGTACGTGCTAAGTCATGTATGCCTAATTGCGCTCCAAATTTGTAAAACCAGGGGTTCTTACCATGGTATTGACCCATTGTATTGAGTGTTGGATTATCTATTTGATCCTGTCCAGGAATACCATTAGAAGTGGTATGGTTTTGGCTCATGGTATTGTCAAAGGCTAGATCTATTTAAGGAGAAGAAATTCATTGTGCAATGGGTGTGCAAGTGTCTGGGCTTTAATGAATACCTCACTCTGAAGTTTATCTGTATGGTTGAACTCTGTTCTTAATCAATAGATCTGAATCTGTGATGCACCTGTGAATATGATGAAGGGTTAAAATCTCTAGATATGGAATTGATGAATCTCTAAGATGATCTGAAAAGAAGTATTGAAGACCTGGCGCAAATCTGTTGAAGAAATTGAAGAAATCTGGGTAAGTTCATAGATCTGAACTGTTCTGCAAAAATTATCTTTTATAGATCTATACGTAGGTTCTTTTCATAAAAAGTGCCTGTATATGCGGATCTGTTTAAACAAAGGCGCGTATGGGAAGTTAGGGTTATTCTGGAAAAAATGCACAGATGTATACGCGGGTTAGCTTCATGAAAAGAACATATATGCGCGGGTCTGATTAAATAAAAGCGTGTATGGTATCTGATCTAATGGTTGATCAAGGTTGAATGTGTTTCTACATATCTATTCTGAAGTCTGGGTAATCTCTGATATTCTGGTTACAGTGGTTTTACTGTTCTGTTGGAAGCAATGGTCAAAGTATGTTTGTTGATAAATGAAGGGTTGTGTTGAAGCTGTTTGATCCAGTTTGAAAATTGATGAAACATGGTCTACAGTGGTGCTGAAGGTTGAAGCCTTCAGTCAGGGGGTTGTAGCTCCCTTCCAGGTGAGGCTGGTAAACGAGAGCAGGGGGTTGTAGCTCCCTTCCAGGAGAGGCTGGAAAAGAGAGCAGGGGGTTGTAGCTCCCTTCCAGGAGAGGCTGGTAAACGAGAGAAGGTTGTAGCCTTCTGCAGGTGGGTGCCTGCGTGCTGGTATGAGTCTGCGCCAGTACACGGTTGTATGATGTTTTCTCTATAATAAAATATTGAAGGCTGAGACAATGGCAGCGGTGGTTTTCTCCAGACTTGGGTTTCCACCTAAAATCCCGGTGTTCATATGTGTTGCTTATGTGTGATGGTTTATCCTGTTATTACTACACATGCTTACTGTTAAATAAACATCAGATGAATGAATGATGCAAAGATCTAAGTTAAGAAATATCTGCATAATAAGATCTCTATGCATACGCATGTTTTATGAAGGATAGTCGCGTGTATACGCGAGTTGGCTTCAGGAAAGTCGCGTATGAGTTTTGAAGTAAGGAAAAGTAAAAAACATTTGAGTTTGCCCTAAATACTGATTCACCCCCCCCCTCTCAGTGTTTTTCCCAACAATTGGAATCAGAGCAGGTCCTTCTGAAAAAGCTTAGCCGCTAGAAGGAAGATCAAGTAAGATGAGCAATCAAGATGGAACAGCATCAATCAAGCCTCCACTCTTTAATGGCAGCAATTTAATCTTCTGGAAAATAAGGATGAGATCCTATCTTTAGTCTATGGGAGCAGATGTATGGGCCATTGTTGAACAAGGATATCAATATCCTGCTGCAATACCAACAGATCCGACTGAAAAGAAGAATTATGAAATAAATGCAAAGGCAGTCAATGCTCTAACAGGAAGTCTAACTGAATCTAAATTTGTCAAAGTTATGCAGCTGAATACAACAAAGGAGATATGGGACAAAATCATTCTAAGTTATGAAGGTGACGCAAAGGTAAAAAGTGCAAAACTTCAAACTCTCAGAATTGAATATGAAAACTTAAGGATGCATAGTGATGAGAATCTACTTTGGTTGAGAAAATTTTAAGATCTCTAACAACAAAATTTGAGTCAAAAGTTTCTGCTCTTGAAGAAAAACAGGATCTTCAAAATCTTACTGTGGTACAACTTCATGGCATACTAACTGCATATGAAATGAGAAGAGGAGGACCATCTGAAGTCAAAGAGGCTATCTTTGGAGCTTCTACAAAAGGGAAAGAAGTACAAGAAGCAGAAGGATCATGATATATCTCAGAAGAAGATGAGGTAAATTTTGTAAAGAAACTCCAACTTGGCACAGGACGGTTCAGAGGTAAGCTTCCTTTCAAATGTTTTGAGTGTGGAAGAGTTGGTCATTATGCTGCTAAGTGTCCTCATAAAGAAACACCTGCAAAAGGGAAGGAAGTAGCCAGAAAGAATAAGAATCGGTTTAACACTAGAAAAATTTACTATACTCATGAAGATAGTGATGGGTTATCTGACAGTGAGGAAGAATGTGAATAGAATCTTAGACTTCTCATGGAATTTGAATCTAAAGAAGAAAATGATACTTTTTGGGATGCTCTAGAGGACAATGACTTTCTTGAAGAAAACAATCAACTCAAAATATGCTTAGAAGAATGTAAAATTCTCTTAGAAGAAAAGAAAATAACCATAGAGACTATGGAAAAGAAGTTTGAAGAAGCAAAGAAACACATTGAGAAATTAGAATGCGAAGTGGTAAGTCTAAGAAAAGACTCTGAGAAAGTTAAGACTCTAAATCTTAGATTTGCTAAAGGATCTGAAACCTTAGATGAAATTATCAAGGTACAACGTTCTCCTCTTCTAAGGACAGGTCTTGGATATACCGGTGAATCTTCTCAGGCTTCAGCACCAAATTATCTAAAATCAGCTACAGCTGGTTTAAAAAATTCTACCACTCAGCAAGGGAATAAAGAATCATTGCAGGTAAAGCGTGATCATCTCAATTCAAAGAACACTAACAGGAATGTCTTTCAAAGAAACACCGGTCAACAGGTAAATACAAGTAGAAGATTTCATGATCGCAGAAATTTCTTTTTCAATGGACAATGTTTCTCATGTCACAACTTTGGTCATAAAGCTGTTCAATGTGTTCCATATAAAACCATCATGACTAGAGAATCAAGAAAGAAAAATATTGATATTGACACAAAGAAGAATACCTATAACAAATTTTCTCCTCTTCTAAGAGAAGTTGAATGTGCTTATTGCAATAACTTTGGGCATGAAGAATCTGAGTGTAGGAGCAAAGTTCAGCCAAAAGAGAATTTTCCTTCAAGTTCCAAAGTATGGAAAAATAATGAATTATAGGTTGAAAATTGTGGCATAGCATTATTTGTATAAGGAGAAGAAAATCAATGGTACATTGATAGTGGATGCTCAAGACACATGACAAGTGACAAAACAAACTTGGTGCATACAGTGCTCTAGAAAAGGAAAAGAAAGTTACATTTGGAAATGATACTCCTGCTATAATTAAAGGAAAAGGGTCTGTGTTTCTAAAAGAAAAGGCGAAGGCTAATGATGTCATGTATGTGGATGGATTAAGGCATAACTTGTTAAGTGTAAGTCAAATGTGTGATCAAGGAACTGAAGTTTTATTTAGTTCAAAAGAATGTGTGGTTCGTGATCTTGATACAGGTAAAACAATTATAAAAGGAAAAAGGACTCTAAGCAACTTGTATGTATTGAAGAATTGCAAAGAACAATGTTACTTGAGTAAATCTTCAGAAAACTGGCTATGGCATAGAAGGCTGGGGCATATAAGCTTCTCTCAAATCAACAAGTCAAGCAGACTTAATGCTGTTTGTGCTCTTCCCAATATTACTCTACCTGAAAGTATCATATGAAAATCTTTCCAATTCGGTAAGCAGACCAGAGAGTAGTTTAATGCCAAGGAAGGATCACCAAGTAGGCCTCTTGAACTCATTCATACTGACATATGTGGACCTGTGAAGAAAAAGTCACCTCGTGGTGAACAATACTATATCCTATTTATTGATGATTTCTCTAGAATGTGTTGGATTGGGTTGCTTAAACACAAAGATGAAGCATTTGAGAAATTTCAGTCTTTCAAAGCACGAGTTGAGAATGAATTAGATCTGAAAATCAAGTGTATTAGATCTGATCGAGGAGGAGAATATACATCAAATGAATTCCTTGGTTTTTGTGAACAACATGGCATAAAAAGACATTTTTCTGTAGCAGGCACTCCGCAACAAAATGGTGTAGTAGAAAGAATGAATAGAATAGTTCAACAAATGGCTAGGGCTATGCTTGATGATTCCGGAACACCTGACACATTTTGGGGAGAAGTAGCACATATAGCGGTGAATATTCTTAACAAGGCACATGTTCGAGTAAATAGTGATAAAACTCCATATGAACTCTGGTATGGTAATCCTCCCACTGTGAAGCACTTCAGAGTTTTTGGAAGCAGATGCTTTATCAAAAATAATGATGAAAAACTTGGAAAATTTGAACCTAGAGCAGATGAAGGAATACTTCTTGGTTACTCCTCTAGGAGTAGGGCATATAAATGTTACAATAAAAGACTTAGGAAGATTGTTGAATGTATTGATGTTGTTATTCATGAGTCTCGTACAGTCCCAAAAGAAGAAAAACAAACAACAAATGAAGATGATGGTGACATATGTCCTTCTACATCAAAAAACAATGATACAGACAGTGAACTCAATGAAGAACCTGAAGACAATTTATCTGAAAAAGCTCCATCCAGATATGTTCAAAAGAATCATCCAGAATCTCAAATTTTGGGAGATAAGGAAGTAGGTGTACAAACAAGAAGGACTCTTGTGGGATTTTCTAGCTATCTGGAATTTCTATCCACTATTGAGCCACACAATGTCAATCAAGAAAGCAAAGATGAATGTTGGATTCAAGCCATGAATGAAGAGCTTGATCAAATTGAAAAGAATCACACTTGGGAATTAGTACCAAGACCTCATGACAAAAATGTCATTGGTACTAAATGGATATTCAAAAATAAGTTAAATGAGAATGGGGATGTCATAAGAAATAAAGCTAGACTTGTCTGCAAGGGGTATACTCAACAAGAAGGTATAGACTTTGAAGAAACTTTTGCTCCAGTTGCTAGACTTGAAGCCATAAGAATGTTTCTTGCTTTTTCAAGCTTTCAACAAATCAAAGTGTATCAAATGGATGTTAAATCTTCTTTCCTCAATGGTGAGCTAGAAGAAGAGGTTTATATAGAACAACCAGAAGGATTCATTTTGGGAAATGATGAAAAACTTGTTTGTAAACTTAAAAAGGCTCTATATGGTCTCAAACAAGCTCCAAGGGCATGGTATTATCGTCTTGACAAATATCTTCATCAACAAGGATTTTCAAAGGGGTCTGCTGATAGCAACTTATACACAAAAGTTGAAAATGATAAACTTTTGATTGTGGTTGTATATGTTGATGATATCATTTTTGGGAGTAACGAAGAATCTATGAGTCAAAAATTTGCTTCTGTCATGCAGCAAGAATTTGAAATGTCCTTACTTGGGAACTAACATTCTTTCTTGGCTTGCAAGTGCATCAAACTGCAGATGGTATATTCCTATCACAAGAAAAATATCTTAAGCAAATTCTGAAGAAGTATGGCATGGAAGAATGCAAACTTGTAAGTACACCAATGATAACCGGATGCAATCTCAGTTCTCATGATGATTCTCCCACGGTGAATCAACCAGAATACAGATCAATGATAGGAAGTCTACTTTATCTCACTGGGACTAGACCAGACATTATGCATGCAGTTGGGATTTTTGGATGATTCCAAGCTAATCCAAAAGAGTCTCACCTTCAGGCTGTCAAAAGAATATTCAAATATCTACAAGGAACTCAAGACTTTGGACTATGGTATCCAAAGAATGTTGATCTCACTCTTCATGCTTACACTGATGCAGATTGGGCTGGAAATGTTGATGATCAGAAAAGCACTAGTGGTGGTGCTTTCTATATGGGGCCCCGGTTAGTATCTTGGTTCAGCAAGAAGCAAAATTCTATTGCCTTATCTACAGCAGAAGCAGAATATGTGGCTGCCGCGTCTTGTTGCACTCAACTCCTTTGGATGATGCAAACCTTACAATATTTTCAAATCAAATGTACACCTCCTATCTCCATTATGTGTGATAATACAAGCGCCATCATTATCTCAAAGAATCCTGTTATGCATTCCAAGACCAAGCACATTCCCATCAAGTATCACTTCTTACGAGAACAAGTGCTTGAACAAAAGGTGAAATTGGAGTATGTTCCCTACAAAGAACAAGTTGCTGATATATTTACCAAACCTCTACCCAGGGAAACGTTCGAATATCTCAGACAGAAGCTGGGAGTAGTCTCTGCTGTGCAGAAAATCAGAGCTGCTTAATTTCAGAAGATTAAATTGAATACGTGGGTTTCATAAAAGACAGTCGCGTATATACGTAAGTTCATACAAAGGAAACCGCGTATGGGTGGTTGCTAACAATTTTTTTGGGGTCAGCATTTCTTCAGCACAAGTTGTGGTGTTGTTTGGTTTCTCTAATGCTAGTTGGTGCCTCTGGTGGTGTTTCAACTCTTATATTTCTGTTTCATTCTCTGTTATTGGGTGAAGATGCCTTGATGTTCTTGTTGTTGAAAGTGTTTAGGATGCACAAGCTAAGGGGGAGATGAAGGAGTAAACTGTTGTACAGGTTCAGGTGGAGCATTAGCCTTGCTGAGTATAATGCATTGTTGGCATTATGATGATTATGAAATATGAGCTCTTCTTTGAGGTCCTTTTGGTATTTGTTACAAAAGGTCATATTTGTAATTGGTTGAAAAGGTCATGTTGAGACCCATGATGCAAATTTGTAATATTCAGTGATGTAAGGACTTGTTCAAATTTGTAAACCCACTTGGTTGGGTATTTGAGTCTCATATGTAAATCCACTTGGTTGGATCCTTGATGTAAGTATGAGTCCTTGGTGATAGGAAGGTCAGAGAATCATGTACTTCATTGAAAAATATGTTTGAAGATTCAGCATGAACTCAGGGGGAGCATGGTAACTTCAGGGCACATTAGTTCTACAGTGCTCTTCTATCTACATGAGGAGAAAACAAACTTGTGTTGGTTTTGATCCGCCCTTTGCCCTTGACGTCAAAGGGGGAGAGTGACATGGTGTTTGAATAGGGGGAGAATATCATTATGCTTAATGTATCTATCTGTTGATCGTGATCAAACACCATCGTGGTTGCCATCAAGTCCAAAGGGGGAGATTGTTGGCAATATGATGCAGAGTGTTGTCCTTGATGGCAACCCACTTGATGGAGATGATGGAAACCTACTTAATGAAGTTTTTCTTGATGCTTGATGAGTTTATTAATGATGTAAATATGATGTTCTACAAGTAGCTCAAAAGTACCAGAGAAAGAAATATCAATAAGGGCCAGAAAAATGATGAAAAGTGTGTGTCACAAAGCATACACGGGTTTGTTTAGGAGAAGTAGCGTATGCACATGGAAAAGTACGTGCTAAGTCGCGTCTGCCTAATTGCGCTCCAAATTTGTAAAACCAGGGGTTCTTACCATGGTATTGACCCATTGTATTGAGCGTTGGATTATCTATTTGATCCCATCCAGGAATACCATTGGAAGTGCATGGTTTTGGCTCATGGTATTGTCAAAGGCTAGATCTATTTAAGGAGAAGAAATTCATTGTGTAATGGGTGTGCAAGTGTCTGGGATTTAATGAATACCTCACTCTGAAGTTTATCTGTATGGTTGAACTCTGTTCTTAATCAATAGATCTGAATCTGTGATGCACCTATGAATATGATGAAGGGTCAAAATCTTTAGATCTGGAATTGATGAATCTCTAAGATGATCTGAAAAGAAGTATTGAAGACCTGGCGCAAATCTGCTGAAGAAATTGAAGAAATCTGGGTAATTTCATAGATCTGAACTGTTCTGCAAAAATTATCTTTTATAGATCTATACACAGGTTCTTTTCATAAAAAGTGCGTGTATACGCGGATCTGTTTAAACAAAGGCGCATATGGGAAGTTAGGGTTATTCTGGAAAAATGCACAGATGTATACGCGGGTTAGCTTCATGAAAAGCGCGTATATACGTGGGTCTGATTAAATAAAATCGCGTATGGTATCTGATCTAATGGTTGATCAAGGTTGAATGTGTTTCTGCATATCTATTCTGAAGTCTGGGTAATCTCTAATATTCTGGTTACAGTGGTTTTACTGTTCTGTTGGAAGCAATGGTCAAAGTATGTTTGTTGATAAATGAAGGGTTGTGTTGAAGCTGTTTGATCCAGTTTGAAAATTGATGAAACGTGGTCTGCAGTGGTGCTGAAGGTTGAAGCCTTCAGTCAAGGGGTTGTAGCTCCCTTCCAGGTGAAGCTGGTAAACGAGAGCAGGGGGTCGTAGCTCCCTTCCAGGAGAGGCTGGTAAACGAGAGCAGGGGGTTGTAGCTCCCTTCTAGGAGAGGCTGGTAAAAGAGAGAAGGTTGTAGCCTTCTGCAAGTGGGTGCCTGCGTGCTGGTATGAGTCTGCGCTAGTACATGGTTGCATGATGTTTTCTCTATAATAAAATATTGAAGGCTGAGACAACGGCAGCGGTGGTTTTCTCCCCACTTGGGTTTCCACCTAAAATCCTGGTGTTCATGTGTGTTACTTATGTGTGATGGTTTATTCTGTTATTACTGCACATGCTTACTGTTAAATAAACATCAGATGAATGAATGTTGCAAAGATCTAAATTAAGAAATATCTGCATAATAAGATCTTTGTGCATACGCATGTTTTATTAAGGATACCCGCGTGTATAGACGAGTTGGCTTCAGGAAAGTAGCGTATGAGTTTTGAAGTAAGGAAAAGAAAAAATATTGTTGAGTTTGCCCTAAATATTGATTCACCCCCCCCTCTCAGTATTTTTCCCAACACCTAGGTTGCCCGAAACTTCCCTGTGGCTTATTTGGATCTAGAAGTCTCCAAATGGCTCTAGAAATAATTTCATTGGATTCATAATGTCCAAAACAATCAGAATGTACTATTCACTTGCTGAAAAAATCCTATGGCTGCTCTGGTTATGCCTCCAACACCTGGTGGCACCCCTTGGCTCTGGGCTCACTGAAAACTTTTCTAAAGCACCTCAAACTTTAGAAGTCCTAAAAGTATTCTAAAAATCCTTCCATTGGATTAATAAGGTTAAAAATAGTCATAATAGACTATTGGGTTGCTGAGAATGGTTACTGGATGCTCTGGATAGGCCTCATTCTCCTGGTAGCCCCAGGTGGCCCCGTTGGCCTTTGGAACTTCTTTGAAGAATCTCGGCCTTCAAAAGTCCTCTATTGGATCTATAAACCTCACCATTAGATCTAGAATGTCTGAAACATTCAAAAATTACATTTTTTTCCTGCGAAAGGTCTCTAGCTTCCCCGACTAGGCCTCATTCTGCTGCTGACCCATGGTGGCCCCTAGAACTTCTCTGAAGAAAAATCATGCTCTGAAGTCCTTTGATGGCTCTGAAACCCTCACCAGAAGGTCCATAATTTCCAAAAAAGTTGAAATTGACTATTCACACTCTCAGAATGGTTGAGTAATGCTCAAGATAGAGCATAATCAATTCTTCTCAGTAACACGTAAAACAACTCCACCAAATGTGGAGGATTTCAGTTTAACTGCAGATAAACTAGTGATTTCTTCCATTAAAGGCACACTGGCCAAATATCCTACCAATACTAATGTCAATATTAAATTTTTCATTTTGATTTGGGCACATAACCAAAAACCCTGTGGTTAACAAACTGTTGAACGAGCGGAACTTGAAGTAATAATCATGGTAAGGTTGTGTTTGAACTCCAGTAAGTGGGCAGTTAACTTAAATGTTGGAGAAAACTACAGCATGTGACAAATACTTCTTATCTGGTGGTGGTTGTTGTAAATGGTTGAGTTTATGTTTTTATGCGATGGTTTGTACTACCATATGAATGCCTTCGCGGGACTGCTGGCAGGTTGGGACTGTCGGCGATCCCAATCCCAAAACCACATTACAATAAACTTCAAATAGAACGGATGCCATATAGTGTTTAAGTAACACTGGTAGTGGAGACGATTACAAATTGTGTGCACCTGGCAGGAGGTCCCGGGTTCAACTCCTGCAGATCCAACCAAAATATTACTACACCATTAAGGGGACACGTGGTGGCCTCGAGGCTGGCCACGTTTCACCCTCTGATTGGCAAATAAAAATATCGTACAACAAACCAAAAAATAAAATGAGGCCACTTGTCCTCCATTGACTGGCGTGGAAGGAATATTCCCTGGAATATTATTTTTTGTTGACTGTTCAAATGCCCTGTCAACCCTGGTCAACTGTCAAAATTTGCAATTTACTGGACTTTTCAAAAGGTGATAACTTCTTCATACGGTGTCAGTTTTTCGAACCGTTTACATCGCTAGAATCAGGAAGATGAGATATATTCATTTGCTCGGGTTTGAAACACTTTCAAACACTTTGAAATTTGAGCTATCACTTAGGTCCTTGATCCAAATCTGATCATTCGTGGGCATGGGATGCCATATGGGGTTGTGGGAAATAGGGTCGTTTGTCAGCTTGGTTAAATCTGGTATTTTTAACGAGGTTGTATCCATTATGACTTGTGAAAAAAAATGTTCTGGTTAGGAATAGGGTTTGTCTACGATGTACCCTGTTATGCGTTCACCTGGCTTTCTGAATGGGTAGCACTCCTCTTCCCGTTAGGGGTTGTGGGAGGAGTGGTGTGTGGTGACCCTATGGGGGTGTTTACTGGTGTGGCATTGGGAGATCGACTAGGGTTCCCAACTAAAGATGAGCCGATAAAGGATGAACCAATAAGGATGGAATTGTTCCGTATTTGATGCCTAAATGGAGAAAGACGTGGAACCACTCCCGGTAATGGGAGGAGGTCTAAAAGATATATATGTCAACAAGGTCCCATTGGATGTGTTCTACGTCGACTAGGTATGGTTTTGGAAATATCTAAGAGGATAGATATTATAATCAAAGAAAAAATCCAATCTCATACATAAAACAATGTGAAAATAAAATAAATTTTCCCTTTAGATTAACCCTAGGTGATTAGTCAAGAAAAAAATATGGCTTTTTTGTTTTTGTATGATACTCAAATCCTAGAATACCTAATCGTCCTCACATGCTCAAATTTAACTAGGCCTTGAGAAGATATCTTGCGAATGCTTGCACAACGTCCCAAAAGAACTGGCGATGCCCCCAGTCAACCGAAGAAACTCCACAAAGGTAAGTGGTGGTCTGGATGCAAGTGTTAATGATAAGCTTTCAAATCTCGAGACAATTTCTGCAAGTTCTAGTGGGACTTCTTCTATTTCCTTTTCTATATCAGTCATCAACCTACAAATTAAAAACAAAAAACTAAAATGCCTTAAAAATTTGTTACACAAATTTTAAATTGCATTAAACCCAATTCATAGCCTTCACGTAAATGACATAATCATAATTACATAATATATATAGAATGCTGCAATAATAAAACCATACATGGGATATTTTCTAAGTCGATTCTTAATTGATTTGGGAATGGATTTAAAACAATATTAAAACATTTCCCATAACATTATCGCATCCATATTTTAGACTAACTTCCACGCAGATTCAATTGTGAATTCCGTCGGATCAAGGAACATAATGTGAAGGTTATCAGATCTATTGAGTGCTGGACGGATAGTTCAAACCATAAAATCAAATTTATAAATTTTTATTGGGTCCGTCTTAAATATTAACCTCCTTGCAACTTGAAATGAGATTTTCATTAGATCAACAAACTTGGTGTGTAAGCCATCATATTTCCCAATATTGTATTGTCAAATTAATTTAATGAACCTTAGACCCTTTACACATTACAACAATCTAATTTCATTCAACTCTTCCAGATTCAAAAATCCTTCTAAGAAGCCACGATCTTCAAATGTTTACCACTGATAATTCTTATTTTAACCATGCAACTGGATTGTATTCTCTTGTACAGTGGACGTAGATCCATGGCTTGAATCCTCCTGGATTCTTTACAAATTCAATTATTCCATTTTTTTATTTCCAAATTTTATGCTCCTGCAAGATTATCCCTCTAAAAAATATGGAATTTCATACAACAACTGGCACTGTTCAATCAATAATTCAAGAAACCATTTCTCTTTCATAGTAAAAATAGAATTTGAATGAAGGCGCACACACAAAATCAATTAAAGAAAATCGATCTGAAATTAACAATTTAGATGTATTTCGTATGAAAGTTAAATCCTTCAAAATTTGACAATTACGCATAGCTACAAAGGAAAATCAAACTTTTATTTTATTCCATTTCTAATTCCATCAAATCCTCCTCACCGAATACATTTACATTTTAAATATATATTGATCATAGAAACAAATTGATCAAATTCTATGGATCGAATTTGCCCAATTTTAGATCAAATATCCCTACACAATATTCTCCTTAAGTTTATTAACTAACAACTAAATACGTTGAATTCAATATTAAACAACTCGAATCCCCTAAGTATTAGTCAAATCTTATCTACTAAAATAGTAAATTTCTAGCTAAAGGAACCCACTCCTTTGCTTGTAAATTTTTTTTGTATTTTTTGAATAAAAATGAAGTAATTTTCCCTCGATCCTCATGCTCCTGCATGAGACTCCTGAGGACAAAATTCTTCATGGGCTCCTGTCAATGAATCCCTCTACAGAACTGCCCAATTCCTGTAACATGGTTTCTGTCATCCAAGTAGCTTCTGTAATTGGTTTATCTTTCCACTTGATCAGATACTAAAAATACTCCCATCCTCTTGTATTCTTAGACATTCGTTTGTTAAAATCTTCTCTGGCTCAACATTTTTGCTGTGCGTAACTATTTCAAATAGTCAATCTCTTCTTTGCTTTCAACTGTATCACCTGTGTTTCTGTCCTCATACCTGTACAAATCAGCAACATTGAAAATTGGAGATATTCTAATGTTAGGGGGTAATTCAATTTCATATGCATTTACATAAAATTTTCTCAATGCTCTACATGGCCCAATTTTCTTAAATTTTAATTTATTATATGCCCTTTTTGGAAATATTTCCTTTCACAGGTGTGCTAGAACCAAATCTCCAACCTCAAAGTTAACTTCTCTCTTCTTCATATATGCTCTGCTCTTGTACTTGATGTTGCTGTCCTGTAACTGTTGTTTTACCTGGTCATGTATTGCTTGAATTTATAAAGAAAAATCTTCTCCTTCAGCATTTGTCATCTCTGATTTTCCCAAATTTCTTAGTTCATACAATCCTCTTGGGTGCATTCCATAAATGATATGGAATGTAATCTGCCCTGTAATCATATTAGGAGAGTCAATATAAGCATATTAAGCCTGTGCCAAAATCTGATCCCACTGTTTAGGATGTTCACTTGCAAGACTTCTCAAAATATTACCCAAGCTTCTGTTCACCACCTCAGTCTATCCATCAGTCTGAGGATGATAAGCTCAGCTGAAACTCAGTTTAGTACCAAGCTTTTCCCATAATGTCCTCCAAAAATGACCAACAAATATGGTGTCCCTATCAGAGACAATGATTTTAGGAAACCCATGCAACCTTAGTATCTCTTTGAAAAACAAACTATCAACATGAGTAGCATCACTGGTTTTATAACATGGAATAAAATGTGCCATTTTAGAAAATATTTCAACTACAACATAAATTGCATCATTCCCTCTCTGTGTTTTCGGTAAACCCAAAATAAAATCCATACTTACGATATCCCAAGGTCTATCTGGAATAGGTAATGGAACATACAAACTTGTGTTTTGAATCCTTCCTTTTTCATACTGACAAACTTTACAATTTCGCACATACTTCTCCACTTCAGATCTCATCTTTGGCCAAAAATAAAAATGATCCAGCTGTTCATAAGTCTTGTCTGCACCAAAATGTCCACCAAGTCCACCACTATGTTTCTCCTTAATTAAGTTTTCTCTCATCGAACAATTTGGTATGCACAACTGATTTCTTTTAAACAAAAAACCTTATTGCAAGAAAAAATAAAGCCACTTACTTCTGTCCAACAAAACAGGATTACTGCATGCTTCAAATGCCTCTTTAAAATCAAAATCTGTTTTATACAATTGTTTAAGAAAATCAAAACACAACACTTGAATTTGACTTTCTTGAACTAAAATGCTTTTTCTACTTAAGACATCTGCTACTTTGTTTGTTGTGCCATTTATCTGTTTCAATAAAAAGTTGAAACTATGAAGATACTCTACCCATTTTAGATTTTTCTGATTTATTTTTGGCTGCTGCATAACATACTAAAATACATGATTGTCTGAATAAAGCACAAACTCTTTATACATCAAGTAATATTTCCATTTTTTTAATGACTGTACAACTGCATAAAATTATTTGTCATAAGAAATAATATTTCCTTCTTGTCTCATTCATTTTTTCACTTAAATAAGCTACAGGTCCGTCTTCTTGACTTAACACAGCTTCAACAGCTTCTCCGCTGGCATGACATTTCACTTGGAAAGGTTTGTTAAAATCAGGCAAAACTAATATGGGATTTTCTGTTCTCTTTCTTTTCAACGGCTAGAATTTTTTTTCTGCTTCATCAATCCATCTAAATGGTTGTTTGTCCTTCTTTATGGTTTCAATAATAGGAGCATTGATATTACTAAAATTCCTTATGAATTTTCTATAAAAACTAGCAAGACCATGGAAGCTTCTTACCTCAAAAACACTCTTAGGTGAAGGCCATTCTATGATTGCCTTTATCTTCGTTGGATCTATCTTCAATCCATCAGCAGAAACAACAAAGCCTAGATATATCAACTCTTCCTTCATGAATGAACATTTTTTTCAAATTTACCAGCAACTTTTCCTGGTGCAACTTCCTTAAGACATAATGTAGATGTCTCATGTGTTCTTCTTTAGATTTTCTGTAAATTAATATATCATCCAGATATACTATTAGAAATTTACCAATAAATTCCTTCAGTACTTCATTCATAAGCCTCATAAATGTACTAGGAGCATTTGATAATCCAAACGACATTACCATCCATTCATACAATACTTCATTTGTTTTAAAGGATGTTTTCCATTCATCTCCTTCCCTTATCCTAATTTGATGATAACCACTTTTTAAATCCAGTTTTGTAAAATATCTTGCCCCACTTAACCAATCCATCAAATCTTCAATTCTACGTCAAGGAAATCTATACCTGATTGTTATTTTTTTTATTGCTCTTGAATCAATGCACATTCTCTAGCCTCCATGTTTTTTTGGACTCAACACTGTTGGCACTACACAAGGACTCAAAATTTATCTGATCAGTTCTTTATCTAACTGTTCCTGTACCTTCTTCTTGATTTCTTCATTTTCTATGGGAGTCATCTTGTATGCTGCTTTATTTGGAAAATTTTCTCCCGGAATCAAATCTCTATGATAGCTGATTTTTCTAATAGGTGTTAATTCCTCTGGAAAATCATCTACAATGATATCACAGTAATTTCCCAGCATTTCTTGAATTTCAATTGGTAAATCATAAATTTTAGTGGAAGAAATTACTACCTTGGGTGTGAAAATTAATGCAAAGTTTACCTCATCATCTTCAATTTGCTGCAGATATTATTTTCCACTCAGTAAAAAAGCTTTCAGATTAGATCTTCTTTTTTATGCATCTTCTTCTTTTATAGGCAACAATGTATGATTGACACGATCTTTAAAAAACTTGTATGTATTCATTTTCCCATCGTGCATAGCTCCTATGTCATACTGCCACAGTCTACCCAGCAATATGTGACATACGTCCATAGGCATTACATCACACATAATTTTATCTTTGTAGTTGCCCAAATGGAATTCCACTTCACACTATTCATTTACTAACAGCTGATGTCCTTTCTGAAGCCATGACACCTTGTAGGGTGTTGAATGTTTCTTTGTCTTTAATTTCAATTTCTCCACCACTTTTGTAGAAACCAAATTATCAGTGCTGCCACTATCAATTACCATTTGACAACATTTTCCTTGAACTTTGCATACACTTCTAAACAAATTTTTTCTTTGTGCTGGCTCAACAAATTCCTTTGTTGGTTTTAACAAAAAAATTTTAACTACCAAATATTCTCCTTTCTCTGGTGTATTTTCTGCTTCTGGCACTTTTGTCATCTTTATCACTTTTTTTGCTTCCTCTTCACTCTGAGCAACAATTACATTTCTCTGATTTGTTCCCACATTCTCTGGACATTCATAAGCTCTGTGTCCAAGCTTATTGCATATATAAAATCTAATTTGTCTTCCTCTACCTCTCCCTCCTCTTCCTCTGGAAAAAATCCTTCTACCACTTGCATCACCTTCTGTGGGTGTATGCTAACTTGAGCTGCTGCTAGCTCCTTCTCTAGGTGTTGTAGATATTCCTCTACCACCTTGATTTCATTTTCCTCAGAAAGTACCTCTACTTCTGGCAGATTGCTTCCTTAAGAGTTTTTTCTTCAGCCTTCAAGGCCATCTAATAAGCCTATTCCACTGTCTTAGGAGACATCAGACTTATCTCATCATGTATCTCCATCTCGAGACCATTTATATATCTTGCAATCTTATTTGTTGTATCTTGAATGTGTCCTTCTCTTATGCTTACTTTGTAAAATTCCTCTGTGTATTCTTCGACTGTCATTGACCTCTGTCTAAGATTCCGCATTTGTCTAAATAATTAAAGTTGGTAATCACTTGGAAAAAAATTACCTCTCAACTTTGCCACCATCCTGTTCCAATTCTTTATTGGTTGCTTACCAAGTATACCTCTTTCTGCCTGCACTCCGTCCCACCAAAGCGCTACATGTCCTTTCAATTTTGTGACAACAAATTTCATTCTTTTTCCTTCATCCATTTCTTCATAATCGAAGAACTTATCCATGTAATTAACCCAATCTATCAATTCCTCTGGGTTTAAGCCTCCTATAAAAAATGAAACTTCAAGTCTAGGTTTAGATGTGGATCCCAACACTAATTTAAAAAATCTCATTTCAGGAGTAACTTCTACAGGTTCTCCTTCTTCTGTAGATTCAACTTTAGGCTCACTGACATCTACCCCTGAAGAATTTTACAAGAAGGAGAACTTATGGGGATAATTTAGTAAGTTTTGTTAACTTATTTTTAGGTGTATTTACTTTTCTTAGGGTGTGGATGTGTGTGAGAAAAAGGTGAAAAATCATATAGTTTCAACATGTGGATATGTGATGATCCTTTTCAAAATCTCCTATTTAAACTGTGTTCTATTGTTCTCTGATCAAAAGAAAAACATGTGCAGATATGGGCCACTTTCAATTTTTCCTAGTTAATCTATCTGATGAACTATAGGGAGATGGTGAGTTGTCAATAGAGAGTGTTCATATGTTTTCCTAGGATCACCTGAGGGTGCAAAGGCGACAACTATTACTTGCTCTTCTATCAAAAATTCGATCGTGGTCCCAGAATCCTAGTGCAAAAATTGAACTAAACTAATGACTTTTAAACTAAAAAAATGAAACAAAACTAGCTAAGAATGCGTGGACTTGCTCCACTTAATTTGGCTAATTAACTAGGTGTTTTGGTACCTAAATTTGCAAAACATAAATTATTTTGGAATGCAAGTTGATTTTCTTCCTACTTAAACTATATGTTAACTTTGCAAAAATCAACTTGAAATAAAACTAACACATTAACTGCTAAAAGCAGCTAAAAGTGAGTTTTAAAAAGTTGCGGGGAACCTTAACTAGTGCTGGCAGATGTATTATGGGCTGCCAGTCACTTACAAGTAATAAAAATATGGAAATGGTAGGAAAAATCCTACTTCTAGTTTCCGCGCGCAAAAGGCTAAAACAAACACGATTTATGCACGCATATCACCTCTGAAAGCACCCACTGGAGCACGTCTGTCTGTAAGAAAGGCGTGCAATTTTCTTGCAAAATAATTTTGGGAGGTCTTCTGCTTCAACTTGTCACTAGGGATGAACCAGGTAGTGAAGGAGAGAAAGGGGTTTGTTCTAGCCCAATTGCATAGCAAAGATGAAGGTCTTTACAAAAAGGCACAACCACATAAACTTGGAAATAAAAGTGAGCAGAGTCACCAATCCTGTGTTGGTGTGTTTGGCGAATGAATGTACAAAATCACACTTTCTTAAGAGGGGTGGTTTTCCCTCTTAAGTTCTTGGTCACAGGCAGAAAATAGATGGAGTCAAGCAAATTAGTGGAACATGCTAAATCATAAACATACTAGATTAGAGAAATAGCATGCATATTCAAACATAAAATCTAAACTAAGAATAAAACAAATAAAACAAAAGCTCTAAATAGAGTCAAACAACTTCAATAATCCAAACCGTGGCACTTAAGTCCCCTCTTATTGAGTGCTAGTAGGAAATGAGGATGAAACTTTAACCCACTTTCCAAGGGGCCCTTGGAACTATGGAGCTCCAAGTCCCAATGCAAGGATATATTTACTTCTGAGTTGCCTTGGCGCAAAGTCTCCCTCTCTCTACTATGGTGGACTGGAATTGTTGGATGGCAAAAAACTAAGTCCCCTCTATCTCTCCTTCGGATCACACACTGCTATTATTTCTTGGGAAATTTTGGCCAGCATAAGAGTGTGTTCTCACATTGATCATCTCATGGTGGACTTTTATACCAGAATTCAAATCCTCCTTCCCTCTCTTGGTACATTGTGGATTGTGACCCAAGAGAGGAGGGTTATTCCATTATCTGCCACATATATTACATTGTGTGCTCCCTTCAATTCCTAAGGAGGCTTGGGCAGTTTCCCTTAGGCGGCCTCAAGTGTGGGATCAATGTCCTAGAGTGTGCTTTTTGAGGAAAATCTGCGCAAAGGCACACTTATCGAAGAATTATGCATGCAAAGGTGCATTTAACTGGTTCCTTCTATGTGCAATTTTATTTTTCCTTTCAGACCTTAGAGATTTTTAAATACTTCAGATTCTCTAATGTCTCTTAGCCCTGTAAATCCTTTTTTCTCACATTAAATAATGCCATATTTGTTGTCCTATTTTCCAATGATAACAAGGTGTGTCCAAGAATATTCCATCCCTGACAGTATCATCCCTATCCAACCTATGTCAATCACGAGATATGCTACCATAGGCTCCATTAGTCCTATCCTCCTCTCCATGATTGATCCTAAGTGGTACCTGTCTCTGGAAGTCGGAAAAGATCTGAAGGATGACTGCATTAACCACTTCTTTTTTCTCCTATTCCCTACCAAGTCTCTCTTGTGATTAAATGATTTTGTTATTATTTTCTTTACAACTTTTTATCTATTCCTTCAAAATTATCAATGTATCTGTTATGTTAGGGGAGTACTCATCACCATGTTGTTCATTTGATCTGTAGAGAGAGTCTTGTGAACTGTAGTCTACCATCTTGCTAGTCATATTTTCCTTCTACCTCTTGCAATCATACCATGTCACATAAACCAATTATAAACAAGATCACATACGTCACTATAGTTTAGGGGAGGATATCACATCTATGAGATCAACCAGTTTAGCACGATATATGTGTAATCATAATCATAACAATATCTGGACGTCATCTCAATCCTCATCTAAGTTACCAATGCATTACCATACCAAATTCATACCATGACCTTATGCATGACAACCATGACCATTCAAATTCATTCTTCAAAAAATATAGACACCGACATGCAGAACAAGTATACATACAACTCACACATATTCATGACAAACACATTCCAACAATAACATCATCAACTTCCACATGGAAACACAACTGCAAAAATGACCATCATCATGTATACCTGACGAGAACATGTACAACAAACATGCATGCATGAAAATCTCATTCCACCCATCCAGTCCAAGAGTTGAACCATGCTTTGATACCACTTTGTATTACCATATATCACCCAAAGAGAATGCAACCATGCTCTGATACCACTCTCTAACACCATCCACCCACATATACCCAAGCTAAATGGTCCATCGGGGTAAAAATATGATGAAGAGTTACTATGATATGATTGAACTCCCCATGTACAGTTAAGGAAGTCAAATATACACACCAATCACCAAACCTACCTTCCTCAGGAGATACAAGACCCCTGTGGGGCTAACCAACCACTTGAGGTGTCCAACTTATCCAATTGGATATTGGTGGTCACTTTCCTATTCCATTGGGACCCCCACCATCATTTTTTTTAGTTTTTCAATTTCAGCACAATTTACTACTTTTGGTAGTTGTTTGGGTCCTAAAATTATAGAGCCATTTTGAGGCCCTAAATGATGTTATTTTGGAAAACTGGGAGCAACATCAAAGTTCCTTTGATTTTTCTCACTGAAAAGTTGTAGTCCTCAGATAGATATTGCTCACGAGGTATTGAGCGCGTCAAATAGAGATCATATGCCAAATTTATGTCCTCGGGAAGTTGTTGTATCAATTTACCCAAACACGGCCCACAGTTTTGGTACTTCATCTCCTAGGGTTAGGTTTTTGGATGTTTATAGTTTTCCATTTTTTCTCAATAATAAATAGGCCTTCGAGCCTCATTGTAACATAGTTCAGAGGCATTTAGCCACCACATCTCTTATCAGATATAAGCTACCAATGCCCTAGCTTGTTTATTTCCATTATGTCTGTAAGCATAGTTCAGTCATTTTATTTTAATGAAATGAAGTTTTATTTCCACTGCATATATGTGCTTATGTTTATTTTTGTATGTTATTGCATTCTTGCAGAAATCTGGATTAGTGGTATCAAAGAAATTTTCTCTTTCTCTATTTTTCTTTGCATGTCCCCAATGAGGTGAGGGTATAAGGATTAAGGGCTCGATCTGGTTGAACCCTTGCAAGATCAACCTCGAAAACCCCGACGACCTCCCATGGCAGAAGAAAAGAAAGATGACGGAGCAGGAGATCTTATCAAATTATTGCTCGAGGGTTACCTTGAGAAAAAAAGGAATGCAATGATGGATAACTTTACCCAGATCCATCAACGGTTGCCCACCGGCGGCGCATATGCATCCGCAGTCACTCCGGAGGCACCACTCCTTTTCGAAGGTACAAGTCAACCAACATTCGGTATTTAAGCGTCGATAGATGTAGACTACAGATAGATGGTTGAATTAAAGGTATAGGTACTTTCTCATCCATTATTTCTTTGATTGAGAAAATATTACTTTTTCACCCTCAAAGCCACCCCCACGTCAAATACTGAAGGGGAAACCTAATGTGAGCAAAAGGACGGGAGGGAACCCTCTCTGTTCTCGACCGCACCCACTTGGAATTCGTTTCGAGACGGCATCAAGGAACAATATTACCCTGTGGGGAGCTATGAGAACAAGTACATCCAATGGACTACGTTGCGGCAACAGAGGGATCAAGATGTGCATGAATTGACGAATTTGTTCCATACCCTGCGCACAAAGTTGGGTATTAAAGATTCAGAGAGACATTTGGTGCTCAAGTACCACATTTTTTTTCATAGATACATTCAAGAGAAAATGGATTTCTCCTCGACACTAATTGCCAGCACGACATTGCTAGGTCACAAGATCGAACATAAATTTAAATAGAAGAAGGGAGACTTTAGATCCATGAACTGGCCAAGGAAAGGCACCGAACCAAAGAGAAAGGGAAAAGCGCAAGGTGACCGTAACAACACCACAAATCTAGAGAAGGACATGGGGAACTGGTGTGAATTTCTATAAAAACCCTAATCATAGCACAACGTAGTGTCAAAGCAAACAATTCGTTGGTGGCCGAACCGAAGACACCTAAATCAAATACACACTCTGAACCTAACTCAAAACTGAATAAGGGCGATGAAAAAGGAAGAAAATCATTGATGTGAACCCGTTTTGGAAACTTTTAGGGGCTAATATTTGCAAGTGGGCTATTTTTACATGTTTTTTCCCAAAAAAAGATTCGTTAATTTCATTTTTTTCTAAAAAATATTCGCCCAAATTTTATAGTATAAAATTATTTTACCTTAAAAATCGCCAAATTTTATATAGAGACTATATAAAATTATTATAAAATTGAATACATTTACAAAAACATTTCCAAACATTTTACAAATTGCATATTGTGTACTAGTGAGATTCACCAAAGTTTCTAAACTTTAAAATAAATTTCCATCCCTAAAATTTTCTCAGTGTAACTCAGTGCCACTGTTTCCATGACCAAGCTCTAGAGGGAGGAGCCCGAGGATTTAGAGGAGGGGGAGCGCCTCTTCCATTCGCAGATGTGGGTGAAGGGTTCTCCATTACAATTCCTTATCGATAGAGGAAGCCAAAAGAACCTTATTTGAGAAGATGTCATGAAGCGGCTTAGTCTACCAACCACAGCACACCCAGAGTCGTATACCGTTGGGTGGCTTCACCAAGGAAGATATCTCTACATCCGCCAGCAGTGCCTCCTTCCGTACACCATCAAGCCCTTCACGGATGAGGTACTATGTGATGTTGCTCCTGTTGATGTGTCTAATGTATTATTGGGCCAAACATACTTGTTGAAGTGACATGTTGTCTATGATTCTATGCCTCATTCTCTTGATATTACTTTGGGAAATAAATTGTACATGATACCAGAGGTAGTACCACCTCCTGCCATCTCTTTGAATACTGTAAAGAAACGTGTAAGATTATTTCCCAAAAAAGGAAATTTATTTTCATTACAATTCTCCCACGGGGAAAAAAGAATATTGTGGCCACAG
Organism: Pinus albicaulis; assembly: GCA_034641835.2. Taxonomy (NCBI): domain Eukaryota; kingdom Viridiplantae; phylum Streptophyta; class Pinopsida; order Pinales; family Pinaceae; genus Pinus; species Pinus albicaulis. The sequence goes on along the minus strand of CM076575.1, from coordinate 1,878,679,422 downwards.
CCTCAAAATAGGTATCCCCTGCACGGCAACAACAGATGGACAAAGTCATGGATGAATACGAGGGCATTTTATCCTCACCCATAGAGGTTCCTCTACACTGCCAGGTCAAGCACTCTATTGATCTGACCCCAGGTCCGTCGCTGCCTGATTTTTCCATACCTCATGCCACCACATAGACATAATCCACACATGTATCGTTTGAGGCTGATAAAGAAAAAAAATTTATTGAATGCATCTAGCACGACCGCCAACAAGTCCACAACATCTTGGACAAATCCAATTCCAAGTACAAGTAACGCCATGATCAGCATCAGGTTCCACACAAATTCCAAGTGGGAAAAAAAAGTGTGGCTACATTTACATAACAAACACCTTGTTGGGCCCCACTGCAAGCTTCACCCTCTTTAATATGGGCCATACACCATCATCAAGGCAAGTGGCTCACCAAGGACCAAGTTCAATAGTATTTTTCTCATCTCATGGAGGAACTCAATGCAATGGGTACCATTTCTTCCTAAGGGGGGAGGAATGATCAAGTTGGATATTGGTGGCCACCCACCTATTCCACTAGGATCCCAACCATTATTTCTTTCAATTTTTCAGTTTCAACACAATTTACTATTTTTAGCAATTTTTCGAGTCGTGAAATTTTGGAGCCGTTTTGAGGCCCTAAACGATGTTTTTGGGAAAAATGGGAGAAAAAAGGAATTTCATTCTATGTTTCCCGCTCAAAATTTCTAGTCCTCAGATATATCTTTCTAAAAAGGCATTGATCACGTCAAACAAAGATCCTATGCCAAAGTTACGTCCCCATGAATTTGATGTACCAATTTACCTAAACGAGGCCCATAGTTTTGGTGCGTCATCTCCTAGGGTTAGGGTTTTGGATGTTTAGGGTTTTCCATTATTTATCAACAATGAATAGGGCTTCAAGCCTCATTGTAACATAGTTTAGAGGCATGTAGCCGCCACATCTCTTCTCAAAGGTAAGCTACCAATGCCCTAGCTAGTTTATTTCCATTATGTCTGTAAGCATATTTCAGTCATTTTATATTAGTGAAATGACACTTTATTTCCACTACATCTCTGTATTTATGTTTATTTCTATATATTATTGTGTTCATGCATAAATCTAGATCACCAACCCATCATTTAATTGGATTTTAACTTATGATTGTTCCTCCCATGACAAGCCCTTCATGTGACTGAAACCCTCCAGTTTCTCCCACAACAAGGCCTCCAACCAGCTGTAGTATTTTTTAGGTAGTTTTATGCTAGCGACCATGAAATCTAGGACACTTTTTTAGGCTAGGATCTAGACATTTTCCCATAACTTAATGGAATTATAAAAAAATCATAAATGACATACGGAGAAAGCCTTCCATACAAAACTTAGACAATAACCTAACCTAACAAGGCCTAGCCATGGCATGCATTCCATCAAACACATCATGAGCATGTAATGTACTGGTCATAAATACACATCTGAACATAGCGGTCTCATATTTATTTGAGAATCATCGAGAAGGATTGATTCCCTCTCCTGATAGCTATATTATCATCTATTAGGTCATACATTCCTTATTCATTCATTTATTAATAAAAACATGATGAGATCCATGAATAATATCTATCATAAAATCATTCCTATAACCATCATATAACCAAAAAATCAAAAATTATAGAACAACCATTACAATCACATAATGTAACCACCCCTCTCATATTTAGCCAAATCCACGAGCTCGCTAGGGTAAACATGAGATGAGAGTTGAAGTGTGAGACCTAATTTCCAAGATGCACTTATGGAAAATGGGGTCCACATGTCGAGAACTGATTTAAACACCCAATGACACATTATCACATGGTTACCATTCTAATTTGACTTAAAACTATTTATTTTCAGTTTTGTCTCCTTGAATTTAACAAAATTTTCTATTTTTGGTAGTTTTTTCGGGTTGTAAAATTCTAAGATTGTTTTTAGGGTGTAGAAAACATTTTCATGGAAAGAATAAAGTCTCAAAAAGTGCAAGAAAAATTTACTGGTATGTTTTCAGCCTCCTCGTGGAGAGCTTTGAAACAAGTACTATGATAGTCAAACATAGATTGTATGCCAAAGTTATAACCATATGAAGTTAGAGGTCCAAACTTCTCATTTATACAAATACTTTTTGTAAATAGTACCTGTAGGTTATAAGTACATATTTATTCATTAATTCAATAAGCTCACCAGATAATCATAATTGAGATAATGTCAAAGCTAAACATTCACTCTCAACTCAAAACATGACCTAGACTAACCAGAACATACTAGGCATTCCATCAAACAAATGGAAAACATGTAAACTATAGGTTATAAATGCATATCTTAAGAAATGTGACTTATATTAAAACCATCAAGAATTTTTGTTTCCCTCTCATAATAGCTGCAATAACATCTCTTAGGTAATGCATTGAATAACCATTCATTTACCAACCAAAACATGATGAGAGCCATAACTAAAATATTTCATAAAACCATGCTTATAACAAACATATAAATATAATAATAACACTGATAGAAAAACCATCAAAGTGAAATCATAACAAATAAATTTACTCATAAAATACAATAGGAAAAGTGTTGTTATTAACATATGTAAAATCCAACCAAGTCAGGGACTTCCACATACCACCCGAATATATATTGGGCGGAACAAAATCTCTCTTCAACCAATCAAACCACACCATATTCCAAGAATGAATGCGAGATATCATGGAATAACCAAACAGAACCAAAATAAGGCTTCCATAGGCCAAACTACCTCAACCCTAAACCAATTATTCCACCTCCCAGTTAGACATCACTAACCGTCACCAGATCATTGTCTACAGAAGCTTTCCAGGGCTCTAGTGCGTTTTTTCCAACCTAACACGAGGAATAGTAAATCAACCCATAGATCCTGCTGGGTGCCGTAACATTTTTCCAACCAAGGTTGTTTGACTAGTAACTCAACCCACAAAGGGCTCCAGAGAATTTGTCCAACCAAGGCTTCTAGGACTAGTAATTCTACCCAATTTGTTCTAGGGCTTCCATATCATTTCTCCAAATAAGGCTCTAGGAACTAATAACTCAACACACGACCTTGATAAACATGAGCACCAACTAGAAAATAAAGGGTAAGAACCCACAACACCATGGCTATCCAGAAAGTGGCAAGGCTAGGAAAAACCACTGTCAATATTGGAAATAATCTATGCTAATGAAAAATAATAACCAAGTAACCACATGCATACACCATGCATGCCAAAACTAGAAATTAAATCAACATGAAACTCGGTACCTGCAAATAATTATAGCTATAAGTGTTGATCCCAATGCCCCCTTGTGCTTTACTGCATTCCTTGGCTTCTTTCTCAAAATCCAATGTGCTCTAAGCCATGCTCCAAGAAAACTCTAAGTGTGGAAGAGTGTGAGTATGAGAGAATAGAGAGGGAGATCCAAGCTAAAACTGACAAAAATCCATGAAGTGATCCTTAGAAGCCTTTTTGTCATTGAGAGATTTATTTTATTCATTTTTAATTAATTTCCCTTCAATTTTATCCTCGTGCAAATTTGTAACCTTTCGCCTTCATTTTCTCATATTTTCCATTATTTTCATAAATAAAATTTCAAGTAATGCCTCTTTTTGTTTCTCATTTCCTTTTCCAATTCCATAGCCATTTATTAAACACTAGTGATCCCCATAACTATTTTTTTCCCAACATTCAGCTTGAAAATACATGTCCAATGAAATTGGTCTTATTTTTTTCCTTTATTAACTTTATTACATGGATTTTTAGCCAGGTGTTGTGCTATACAACAACCCCCATTTATTTTTATAAATAGGGACCCTTTAGAAATAAATAGAAAATTGTTTTAATTTCCTATACAAAAAAAAACTTAGAAAAAAAATATTTTCTTTTTAAAAAAATTTCCTGCTTTATTTTTCTTGAGTGCATCGAAAATCACATACCTTATGAATTTCAAAGATTCATAAAATTTAAAATATGTGAACCACAATATGCACACAAATTTTCCAAAGATATATTCAGAAATTTGCAAAAAGATTCAATGACTGTTATATTTACTTTATCGCATCACACCTCACTTAATCAATCAAAAGAAATTAAAAGTAGAATGATATAAGTTGCGATCCCGCAGACCCGATCATAAAATAAATAAATAAATATAAAACCTTCAGTAAACATAGTCATTTAAGTCTTGCAGAAAAGCGCAATTCGCATTACGCACAACTTATAACATATGCCAAATTGCTATCCTATAAAAATTGCAATCTGTGATTTGCGCAGATCACATTTTGCAGTCTTTAAGGGTAAGTATTGAAATGGTTATAATTTATAACTTGCGATATGTGCGCCGACGCCATTTAATGGATCAAGTGTGTGAAACAACTTGTGTCATATCAAAATGAAATTAAAGGTCTTAATGACTTTAAAGTGATTGATATTTTTTTTATGTGTGGAGATATATGAAATATTAATTTAGAGATTATGACTTATGATTGATGTTATATCTTAGTAGATTTATATTTTCCTGCGCGTGTTTGAAATAAATGATAGATTTGTCTCTTTGATACTCCATACTTGTAAAATTCACTATGTTTTCAAGAAACGAGTTAACATATTGAGAAAGAGAAAAATGAGAAAAAAAGGCAAAGAAATTTCTCAGACGTTGTCTACTAAAGATACAGAGATGGCTCCCTTATTCTTAGATACCACCTGCAACAAATATTGTGGCAGTTTGACATGGGAGGCAATGTATAATCTTTTTGAAAGCGAAGGACCAAGGGTAATAACCAAAGTTTCTTCGACAAGCACGACATCTACCTCCGACACAAATATTTTTGACGTTGCATGCTCATACATTCATAGGATAGCTGCAAGATGAAATATTCTCCCATATATAGACATGGTTAAGTGGGAAATTGATCACTTAAACATTGAATATAGAATGCCAAGAATTCGAAGGGAGAAAATATGAGTTCTTTTAGGGCAGAAGATTTAACACCAATGTACCATCTACCACCATCGCAGCAGAAATATGACAAATACTATTTGTAGAATTTTAGAGGAGAACATCTAGATCTTATTAAAGTCATCCAAGAATGGAAGAATAATCAGGGGAAGTTGAAGTAAGATGAGTTTGGTATGTACCCAATTTCCCAAATTCCTAATCCTTACTGTTATGCTGCCGATATGTTATGTAGACTATTTTCCAAACCTGATAGCACTAGATTCTCAAGAGAATGGGTTCCCCTAATTGACGCAATCGTTAATTCATCAATTTTGAATTGGGCATAAATCTTATCTAATAACCTAGCCAAACACGTTACCAAATATAGGAATAAAAGGAGTATTTCATTTATAGAAATACCTCCCTTTTATATGTCTGCCTATGTCATGGATGCTATCTGCTTTACTTCTATTTTTCCTACCATGGGATGGAAATGGACTACCCAAGACCCTACCCCAATTCATATTCATCATAGAGAACTCTGGGATTCAGACTTCCACCTACACTTCTATAATATCTGTTACGGAGTCATATTGCCTATGTACTAAATGATTTTCAATAAAGAGGCCCATAGGGTTTCTAAAGAAGCCAATGCAAACATTATTCCTGTAGCTAGATGGTTTGTAGAGAATAATTTTACATATATTAGAGTATTCAGGAGTTATTATTTTCCCCGTGTTTTACCCTATTATGTTCCTGATAAGTTACTTTCAAAAGAAATAGCCTATCAGCTTGTTAATGGTGTTACGAAACAGATGAAAGATGCTAAAAATGCTATTTGGTCTAATTTCCCTGTACAATGTGGCACTTTTGGACTGTCTAACATCAGCCATACTTAAAAGGAAGTTTCCAAAATTCATTTTTTGAAATTGGAAGTGATGCCGAAAAGATTATATGATCCAAATGATGTAATTAAAAATTACATCACAGAGCTTAAGTTCAAACCTTTTGTAAAGGAGGAAGATGGATTTGATGATCGCTTCCAGGGCATGGAAACGTTTTCAGACATTATCAAGTACACATCTAGCCAATTAAGTCAAGATGATTTTGAAGCTTTCCAGGCATACAGAAACAAGAGACTAGATAAATTCCCTCTCAATTTGTTGAATATTGAAGATGACAAAAAACACAGTCTAAGTGTTAGCCTGGATGATGAAGTAAAATATATGTTTGAAGATGAATCGGGTCAGTCACAACAACAATCTCATAATTTGGAACACTCAAAATATGAATCTGAATCTAAAAAGGAAAACTCAGAAAAGATAATTGACCGAGTAATTCATGAAATAGAGATGCTAGAGGAAACAAGAAATAATGGAAAAAAATTAGATTCTCCAGAAGTTCAGTACAGTCATAACATGCTAGATCAGTCTAGTTTACCACAAGCAACATATATTATAAATGAATGGGAGGATTTTTCTGAGGCAATAAAAGCTCCTAAAGAAAATCCCAATACTGATTAGGCAATGAGTTTCTAGACACCTGAACACTTTCAGAAGATAATGGAAATTGTTAATACACTACAAAGAGTTCCAACAATGCATGATAAATAAATCATCCTGGCCTACCCTACAGATCAAATAGTTCTACAAATTGAAGATATTCCTTCGTAAGATATTTTCTATAGTCCTAGTTATAAGGTTGTAGTTAAAAGAAACAAAAGGAGAAGAATTGATGAAACAACTTCAAAACCTACAGATGAATCCATTGATGTATTATGGAAATATTCCTCTGATGATCCTATTGAAAATATAACCAAATTATCACAGTATGCAGGGGCATATGCTACTGCTACTGTTTATAAAGCTACTGAGGTTAGAGTGTTGCTAAAAAGAAAGGAATCTAGAGTACAAGAACTAGAGAAGTTGTTGAACGAAGAAAAAATTAATTCCAGTTATAAAGTCAAAGTAAACACAACACAATTTCATAAAGATATTGAAAGCCTCAATTGAAGTATCAGACAGATATTAATGAAAAACAAGCACAACTAGAAGAAGTAATGATCAAGTTACAAAGCCAACTGCAATTAGAGAAATTTATCAAAGAAGAATTGGATTTAAACACGAAGCTAAAGAAAGAACAAGAAGTGTTTTGTCATCAAGCTTCTATAATCGACTCTTATTGTGATTCAAATAAAATAATGATCCAGCAGATAGCAATCCAGAAACTGGAATGTGAAAGACTTGAGAAGAAAATTGAAGAACACATTCAATGGCAAGTATCAGATTCTGGGAAGGAAGCTAATATACAAAGTAGATAAGTTTCACAAATAAATTCTATTTAGAGAATGGGAATCAAAAATCAAACAAGTAGAGAAAGCAACAGCAAAGACATCCAAGATATCAAGTGAGATTGTTGAATCCATGTGTGAAAACCTGTCTAGACCAGAAATTCTCAAGGAAAACACGTCTGATGTGTTTCTAGAAACAAGACAGGTAGAAACATAGTGGAAATAGAGAGCAGATACGTAGGAGGAATTTATTAAAAAGGTAAATAAGTTTGATCAAGAAAATTACTGGAATTCTCTTACAGATTCAACAAAGAGATCTCAGTTAGCACTCTCAAATTCTATTTTCAAGGGGAAAATCCAATCAAAGATATCACAACTAGCTCAGCTTAAAGCAATGTTAGATATTTGTAAACTTTGTGACAACATTCAAAAAGAAGGGCAGGACTCATAAATCATAATTCTTAGTTTAGTTTCCTAGATTGTAGTTTAAGTTAGCTTTATGAGGAAGGTTGTTTGAAACATCCTCTATATTTTTGTAATAATCTATTTTAGTTTATAGTTAGTTTAGTATTTAAACCCTTCTCATGCATTTAGAGAAAGGTCCATAAAATTTTCAAAAACATTTGCAAAGAATGCACTATTGTAAGTTTACGAGTGCTTTGATGAATTAATGGAACACATATGTTATCTTTTGAAAATTAAAGCTTTTTAACTGACGTTGCACTACTGTACTCTTTAAATTTCTTGAAAGTGAGAAGGAGAAGATTCATTGCTATCGATTTACATGAGTAGAAATTCGTACATATGGTACTTCTATTCACTTGTATTAAATCTTGCTTCATTGATTGATAATCATATTTTTATTGCATTACATATTTGAAACGTCATCATAAATAAATATTACATGCACTTCTGTTATAATATTTAGCTATGGTTTCTTATTGAGTATGTAATCACACTGATAAATGAGATATTTCTTTCACAATTATTCTATGAAAACTACTTTTTTAGAAGAATAAATTTACATAATTTTCATCACTTTCGACTATTAAATGATCTATATTACTGATAGTTGAAAGATATCATTTTAGATCGCATAAAGGAAAAACACCCCGAGTATATATTAGATTAAGTAGTTTAGATAGATGCATATAGATTAAAATCACTATCCATTTGCATGCTATATTCACAACACCCTCAAAACCATCCTTATTGGGAAACTGGTCCCATTATCCCTAGTCAGAGCCAGTACACCAAACAAAAAAGGAGTTTCTTTAAGTTCCAGACCGAGTGGTTCTCCGCCATGTTTTGGTAGCAGAATTCTGAGGCCTCAACATATTGGCACTAGAAGGAGGGCCAAGTGAATGGCACAAATTTCTGATAAATCTAAAGGTCAATAAAGAAGTCTCTCTCCCTCTAGATCCTCATCAACTTCTAGAAAATTATCTAGATCATCATCTATAAAATCTAAAGTTGATCATCTTTCCCCTAAGTCTCCTAGCGATAGTCAAACCATAATATTTCCTGAGTTTCACCAACATTCTCCAGAATTTCAGTCTTTGATAGAAAATTTAGAGAAAGTATCTATTTCTATTGAAAAGCCTGAAACTTCTCAGTTATCAGATCTTAGTATTTCGTCTTGTTTACAACCTCAAAGAATATTAACCCGATTAGAAAGTGAAAAAACAGGGATTCTCCCTTTTGAATTTCCTATCAGTAGTACTCGGAAGAATTTAAAGAGGACCTAATCAGAGTTAATCACCAATGAGATATTATCCCATTCACCCCCATTACCTCCACTCACTTCCATAAATTTCATTCCAACAGTTGGTATCACTTTCAATAGTTCCATTACTCAAGCTACTAGCCCTAGTGCTCGACCTGCCTCATCCTCAATTCAAAATCCACCCAACCAACCCATCCAAAATCCAATGGTAGGTCAACCCCCTCCACCAAATGTAAACCCATGGAGCAATCCAGGGGCTGTAAACATGCCCGCTCCTCTTCATTCTCTACCCAAAAATCCCAAAATATGGCTACCCAAATTTAATCATGATGATGGTCTTCCTGCAGAAGAACATATTCATAATTTTATGTTGGTTGTCAATCTGAATGTAGCTATTGAAGAGGATTGTGTTGCACGATTATTTACATATACTTTAAAAGGATCTGCAAGATCCCGTTATTTTTCATTACCAGCTCGCTCCATAACCAACTGGAATATGTTTGAAGAACAATTTATAGCTAAGTTTGGAGATGGCAGAACTACTGCTACGCTCATCAATGATCTTTCAAATCTTAAAGCTAAACCAGGTGAGAAGGTAAAAGATTTAACTCAAGATTTAATAAACTACTCAATAAAATTCCTGTTACAACAGTTCCTGGTGTAGAAGTTCAAATTGAGTGGTATATTTCATCCTTTCTATCTAATATGGCTATTTTCGTTGATAGAGAAAAACTAGCAACACTTGCAGAAAATATGAAAGAATCTCTATCTATAGAAAAACACATAAATTCTCTTGAGAAAAATAATTCTTAGGAAGAGAGAAAATAAAAAAAGATATCTTTCAAAGATGACTCTAAGAAGAAGATGCCAAATGATTCATTTGACATAGAAGGTCTTCAAAAAGTCTTGAAAACCATGACCAACAAGATGGCAAATATCAAGAAACAAGTCGCCAAAAATTCAAATTCAAAAAAGAGTTTCAGGAATTTTAAGAAAAGACAACTATTGGAACAGGGTCTCCTACCAAGCTGCGAATCTGATCCATTTTGTATATTTTTGATTATATTTAGTCTAACACAGGGGTTTTGGGGTGGGTAAAAGCCCCTAATGCATTGTAAGCGGGTCAAGGGTAGACCAAGAGTCTGGAAACCACGATTTGTAGACCATTGGATGCGTAGGCTAAAGTAGTATAAATAGTTGAACCTTTTTGAGTTGATAGGTAGAGAATGAATAGAGATTAATGCGAAGTACAAATTTCTAGATCTGGGTTGGGTTGTTTTGGGTTAGGACTCCTGCTGGCTGTGTGTGCAAATATCCTCTGTCCTGCTGTGTGCGGACCCTGATCGCTGTGTGCACAGGTGGTATTCGGGGAATGTAAGAAGATTTTGATAAGTAATATATGGGAACTATTGCTGAAACATATGATGTTATCTGGATCTATTCTATTCTGATTGATGCGAAGTAATATTTTCTGATTAAGCTACGAACTTGTCTGTTTTATCTCTGTGGTATGAAAGTATTTGCATTTAGTATATTACTGTCATGTGACTGTTGTTGCACTTGCTTATTACATCTCCGTTAATGAACACGAACTATTTGTGTTGACAATATTGGCTACGATTATGTTGTTTTATGGTTATAATTGATGATACGCACGTGGATGTGAACCTGCTAGAGAAGATCTGATAAGAACTATAGTCTGGAACTCTGTGAATCACCCTTTTGGGTAGATCTAATAATTGTGGGCTTGTGTTATTACCTTCTCTCTCTTAGGGTGCGGAAACCTGGTTCTAGCACCCTCCCATACTGCCTCGGGTGAGACTTTGACCTGCGTAAGCAGGTCACTACTAAAAGGGCCAGTAATATAGGGGTTTGTTAGAAAACCTTCACCTCCGAACCTGGGTCAAGACACCTCGAGCAAACAAATGGTTCCGTTACCGGGACCAAGAGAATTTTTATGGATAGATTTGGTAATGCCAAGGCCGTATTGGAATCCTAAAAAGAAAGAAATCGACGAGTGGTTTGAGAAGCAAGTTCAGGAATTCGTTGTAAAAGAAAATTGCAGTGCAAACTTAACTGCAGAAGAGTGGAAAAATAAGTATATTTTCTTGGAAATATACGAGATTTTCTTCGTAACTTTTTCAATCGAGCTGTAGGAGTGGCTTGCAAGCCTGGTTGATTTTCAGAAGTGTTGGAAAGACGAACGGGTCATGCAGTGGACTCCAGAAATGATCCAAAAGTTGGAGAAGACTGATAATACCATTATTCACATGAAAAATTATTGGGTGGACAGTGTGATAGGAGGATTTGTGACTGAATTTGCAATCGATCAATTTGTGTCCTACTTAGAAGCGGAGTAGAGGTTCTTCAAGGGTTTCCAGGGTAAGTTTCTAAAAAAATTGTCATTACTGATTAAGACATTATTTTGCGAGAAAAGTATCCTATGTAGCCATACCGAGTGAATGAGATCCGATCAAAGTGAGGGTACACCGCATAGTGGTAAGTTCTACAGAACTAATCAAGAGCGAGATCAATCTGTCTACAGTCCAGTGACCAATTTTTCTGGTATAGCCCTCCATCGACGCCATCTTCGAATCCTCGTAAGGGCAAGAACTCACCTCTGCCACCACCGGAAGATGATATGACATCATAGATGAAGTTACCCACCTTCAAGGATGTGGGGTGTGGGGTTCCTTGTAATTAGCAAGGTTGGAAAAATTCCAACTACAGGGGTAACATCAAACCGCTTTGGGATTCAAGGATCTAGCCCTCCTGAATCCAGAGAGGGATCTCTCTATAAATGAGTTTAAAGATGTGATCTTTAAAGCCTGAAATGTGATATTAGGCTAGTTATGAAGAGCATGGGTTTTGTTTTGTTTGATTTGGTTGGGAAAAGACATGATGAAGGTGAAGGCAGTACAAAATGAAGGGTGAAGATGTCTGCAAGTGAAGGAATGATTTGGCTGATAGAAAAAGGCAAAGATAGTTTTAACCCATTGGGCTATGGAGTCATAAGAGGATTTTAATTGGACAACAAGGTTCAAGAAGGATCCATGCGGCAAGTCACTTATGTTAAAGGATCTCTTAAGGTGATTTATGGAGTGAAATAGATAGGAAGTGGAGAACAAAACAAAATGAAGAACAGTGCACAGTCTAAGATCAAGTAAGTGCTTTTAAACTATCTTACTTTCAACATGTGCTTAGAGAGACAAAACATAAAAGAATTTTGTGATCAGGTAAGTACTTTTAAACTAGCCTGCATTGAAGTACTTTGATTTTAGAGAAACAAAATATAAAAGCATTCTGAGATCAAGTAAGTGTTTTTAAACTAGCCTGCTTTGAAGTACTTTCAGTCAAAAAACATTCAAAAATAGTTAGAACAACTTAAGATCAGGTGAGTACTTTGAAACCAACCTGCTTTCAGCATATTCTAAAGGAAAACACTGATGATCATCATAATGAGAAATCTAGATCAGGCAAGTGCTTTGAAACCAACCTGCTTTAATATACTCAGTATTAACAAGAGAAAAACATAGAAAATAAAGCTTTCAGTAAGAGTAGGGTACTACTGAGAGTAAGTCCTAGCTCTATGTTTGCTGTTCCTTATCAGAGAAAATGAACAGAGTGAAAAATTAAAGAAAATAACAATTGACAGTGAGGAACACATCACCATTGACACAAATCAGGATCCCATAAATCAGCAACTTGTATTTGATGTTCAAACCAGTTACAATCAGCAAGCCCGGAGGGTCTCTACAACTTCAAACTTCTCATATCAGCTTATTTATCTTCAAATTGCACACAGTGCATCAATAGCTTCAGAAAACCATTACATGCATTCAGATGTCTAGAGACCAACATTTTCTTATGTTCTACAGAGGTATTTATAGAGAAATGAGGAAGTGGGAGGATTTCCCAAGGATCAAATATCATTAATTATGTAATCATTTCTAACTCTGCTCCATAACATCTGTTCCTGCCTTTCAAGGCATAATGATCGAAAGATGTGCTTCTGAACTGTTCTTAATCTTCTAAAACGGTTCTGCCGACAATTAGAGATAAGATTATTTGATTTGTATTAATTGTTCAGCTGTCTTTAGGTAAACACCTATTGTTCTGGTAATGACTGAACCTTCATTGATTTCTGTGAGGCTGCAGGTGTCTTTAGGAGTTGGAGAGGGTTCAATTGGCCTCTGCTTATGGCGGTGGAGGGTTTCTCAGCTCGACAGATGTCTTTGTCTTTCCTAAAACACCTTTAATTTACTTGAGAATTGTGTTTTAGGTATTCAATATCCTGCTTCTGGTTCATTCTATCTTCGACACTGATACTCTTTGATCGGCGCTTGATTAACTGTGTTTTCTGGTGTGCAGGGTTGTACAGGGGTCGAATGGCGTCAATGCCTCATGAATTCATTGATAAAATGTGAATTTAAAACCCTGCAAGTGATTTTGTGGTGAATCGCAGGCAGGAGGATCGTCACCCTCGACCTATGAATTTTTCTTCAGCATGGCGAAAAAAATCATTTAAACCCTGCAAAGTTATGAAAAACTATTAAAAAATCCTGCATATATAGGCTGACTACTTCAGAAGGCATGTGGAGGGAGCATAGCCGTTGGATGGCATCATCCAACGGTCAAGATTGATCGGGAAAAGTCAAAGAGACGGCGGAAGAAAAGTTTAAATCAGAACCGTCGATCGCGCAAAGATCGACGGTGGGAAACGAATTCGAAAAATAACGTGGAGGAGTCAGTTTTTGGAGAAATTGGGTTAAAAAACCTTTTTTTCAGCGAAAAATAGTGTGTGGGGTTCGGGATGATCGTGGGTCGTCAGATGAGATCAGCCCACACGATCAACGGTGGAGATCGGGCGCCAATAAACTTTAGAAAATACACCCGGACATCAAAAATCCAATTAAATCATGTTAAGTAAAGTTCCCAAGTCCGGAAATGCTGACTGGATGAGGAAAACACGGAGACCCGCCCAATAGAAATCTGCCGTGTGGATGTTGATGTGGCGATGGGATCGGGCAATGGCAGGGCATGCAATCAAATCTGGACCGTCGATCTCAGGAGGAGATCGACGGTTGAGGATGCGTCGGAGGGCGACGGACGGTGGGCCAGGGGCACTGTTTGCCTAGGTTAACTCCCGCGCATATTCGGGGAGCGACTACCGTCGAATGGCCCGCCCCAGATCGGACGGTGCACAACAATATCACACCGGATTTGTGGACAAACGTTAACACGCGATGGGGGGGCGGTTTTCAAAAAGTGTTGGTGCCACATGTCAACCGTTGTATGGAATTGCTCCGAAATGAAAAATATCGCCAACCCTCAGAAGGCAGTGCAATGGATACCGCCGGTTTCTGCACAGTGTTTGGCATGGCAGGGACCACCGACCACGATAGGTTCCACACCATCGATCAGCGGATCAGATCGATGGCGGAGATTAATTTGGAATTTTGCAACGACGGAAAATTTTTTCATAGTAAATCTGACAAATTTAATATATAACCAAAGGTTTTAAACTTTGGGCGGAGATATTTATTCAAAATGACTTGGCGCCCGATTGCAGGGCCTGTGGGCGCATGGGGAGGCATATGACCAGGGGTTATAGAGTTAGGGACTTAGCCCAAGGGGGCTTAAACCCTTAATATGAAAATGTGATTTTTTTCATGGATCTTTAATGGTTTTCAAAGGGTTTTGGGGGTTTCGATAAGGCCAAAAAGGATCTTAAAACCTTATGAAAGGGATTTTGATGAAGGGGAGATGGAAAAATTATGAGAATGAGGGATCTTGATGGGGAACAAGAGAGTAAAAATGAAGGTTAGTTTTTGAGTGCAGGAATGGAAAAAAAGGGGATTTTGCAGCAGTCTTTCTCATGGAATTCATTTGAATTTTCTGAGCTTGAAATGGGAACAACAATGAAGATTGAAACAAGGATATGATGTCTTCCAGAGGCTTCAAGAGATACACTTTCTGCAATGAAACTGTTCCTTGAAGGCTAAACAATGTTTTGGCCACCTTTTGATAGAACAAATTTTTATAGTTGGCCAACATGGGGGGACGAAGATATGGATCGGTTTTTTGGTTTATCGTAGGGTCTGTATGGACTACACAGAATGTAGTGAGCAATGCTGTGAAAGAGCGCAACTATCTATTGCTTTTGAAGAAAGGGCCCTGGACTGGTACATGGGATACCTAGAACAACATGCAAACGTGAGCATTGAGGACATTAAAAATGTCTTGAAGCAACAGTTAAAGAAACCTAAGGCCTACTCCCAGATAGTGAACGACCTGAAAGATTTCAAACAAGGTCCATCTGAGTCTGTATGGGAAGCTGATCAACGATTGAAAAAAGTAATCAGAGAAGGAGGATTCTAGTATGATGACAAGTAGTATGATGAGTGGTTGATTCCTATGTTGCTACTCCACCTATGCATACTGATGGGCCACCAAGGCAATGAGTCACAGGAGAATGCCTTGGAGATAGCAATGAGGTTGGAGGCTACGCCACGAGATGAAACCCAGTTGGGTGTACAATAGATACAAGGCCAGCTGGAAGCAATGCACATGGAGATCCAGAATCTATGAAAGGAACAAGGAGCGAAGGCTAGCCCTGACAGGTGGTGCATACGATAAAGGGTGAATGGCCACACCAAGAATAATTTTTTGCTATTAGCAGACTACATGTAGGCTGGAGGACTTAGCCCACTGCGCCATAGAGAAGCTGCGGGGCCAAGTAGGTCGGCACTATGGTGTGACGACTGTCGCGTTGCGGGGTTGCATGACACCAACCACTACCCTCGCCTTATTACAAAGGTTAGGAAACAATGGTGCAGGTTTTGTAGGTCTGTGGGACATGATGAGCATAATTTCCGAACTTATGATATGCTGATAGACCGAGGAAACATCTATAGTGTACAGACAGATCCTTCGTCACCAAGGACCCCCTCTAGTATTGGAGGATCCCCGTTAGAGGTAGGGGAGGGGGATGAGGCAGAAGCATAGGTAGGGGAAGGGTCCAACTAATCTGTTATAACTGCGGAGAGATAGGTCACTTTGCAAGGGATTTCCCGAACCCTACAAGGAAATCCTGTAGGTATTGTAGGCAGCTAGACCATGTGATTGAGGACTTCCCAGTTTTGATGGCTAAGGTGCAGGAGAAATAGTAGACACCTACGTAAAATGTGCAAAGGGTTACGATGGAGCCTCAGAATGAAGGACCAGGTATTAATATCATAACTCGTAATGGCCTAGCCACTAGGGGGGGGGGGAAGAAGAAAAAGCTACGACTGAGCCTCTGATCAGGAAAGTAGTCATCAAATCAGAGGGCCTAGACCTATAAAAGGAAAGGGAAAACTTTATCACAGCTCAGTAGGACTTCATAGAAGCATCTACTTCACAGGTCCCTGCGGCCGCCAAAGAAGGAGAAGGGGTTCGACCATTTTTACAAGCATGCATGAAACTACTGCGCAACCAGCAGGCCGTTGAGAACCTCCAGGTACTATTAAATAGCTGCGCAAAGAAAACCAACCTACCTCTGGAAGTTAAGGATGTAAACACATTGTACAAGTACAAGAAACGCACTAGTAGGGAAATGCGGCTCACAACACAAATCGGGGATTACGAAATGGAACAAGTCATTTTGGATCTAGGGTCGGACATGAACGTGCTGGCCAAGAAAAATTGGTAGTGCGCGGGAGAACCCAAGTTAGAATGGTCCACTATCCATTTGTGCATGGCCAATCAGTAGAAGATAATACCATTAGGAAGGTTATCACAGTTTGTAGTGGATATTGCAGGAGTTAAAGTTTGGGCTGACTTTGAGGTCATTCAGATTGTGGAAGATGCAAACCCTTACCCTGTGCTCCTAAGGTAAGATTGGTCCATCGACATGGGCAGTATTATCAACTTGAAGCAGAGAAGCATGGTATTTGAAAATGGAGGGATATGAGTGATAGTCCCTTTAGACCCCACAAAAGGAGAAAGGTATACGAAGATGGTGCGTATCGACGAGGAGGTAGATCAAATTTACAAGTTAACTACATAGGATGAATATTAGATCAACCCTACGGCTGATATTATGCTCTACTAGGAGAAGGATATCAAAATTTTCTCTGACTTTGACGAAGAAATGGAAAATTGGAAAAACTGGTTGCACGATGTATCTGCGTTGTGATATCCTAGACTGACAAGGGAGTTTTGATGTATATCCTCGGAGGTAAGGTACTTGCCCCACTTTGATGGGTCCTGTAGTTTAAAATATTTTTTATGGTTATTCGAAGTTGACGTTCCCAAGGAACGAAGGCTATGGGCCCTCAATCTGGCTCTGCGCGCAACACCCACTAGATGGTGGGACACACATACGGGGGCGTTCTAGGATTGGGAGGAATGTCGGGATATGATGACCCTGCGATTCGAGCAGCCAGCTGATGTGAGTGTCACGAACTTCCTGGGCCGTAAGGATCTATAAGAACACTTTGTATCATGGATGGACAAGTAGGGTGATCAGACTACAACAGAAGGGGTTCACTTATTTATTCATGCACTGGGACCCATTCCAACAAAATGGTATTTGGATGCAGAGCTACACAGGCAAACCCGCCACTGGAAAAATTTGAAAGATGAATTCATAGGGACATTCGGGCTAATAGGAGGCTCGGAAGTGCTTGATGAAGCTCTGCAGGATATAGACACATTTTTGTTTAGGCAACCCAGCCCCCACACAGCTTTTGGGGCACGAACGTGGGAGGCACAGATGCACGACATTTCCAACTGTCATAATATTACTATAGAAGAGCAATATGAATATCCACGCAATATCTCTATCCCAGAATCAGAGGGGGAGCATGTCATTGCCAGACCCTCACTACAAATTGTGGACATAATGAAACCTCTAAAATTGTGGGATGTTAACATTGGCACAGCAGAGCAACCCAAATTGGCTAATATTGCGAGCTATTGGGATGTTGACATTGTCAGAAAAGTAGCTGAAATGCTCACAGAATATCAAGACTTATTCCCCACGAAGTTCTCAGAACTCAAGGGGATCACAGGGAAGCGAGGGGTCATGCACATCACGCTAAAACCCGTTGCGTACCCAGTAAAACAATGACCTTATCGATTGAACCCTAAGTATAAGCAGAAGGTTAAAGAAGAACTTGATAAAATATTCGCCGCAGGCATTATCGAACCGATCGAACAATCAGATTGGGTAAGTCCGATGGTGGTTCAGGAAAACAAGAATAAGGGGGAAATCTAAATTTTTGTGGACTTGTGCAAGTTGAATGATGCATGCGTACATGATCCCTTCCTGACGTCATTCTCAAATGAAATCATGGATAGCGTAGGCATCCAAGAAGCATACTCATTCACTTAAGGGTTCTCTGTATACCATCAGATCAAAATCGCACTAGAAGATTGTAGCAAAACTACATTTTCCATGGAATGGGGTGCCTACCAGTATACGGTCATGCCATTCGGACTCAAGAACTCCTTTGCTATCTTCTCGCGAGTCATAGTTTCAATATTTAAGGAGTTCATCTACAAAT
The DNA here is from genome assembly GCA_034641835.2 of Pinus albicaulis. Classification (NCBI taxonomy): domain Eukaryota; kingdom Viridiplantae; phylum Streptophyta; class Pinopsida; order Pinales; family Pinaceae; genus Pinus; species Pinus albicaulis. The sequence continues at coordinate 1,878,660,859 of CM076575.1, read as the reverse complement.
TCCTGGAAGTATATTTTGATGACTGGACAGTCTTTAGCTTGGTAAGGACACATGTGTCGAAACTGCGCATGATTTTGGATGCCTGTAGAAAGCAACAAATCTCCTTGAATATTAATAAATTTATCTTCCGTACATTTCAGAATGCTATTAGGACATATCATATGTCGACAAGGGTTGATGGTTGACCCTGCAAAGGTGGCAGTTATCATCAACCTGGCAGTACCAACTACTGAAAAATAGTTGCGTTCGATCCTGGGACATACCGGTTACTACTAGAAATTCATTCTTAGATACGAATTGATTACAGCACCTCTGGAAGAACTTCTTAAGAAGGATGTTTCATTTTTTTTGGACGACGAGTGTCAGAAAATATTTGAACTACTCAAGGAAAAGATGGTCTTTGCGCCTATCCTAATTTTTCTAGATTGCACAAAGGTCTTTCACGTTCATGTTGATGCATCTAGAATCTCCCTTGGAGCAGTTCTTACATAGCCTGGAGATGTGGAAAATGATCACCCAGTTGCATTCGCCAACCGAAAACTCTCTAGCACAAAGCGCAATTATGCCACTACAGAATGGGAAGGATTGGCCATGTTTTATGCTCTATAGAAGTATTGACACTATCTATTAGGGGGTCACTTCAAAATGTTTACAAATCACTTGAATTTGAAGTACCTGGTGAATAAGCCTATTTTGGGGGGGGAAATATGCAGATGGCTTCTATTATTCTAGGAGTATTATTTTGAGATTATTGTCAAGCCAAGAAGGCTAAATGTTGGGCCAGATCACCTTTCTCGAATCGAGAATGGTGAGGACCTGAACTTAGAGGAGGGATTGCCGGATGTGCAACTATTTGATATTAAAGTAGTAGACGCGCACTTCGCTGACATCATCTAGTTTTTTTTCTACAGGAAGGGAACCTGTAGGGTATTCTATGCAGTAGAAGAAATATTTGGTATCTCGTGCTGCGGATTTTACCATCATTACAAGACATATATATAAAATTGGCACAGATGAATTACTGCGCAGATATGTCTTAGAACATGAACGGCATGAAATCCTAACAAAAACCCATGATGGGGTCGCAGGGGGTCATTACGTGGGAAAAGCAACGACACAAAAGATCTTACGGGCTGGGTTGTGGTGGCCCAACTTGCATACTGATTCGCATGACTCCTGTAAGGCCTGCGATACATGCCAACGAAACGGACATCCATCCCGGAGAGATGAAATGCCTCTGCAACCACAAGTAGCCCTCCAAGCTTTTGAAAAGTGGGCTATTGATTTTGTCGGCCTTATCAAACCACCTAGAAAGAAGACAGGTGCGCGCTACATTATAACTGCTACCAACTACGTAACCTGATGGGCCGAAGCACAAGCCGTCAAGGATTGCACCGCAAGTACTGCTGCGCATTTAATTTTCGAATAGATTCTGACCAAATTCGGGTGTCCTAAGATCCTGATGAGTGATTGAGGTACGAACTTTGTTAATGAGACAATACAGGGCTTAACGGAGGAATTTCGGATCCACCACGCAAAAATTACCCCATACCACCCATAGGAGAATGGAGCAGTTGAAATTTTTAACAAGGTTTTGGAGAATGCACTGACTAAGGTCTATAATGCCGATCGCAGCGATTGGGATGTCCGTATCCCATATGTTCTTTGGGCCTACCGCACCACTTGTAAAAAATTCATAGGAAAAACACCATTTTGGATAGTCTACAGCAAGGAGGCTGTCATGCCCATGGAATATATCATTCCCAGCCTATGCATCTCCACCTTTACAAACATATCCAAGCCATCCATTATGGAGGAATGTTTAGGGTAGCTCGTGGCATTAGAGGAAGACCGTTTTATTTCTAACTTCCATCAGTAGGTCCAGAAGGCACGGGACAAAGCATGGCATGATTGACATATTCGCCAGAAGACCTTTACTATGGATGACTTAGTTCTACTATCTGATAGCTAGTTTGCAAAGCACCCAGGGAAATTTTGATAACACTGGCTTGGCTCCTATGTGGTCAAGGAAGTCATAGAAGGCGGGCTGCTCGAATAGCTACCTTGTGTGATGATCTGTTGCCCAGGTATGTCAATGACAGTCCGCTCAAACCATATCGGATCAAATGACTATATGACTGGTGGTGGTGTTCATATATCATTGGGTATAGTGGGACTTATATCACACAACCACAAGAGTGGAAGACCTGGGGGATACACAAGAGAAGCAGGGATGAAGTCGGAATATTAATAAGAGTAACGCTATGCTACCATAGTATCCAAAGTAATCAGATTGTTGTAGGTGCAGGTGGAGACCCCACTATCTCACTGACTCGGAACAAGTAACAAGATTGTGTTGGGGGACTGTTGGAACATGGTCCCCTACAAAGCTGCGAATCTGGTCCATTTTGTATATTTTTTATTATATTTAGTCTAACACAGGGGTTTTGGGGTGGGTCAAAGCCCCTAATGCATTGTAAGTGGGTCAAGGGTAGACCAAGAGTCTGCAAACCTTGGTTTGTGAACCATTGGATGCGTAGGCTAAAGTAGTATAAATAGTTGAACCTTTTTGAGTCGATAGGTAGAGAATGAATAGAGATTGATGAGAAGTATGAATTGCTAGATCTGGGTTGGGTTGTTTTGGGTTAGGACTCCTGCTCGCTGTGTGCTTGGAGATCCTCTATCCTGATGTGTGCGAACCCTGTTGGCGATGTGCGCAGGTGGTATTCAGGGAATGTAAGAAGATTTTAATAAGTAATATATGTGAAGTATTGCTGAAACATATGATGTTGTCTGGATCTGTTATGTTAAGATTGATGCGAACTAAGATTTTTTGATTAAGCTGTGAACTTGTCTATTTTATCTCTATGGTATGAAATTATTTGCATTTAGTATATTACTATGATGTGACTGTTGTTGCACTTTCTGATTACATCTCCGTTAATGAACGCGAACTATCTGTGTTGACAATACTGGCTACGATTATGCTGTTTTATAGTTGTAATTGATGATACACATGTGGATGTGAACCTGCTAGAGTAGATCTGATAAGAACTATAATTTGGAACTCTATGAATCACCCTTGTGTGTAGATCTGATAATTGTGGGCCTCTGTTATTACCTTCTCTCTCTCAGGGTGCAGAAACCTAGTTCCAGCACCCTCCCATACTGCTTCGGGTGAGACTTTGACCTGCGCAAGTGCGTCACTGCTGAAAGGGCCAGTAGTATAGGGGTTTGTTGGAAAACCTTCACCTTCAAACCTGGGTCAAGACCCCTCAAGCCAAAAAAAATACTCTAATTCTCAACATCCAAATATTATATCTAATGTTGAATCAGATCAAGAAGAAGAGGAAGAACAAATAGAGGAAGAAGAAGATGACGAAGAAGAATAAGTTGAACTTAATGGAATGTGGGATTTCATCTTATCAAATGAAGAACAACTTGAATCTTTTCCTGTCAGCACACACAACAAAAAATATTACTGAAGCAACACAACCTAGTCAACAACAAACAATTTCCACTCTTTCTAAAGACAAATTAGTAAGCGAAAAGTCTAATTCAAAAGCTACGCAAAGAAGTTCTATTACCTCAAGCTCTCCACCTATATCTAAAACAATGGTTTTCTCAGATACCATTGAATATAATATAGTTGAAGACATGAAGAATAATAGGTCAAAAATCTCGATTCATGAGCTTACCAAATTGAAGCAACAACATCAAATCTTACTTAGAGACTTAAAAGCTATTCCCACTTCAAACTTACCTACTCTAGTCAAAGTTCGCGCTGCTAATAAAATGGGTAAGGCACCTTCTCCTTCAGTAAAAATAGATGCTTCATATTTGATTATGTTAGGTGATTGATCCATATCTCATACTCCATTTCTCTTAACCTATGATATCTATAACAAAATGTTCATAACTATTTAATAGACTCGAGGGCTTCTTCGAATATAATGCCAAAATCAGTTTGTGCTAGATTAAACATAACTCCTCAGAGTTCTATAATTCATATAGTACAACTTGACAGAACTAGAGTAGAAGTGGTAGGAGAATTGAAATTTGTTTCCATCATATTTTCATCAAATCCTAAAGTTACTCAGATAATTGATATTTTGCTGGCAGACATTCCCAAATTTTATGGTTTAGTTTTAATTCATGACTGGTCTGAGAAAATTCATGGTTATTTTTCAACAGACTGGTCACATATGTGGTTACCACATAATGGAAATCCAAACCAAATTCGAGTTGACCCTGAAATGTTTATGAAACATACAGTGACTAATTTTGAAGAACTTAATGAGCCAGTAGCCTTCAATAATAACATTATTGGAAACTACTTTGTAGAGTCATTTTTAAGAAACTTTAACGCTCAACCATCACCTTTGTTTGATAATGCGGTTGTATCTCAGATTGAGAATTTTTCCCAGCCAGATAATTCTAGATGTATTATTTTTTTAGATATAAAAATAGTTAATTCTTTGTTTTGGAATATTTATTTTGATGGTTCTAAATTTGAAGATGTTGCAGGTGTGGGTTGCATTTTAATAAACCCACAAGGTGAAAAGACTATGTTATCCTGCCGATTAGAATTTGATTGTACCAACAATATAGCTGAGTATGAAGCATTAGTTCAAGGTTTATTAAAATCTATTGATTTGAATACCACATACCTGAAGGTTTTAGGAAATTCAGAAATAATAGTTACGCAAGTAAGAGATATTATCCATTGTAATTCTGAACATTTAAAACATTATCAATCATTAGTCTAAGAATTAAATACTCATTTATTAGCCTTCAATATTTCTTCTATACCTACAATACAAAATGCTAGTGCAGATTTACTCGCTAATGTAGCCTCAAAATTAATCCCATTGCAAGAATTTAGTCCCGATAGGTTTTCTATTGAATTAATTTTTAGACCATCTATTCCTGATAATATCACTAATTGGAGAGTATTTAATAATGACTCAGATATCATAGATTTTTTAACATATGAAGAATCTTACGATAATTAAATCATGGATGAAAATGAAAATGAAACTTATATTAAGAAAAAACAAAATTAAAAACCTATTCCAAAATTTGTTGTCAAGTTAGAAGACTTATATGATCTAAAGGACAAGTTTAAAAGAGTAACTAACTCAAAACCACAAAGTTCTACGTTAATATTTGGGTTAGTTAATCTAGGAAGTGAAGAAAAACCTCAAAATATAAATCTATGTCTTGGTCTATCTTCTGAAGAAATATTATCATTCATCATATTATTTAGGATGTACAAAAGTGTCTTTTCTTGGGATTATTCTGATCTTAAAACATACGATGCTTCTGTAATTCAACACACGATTCCTATGATCTCAAAGGAAAAGCATATACAACAGAAATTGAGAAAGATTCATCCAAACTTGGAAAATCAAATTAAAACTTAATTGAATAAACTTCTGAAGGAAAAAATCATCTTTCCAGTAAGACATTCAAAATGGGTATCAAATTTGGTACCTGTTAGGAAAAATAATGGTGATATTAGAATTTTCATTGATTTTAGAAATTTAAACAAATATTGCCAGAAGGACAATTTTCCACTACCAACCATGGAACAATTATTGTAAAAAGTAGTTGGTTCTGAGCTCACGTCTTTTCTAGATGAGTTTTTTGGTGACAATCATATTCTCATTCATCTATATGACATATTGAAAACTACGTTCAGAACTAAGTGGGGAACTTATGTTTATCAAAAAATGTCTTTTGGATTAATTAATCTAGGTGCCACTTTCCCAAGAGCTATGAACATAGATTTTAGAGGTCTCATAAATAAAACAATAGTTATTTATTTAGATGACATTACTGTCTTCTCTAAAAAGGTAACTCATCATGTGTGTTATTGCCTAAATCTACCTCAAGCTAAAGAAGGCAGAGTCTAGGGTAACATCAAACCACGCTTAATCTGGTAGCTAGCCCTACCATATCGGGAGAGGGCTCTCTCCTGGTCAATCTCAGCAAAAATGATCAGTGAGGCTTGAGATGACTTTAATAAAGGCTGATTTTAGGCTAGGTATATATGTATAAAAGTTTGATTTGATTTTGAAGGTGTTTGTTGGGATCAAAGGGAAGAGCATATTTGGGTACGGAAAATGATCAGTTTTGCAGAGGGCTGAATGGGGCAAGAAAGGAAATTGTTTTGATGCTTCGAATTGAATGAAATGGATAGCTCAGACCGGGGAGGAGTCGAAGAGGGCAAGAGGCTTTCAGGAATGTTCTTCATACAGTTGAAAACATAGAAAATTAAACAAAACTCAAGGCAGAGCACTGCAAATCTAATGAATTCCACCTTTAATACTTGTTTGTTTAACTTAAGAAGAAAGGAGAAGGGAAATGATACACATGAAACTTCAGTAAACTTACAATCACAGAGAGAAACACACCATCAAAACATAGAGCCACATGGATCCCAAAGAGTGCTGCAAACCCTGGTCTATTCCTTTGCCAAAATGCAGAGATGAAATGTACAATGAAGCTCCAAGCAATCCCAAGTGTCCAACCTTGAAAATGACTAAGAAAATACAAGATATAGACAAGCCTAACTCATCCCCATGCCTCTAGGCGTTTAGCTCACTATTTTAGGAGCTGTTTCAACAAGATCTAAACTAAGAACTGGAAAATAGGCAGTGGAACAACTTGCCTCTATAAGATAGGAAACTGATTCATTCAGTTACAATTCACTTTTTGGTGAATGAATCTACTTACATGAGTGAAAATTTGTCAAAATTACATTAAAAACCATTAAATTACATCAATTTACATCAAGAAATTTACATTTGGAGATAAAAAAATTCAAACTGGCCAAAACTAGGCCAAAATTCTCAATGCGCCGCACCTGAATTCTCTATGTGTCGCGCCACTTTGGAGATGATTTTGAGGGCCTTCCTGGAGTCCAAATTGAGTGTAGGATAGCTCGTTGGAAATATCTACCTGTCTACTTTCCAACCCAAGTGGAATTTCTGAATTCGGTTTCAATTTTCCCCTCCAAAATGAGTTTTCCCAACACTACTTCCTGTGTGTCCAAAAGAGGGCAGAAAGGTCATTTTTAGGGTGTTTTTGACCCTTCAGGCAACCCAAAAATTGTCAAAATATTTAGGTAATGGTTACGCATGCATAAATTTTGATGAAAAATCTAGAAATACAAATTTTTCTTCAAGAGGAGCTGCCAATTATAAGCGCGCGCCAAGTGGCACGACGCGTCGGGAAGGAAAATCTGTGTTAAGGACAAAAAATTCAAAATTGAAAAAATGTTTCCCAAATTTCTTGAAATTTGGGCTGAATGTCCACCATCAAGCTCTATGCTGATCCAAAGAAGCTTCGGCCAAAATTTGGAGTCTATCATGCCTTTTGCGACGTTTTAATGCCCTCTTTAGCTTTGCCTTCAGGATCTTGATTCGCGCCTTGCAAACATGATTCCTCGCCCAATAATGATTCTTCATGTGCCTTAGCATATTATTTTCCTTGTTTTCCTTCTCCAATTGCTTCTCCAGATGAATATTGACCCTCTCAAGCCAAGTCTCTCTATCAGCCTCAATCTCTCGCTCAATGGGTGTCATCTCGGTTTGGCTTCTATGGGCAGCTTGCCGGTTCTCACGGATATTTTGCAACTCCATGATAGTTTTCTGATCTTCCAACTGTTTGTTCCACTGCTCAAGGTAGTTTATAATCCATTGAGCTCTTTTCAACTGACGGTCAAAGTGTCTATCTCCGACTTCTGCTCCTGAATAGTCTCTCTCAACTTTGAGCTTGGAGAGCTCAAATCCTCATCGATGAGAATGAAACCTGTATCTTGGCCTCCTGAAGGCCCCTCATCCTGCATGGGCCTCTTACCTCTGTCCTGTACCTATACCTGTGCTGCTAATGATGGAAAAGAGACCCCTTCCACCCCAGGTGGTGATAATACTCGCCAGGCTGCTGCAAATAATCCTCTAGTGCCTCTCTGATAATTGACATACGTCGGCACACTAGTAGTCTCTGTCTCCTGACCTCCATGCTGATATGAAGGTTCACCTGCATCATGAACAACCTTCGTAGGAACCTAAGGAACTGTGAATAAATTATTAGAAATGAAATCCTCCCATGAAATACCCTGCAAGCAGAGCTGATGCACAACCACGATCTTAATGAGTGCATAGTGATAAATACTGTTGTACTGCAGCTCGGGAGTTTTCCTTTGCACGAGAGTAGTCATTCTCTCAATATCCCAGCACATGAAATAAGGAAGGTTCATCATCCTCATCCTGGTAAAATGCATCAATAACCTGATATGATAGGCATAGAGGTGTGAAAACTGGCCCTCACAACTGAAATATCTGATAATAAGTTTCATCAAAGGCGCATAGGAATCCTTAAGGAACCGGAAATGAAACACTTTGCTAAGTTTTTTCACAAAGCTAGGCCTAATATATTGTTCATAATGCACTCTGTCCACCTGCTGTCTTTTGTTCCATTGTTCTCCCACATTTGGTATTCTGGTTGCTTGAGATATAGTTTCTGGTGTTAAAGTGAATGTTACACCGGCAAGAGTTACCTGACCATCATGTAAATGCAACACAAGCCAACTCCTGATGATAATGGACCCTAGCAATCATTTCACAAAATTGATAACATGATTGTTGTTGAAAACATGCCATGGCAAGTGGACAAGCCTAAAATTCAGCCAATGAGGTGGGCTCCTCTCTCACATGTCTGCCACTCTTATGAGGCCTTCTAGGTGCATGTAGTTCAGTGGTGGAATCACTGTCTCGATCATAGGATGTATCAGTATTTTTCTCCATGATGTCCAAGGTCGATGCAAGGTCTATGTTGTCTTGTATGAGAATTTTGGTGTTCTTCATTTGATTGTCAAATAAGTGGTAATATGGGAGGGGATATGGAGGAATAGGGAAGTGTAATGAAATAATGGGCTATAATCAAGTGAAATTGTGAAATTTCCACTTGAAATTTGGTCTTAAAGATTTAGGGACAGCCACTTAGTTATTTGGGATAATTTGGGATTTGAGGGAAATTTACAAATGGAATGGGGACAATGGGAATGGGATAGGGATGATTTGAATTTAGGGATGTCAAGAGATAGGGGAATGAGGACTATGGTGAGAAAATAAACAGTGAGGGGAAAAAGGAGGTAAGGGAAATGTAAATATTTGACACCAAAATAAATTTCAAAACCCTAAGAGCATTTTTAAGACAATAGGGTTTGAGTTTTTTGCATTTAAATTCTCATACCAACACCAAACACTTGTTAAGATCAATGAGGAAGTGGCTTTGACTTACTCGAACAAGGAGAGACCGAGAAAATTTTTTTGATTGAAATGAATGGCAAAAAATTTTGTTTCGGCCCAACGCGCCGCTCAACCAACCCAATGCGTCGCGCTGGAACAAATTCACACACAGGGAAGCTACCCTATGTGCCGCGCTCGCCCGATGCGTCGCATCGGCTGCCCAATGCGCCGCGCTCTTTAACTTCAACACAATCCGACCTCCAAACTTCTTCCTTCACTCCTCACGGGTTCTCCTTGGCTCACTACTGTCTCTTGGCACACAAATTAAATTCAAACTTGAAAATATCTTATATGCCAAGGATTTAAATTTTTCATTTGAAAAACCCACTTTGTAATGTTGCAAACTTGACATTTCACTTTAAACTATGTTTTGTTTCCTTTGTGCTTTTGGACTGAATCATGAGCTTTTGTCTGTCTTGCAGAGGATGGATGGCATGGAGCTTTGGAAAAGGCGACCAGGGTTGCGAATGGAGCATTATTACAACTGAAAAACCTGAAAATTACATTGCATTTATTACATAAAGATGAAATAGACTGGTTTTTCTTCAAAACAGAGTTTTGAAGAAAAATTATTATCAAGCATTATGATGATGAAAATTTTGCACTGAAACCTTATTTGAAGCTTCTTCATGTGCCTTCTGACCATTATTAAGCATTCTGAAGACTGGATTAACTAAACCCTAGACCTAATGAGACTAAAAACCCTAAAATGACACTTTTCCAATTTATGAGACCAAACATGACTGTAAATTATTTTAATGAACAGAAGTAGGCCAGCAGGTACAAGACATGAGGGATATGAGTGACAAGCCCCTACCGTTAGATGATCCATGCTCCTAATGGAATGCAGCTGACTGAACTAAGTGAGACACCTAAAATTAAATGCAACAAGAGAAATTTGATCTATGACGAAGGGATGAAGATACGGACTCTAACATTGGCTCCAATGGGGATCGTAGCTCCTTGGATGTGCCAATAACTACAGATTTCTGGGAGAGTAGGCAGTGCCTTCGTCCATTGGGCTATGGAGTCAATAACTTCGACAAACCAACATAAGACTCTTGACTCATTTTATTGACTGAAAATTGACTCAAACAGACTCAATTTCGAAACCAAACATGACTGAAAGACTTGACTCAACAAACTCAAACCAAAGCTGAAATCAATCTTCAGAGTTATAGCCTTCACCTCGAGCCCCAAACTGAAGGAATGATGACAGCACACACTTGCAATGAAACTGAAACAAACTGGTATGTAAAGTGATAATGTAAAACAGCAGAAAACATTTCAAAAATGATACAGCTTGAGCAACCGACCATTGACCGGCCCTCCTCAACAATCTTCGTCATTCATTTCTTTCAACCAGAAAGAATTTTGGCCCCGATATGCAGCAATTTTGAAGGGTCCTTTCCAGAGATTTTCGAACTTACCATGCTTACCTTGTTTCTTGTATCACATTTCAGCACCACTTCTTCTAATTGAAACTTGTCTGCTTTTGCCTTTCGATCATAAATTTTCTTAATTCTCTCCTGCAGCTTGAAAGTGTTTTGAAAAACCTCCTCTCTAGTCTGTTGTAAATGGATCATTTGATTTATTCTTCTTTGCATATGATCATCTTCACTGCCAGCTTCCTGAAGAAGTTTGACCACTGGAACTGCAAGAGAGGTAGGAAATACCGTGTCAACACCATATACTAGCTCAAAGGGGGACATACCTATAGATTTATTCTGACTCACTCTGGCTGCCCAAAGTGCATTAACCAACTTCTTATGCCAACTTTTCTTGTTTATTTCCAGCAGCTTTTTGATAATGTTGACCAAATATTTATTCGAGGACTCGGCCAATCCGTTGCCTTGTGAATGATAAGCAGTTGAGTGCCCCAAAGTGATTTGATACTTATCACAAAACTAAATCATTCTTTTAGATTTGAAAGTTGTTGCATTATCAGTAATTAACTTATTTTGACAGCCAAAACGAGAAAAAATATTATTCTCAAGAAATGAAATTATTACAAAATCTGTGGCCTGCCTGGTGGGAATTGCTTCAATGCATTTAGTCAAATAATCTGTCGTTGTGAGGATCCACTTATGTTGAGCTGAAGAAGCAGGATGGATTTCGCCAATGAAATCCAAACCCCACTGCTGAAAAGGAGCACTTACTTCAATGGGCTTAAGCGGCAAAGGCTACAATTTCTTCCTCCCTTCAAAAATCTGACATTCATGACAACTTTTAACAATTTTGTACACATCAGCAAAAAGAGTCAGCCAATAATATCTTGCTCTCAAAATTTTGTTGGTCATTGTTTTCTAGAAAAGGTGACCTCCGCAATCTCCCTTATGAAAATCTTCCATAACCTGTTTTGCTTCTTCTTCCACCAAACAATTTAGCAAAACACCACCAAGATCTTTCCAATAGAGTGCATTATTCATGATACAAAACTTGGTAGCCTTCAATTTCAGAGTCCTACTTTTGTTTTTAGTCATTCCTGGCGGTGGTGACAAATTTTGGAGCACATATACAATATATGAATACCAAGGAGAAAGAACAAAGATTTCTGATACCTGAATTAGCGAACTTTCTTCATTTTCCTCGGACATAGCGGCAATGAGATTAATGTCCAAGGCATGCAAATTTGACTCAGCCATTAGCTTAGCCAGCCCTTGTCCTTTGATAAGCTTTGTAGGCTTTATCTCCACATCATACTCCAACAAGGCAGCAATCCATTTGCCTCATCTCCCTTCCGGATCTGTTTGCACTAAAACATCCTTAACAGCAGCGTTAGGAACATAAGCAAGAATGTGAGAATGCATAATATATACTCGAAAATATTTCAATGATTTCACTAAGGCAAGAGCTTGCTTTTCAATAGTGTTATACTTTAAGGCTGCATCTCTTATGGTTCGGCTGAAAAAAGCAATTGGTTTTTCATGCTGATCTCTTTTTTGCATCAATACTGCTGCCATAGTATGATCTGAAGCAAATGAAAACAATATAAAATCCTGAGTATAGTCCGGGCTGATCAAAACCGGAGGTGAAGAAAGAGCCAATTTCACTAAATTGAAAGACTTTACTGCCTCCTCAGTCCACTTAACTACACTATCTTTCTTGAGCATGTTTTTGATTTCCCTTAAATGTTCTGCAAGATTGGGCACAAAGCGGCGTAAGAAATTCATCTTACCATTGAATGATTGGATCTCCTTTTTGTTTCAGGGAAGATCAATTTTCTGAATAGCTTCTACTCGAGCTGGATCAATACGTATGCCATCCTTTGAGATAATATGACCAAGAAGATTGCCCTCATCCATGGCAAACAAACTCTTCTTCGGATTGGGAGACACACCATATTTTCTACACCACTGAAAAGCAATCTTCAAATGGTAAAGGTGCTCTTCATCTAAATTAGAAAATAATGTCAAATCATCAAGATACATAACTAGAAAAACATCCTTCTCATTTGCAAATGCCATATCCATTGCTCGCTGAAAGGTCGCACCAACATTCTTCAAACCGAAAAGCATTTTAGCATAATGGAAAGTTCCCCACGAAGTCGTGAACGTTATTTTGTCTCTATCATCCTCATAGACCAGAATTTGGTTATAACCGGAATAACCATCGAGTAGTGACATACGAGATGCTCCAACTACTTGCTGAAGTATGTGATCAATTTTGGGCAATGGATAGTTATCTTTCAAATAAACCTTATTCAGATTCCTAAAATCAAAGCATAAGCGAATCTCACCTGTTTTATTGCGTACGGGCACCAAATTAGAAATCCAATCTGAAAATCTTATGGGAACAATGATACCAGCCTTGTACAACCAATTCACTTCCTTCTCTATTGAGGGCAGCAACTTTGGATTTATTCTTCTCAACTTCTGCCGAAAGGGCTTTTGATTTGGCTTGATCGGAATGGTATGCTGAATTATGTTTGTGTCATATGTTTTCAAATCTGAATAGTCCCAAGCAAATACAACAGCAAAAGAAGATAATAAACTTATATACTTTTCTTTTACCTGTGGGGGCAATGCTTTGGACAATTTCACCATTTTTGGATTTTCTGCTGATCCAATGTTCACATCCTCAACTCCTTTTTCGATTGGCCGCAAGGCTGGTTTTCGAGCTATGTCATCTTGATCAAAAAGCTCCTCTAAAGGTATTAAACCTTTAGGAATGACATTATCCTTCAGCTGCAAAACTTGCATCTGATTTACTTGCACATCAGCCTCGCCATCATCATGCTCCACATCAATTGAAGTGTCTTTGAATTTACCTTTATTTTACAGAAATTCATCAATTTCTTCATCATATTGAAACACTTGCCAATACCTTTGATTGTCCGGAACGGTCGGACGATGCTTCACATGAATTTCAAATTTGTTACTTGAGTTAGTCGGAATCTTCAAATTACTTGTTGTCTTTGCCAGTGCATCTGCAATACCATTCTGAATACGAGGGACACAAGTCAAAGTATAATCTAAAAACAATCTCAAGATGTCTAGTACCGCATTTCGGGAAGCCCGCATTCGAGGATTCTTAGCTTGATATTCACCTTTCACTTGCTTAATAATTGATTCAGAGTCGCCATACACTGCAATCCTCTTAGCATTCAACTTCCTAAGAATTTTCAGACCAGCAATTAAAGCTTCGTATTCAGCCTCATTATTTGAACAATCAAAAGCCCATTTATAAGAACAGACCCTTACATTACTCGACACTTTGTTTTGGGCGGAAAAAGGGCTGCGTACCCAAATGCCAATTCCAGCACCGTTATTTCCTACTGCACCATCAAAATCCATGGTCCACAAACCATCTTCATCGTCTTCCAAGTGCTGAAATTCTGTTTGCTTAGTTATTTCTGCTTGTTTTCCATTAACTTTTTGCTATTGTCGGAAGGCTGATTGCTCAATGGTACTTTCAAGTTTTTGTCTCTCTTTCTGTAAGACCTCTCTGAAATTCTCAGTGATTTCTGGAATGTCCTCTACTTCAACTAATTGGCTATTTACATCATTGAAACTATATGAATATAAAACAAATGATTCTAAATCAGTATGTGCATAATTGATTGGATGATTTACCGGTTTCTCCTTGCTGGTAATCATGTACTTCATCTTTTGCTCCCGATATAATTTCCTCATCTGACCGAACACAGGAATAGTAGCATAGGAGAAATCAAGCTGCAATGTCCCTTTAAGTTTCGCTCCCCAAGATCTGGAAAGAAGCATGCCAAATCTAGGAGGAATATCCGCCACGACCACATCCATCAAAACATTTTTAGTAGGAATATGATCCAAACTGACCACCAAATCTTTGATAAGCCCAATGCATCTTACTCTACTAGAATCGAAAGAGTATATATCATGATACTTTCTAGTGATATCCAATCCCAATTTCTCCATGATTACCCTAGGCATGAGATTATGAGAGGCTCCAGAATCAAACATAGCATTATATAACACAAAATCATGCAATCTAAGGCTGATATAAAAAGGAGGAACATCACTATCTGGAGACTCACCATCCAATGCTGGACCAAAAATCAACTTGGGTTGATCATCTTCCACATTTACCATATCAGAAAATGGATCTAAATTCAAAATCTTAGACACCTGACCCTTATAGCTGTTATTCTTCATCAATTCAGTCAAAGGAATGGATACTTTTAACTTAGCAATTTCATTTTCTAAGTTAAAAACTAAAATTTTCTCTACCTCTTTAAGTGGAACATCCTTCTTTTTAGTTTTCTCCTTTGATACAATTGGCTGATTGGATATTTCATTTGCTAATGGGGGTTTTCTAGTAGTGGGATCAGCTATCTCTTTTTCCTTCTTCTGCGCAACGGGTGAATCATTCTTTGGTGCTGAAACTTCCTTTCTCTTCTGAATTGGATTAATGGGCACATCTCTGTTTCTGAGTGAATATTGTCACTGTTGGGCAGCAGTAAAGGCATTCATGTATCCCCTTTGATACTCATCAGACTCTTCTTCAAGAGCTGTCTCATTTGCCAAGATGAAATCCTCGTCTTTTTGTACAGCTGAGCTTTCTGGATACTCCTCATCTTCAGTGATAAAAATTGGCATATCATCAGGTGTAAAGAAACGATTCTCTTCTCCTATTATATTCTCTTCATCATCTGATTCTGGACCATCAAAATTCTGCTGTAAGGGTGTCTTCACTTGCTGTTGTATTGTCGGTTATTGTGCTCGCTGCTCTCTTTGCTTGATTCTGAATTGCGGTTGTTTCTGGCCACGGAAGTTAGGATTTCTAATCTGTGGTTCAGGCTTTTCAAGTGTTAATCTTTCAAACATCATTTCCATCTTCCGAAGCATTTTATCTGACGTAGAAACCTCTTCCTTTATTGCTACTTTCTTTTCAGCTTTCATTCTAGCTCTCCTAGCATTCAAATTAGCTTCAGCTCTGACTGCAATTTACTGCATATCCTCTAAAGTGCCTGGGTCTCTTTCCCTCAATTGATAAGCCATGTCAGGATCGAAACCATCCGGAAACTTAATCAAAGCTCACCCCCTAGGTGGCTTTATATCGTCAGGAATTGCATTGTAAACAGTATTGAATCTAATACAATAATCTTGGACAGACTCACCAACATTTCGCTTGATATTGTCATACTCGGAAAGGATCGAAAGAGGGTCTTTATTCACTTCCCATCAATCCAAGAATTGTCTCTGAAGATTAGGCAGTGTAGCAATACTTCTAGTCGGAAAAGCTCTGAACCACTTTCTTACTTCTCCTCCAAAAGTTTGAACAAACAATCTCATTGTCACATTTTCGGCATCAATCTCATGAAGGTCAAAGAAATCTGCCATCCTATCCACATGTTACTGAGCAGTGAAACTTTGAGGAGTGCCATCAAACAATGGAATTTTGCTTTGATAATCTGCGGACATGTCATCTAAGTTTTGAGGCAACACGAGAGGTGCAAATCGGGTAGCCATTGCTCTGGGTGGATTTACAACTAGGTTTAGGAATATAGGAGGAGTTGGAGCAGTTGATGTATGAGGTGTATGTGGTGTGGATGGAGGTGATACTACTGCAGATTGTTGATCAAAGATAGATGGTTTCACAGAAATGGTAGGAATGAAAGGAGGCTCGGTAGGAATTTGTGAACCAGATGTAATTTTTGATGACCCAAGAGTTGCAGATGCAGACTCTATGAATTCAGGGATATTTGTTGCCACAATGGAATTCTGAATATTCAAAATGTAACTGTCAATGGATCTATTAGCTTGTTCAATTTCAAGATATTTGATAAACTCTGGATTTAGGACAGTAGAACCAATATCACTTTCAGACTTAGTCTTAAACAAAAACAACTCAAATTGTTCATCAAACTCAAGATCTTCAAGATACTCAAAAACAGCGGGACGTGAATGAGATTTGAACACAGGAATCACAGGACTTTCTCGACGAAGGATTCTCAAAGTAAGATTGGGATTTTCATACACAAGAGGTGGATCAAGATCTGGATTTTCTCTGGTATGTCGTCTAGAAGCCAGTGTGTTGAATTATTTTCAAAAATCAAATGGACAAAACCAACTTGTTCAGCCTATCAAATTCTAAACTCATCATCCAAAAGTCTAAAATGATCTGATGTACTAGGGAAATTTACAATTCATATATTACGTTTACAAACTAGACTGGATATTGACTGACGCATCGTTTATCTACTTTCGCTAATGCAAAGCAAGAGTGTTTTGAAGGCTACCTGGCATAACTTCAGGCTCCGTCTGTAGCTTATAAAAAAAATAACACTAACAAGAAAACCATTTTGTGCATCCCCAGTATGTTTGCCACTATTTTATAGCCTAAATCTACCTCAGGCTGAAGGAAGGCAGAGTCTAGGGTAACATCAAACCATGCTTAATCTAGTAGCTAGCCCTACCAGATCGGGAGAGGGCTCTCTCCGGGTCAATCTCAGAAAAAATAATCAGTGAGGCTTGAGATGACTTGAAATAAAGGCTGATTTTAGGCTAGGTATATATATATAAGAGTTGGATTTTATTTTGAGGGTTTTTTGTTGGAATCAAAGGGAAAAGGCAGATTTTGGGTCTGGGAAATGATCAGTTTTGAAGAGGGCTGAATGGGGCAAGAAAGGAAATTGTTTTTATGCTTCAAATTTGAATGAAATGGATAGCTTAGACCGGTGAGGATTTGAAGAGGGCAAGAGGCTTTCAAGAATCCTCTTCAGACAGTTGAAAACATAGAAAATTAAACAAAACTCAAGGCAGAGCACTGCAAATCTAATGAATTCCACCTTTAATACTTGTTTGTTTAACTTAAGAAGAAAGGAGAAGGGAAATGATACACATGAAACGTCAGTAAACTTACAATCATAGAGAGAAACACACCATCAAAACATAGAGCCACATGGATCCCAAAGGGTTCCGCAAACCCTGGTCTATTCCTTTGCAAAAATGCAGAGATTAAATGTACAATGGAGCTCAAAGCAATCCCAAGTGTCCAACCCTGAAAATCACTGAGAAAATACAAGATATAGACAAGCATAACTCATCCCCATGCCTCTAGGGGTCGAGCTCACTAGTTTAGGATCTATTTCAACAAGATATAAACTAAGAACTGGAAAATAGGCAGTGGAACAACTTGCCTCTATAAGATAGGAAACTGATTCATTCAGTTACAATTCACTTTTTGGTGAATGAATCTACTTACATGAGTGAAAATTTGTCAAAATTACATCAAAAACCATGAAATTACATCAAGTTACATCAATAACTTTACATTTGGAGATAAAAAAAAGTCAAACTGGCCAAAAATAGGCGAAAAACTGAGTTACTGAGTGAAAACTAGGCCAAAATTCCCAATGCGTCGCGCCACTTTAGAGCTGATTTTGAGGGCCTTCCCGGAGTCCAAATTGAGTACAGGATAGCTCGTTGGAAATCTCTACCTGTCTACTTTCCAACCCAAGTGGAATTTCTGAATTTGGTTTCCATTTTCCCGTCAAAAAAATGAGTTTTCCCAACACTGCTTCCGGTGTGTCCAAAAGAGGGCAGAAAGGTCATTTTTAGGGTGTTTTTGACCCTTCAGGAAACCCAAAACTTGTCAAAATATTTAGGTAATGGGTAGGCATGCATAAATTTTGATGAAAAATCAAGAAATATAAATTTTTCTTCAATAGGAGCTGCCAATTATAAGCGCGCGCCAAGTGGCGCGACGCGTCAGGCAGGAAAATCTGTGTTAAGGCCAAAAAATTCAAAATTGACAAAATGTTTCCCAAATTTCTTGAAATTTGGGCTGAATTTCCACCATCAAGTTCTATTCTTATCCAAAGAAACTTCAGCCAAAATTTTGAGTCTATCATGCCTTTTGCGACGTTTTAATGCCCTCTTTAGCTTTGCCTTCAGGATCTTGATTCGCGCCTTGCAAACATGATTCCTCGCCCAATAATGATTCTTCATGTGCCTTAGCATATTATTTTCCTTGTTTGCCTTCTCCAACAGCTTCTCCAGATGAATATTGACCCTCTCAAGCCAAGTCTCTCTATCAGCCTCAATCTCTCGCTCAATGGATGTCATCTTGGTTTGGCTTCTTTGGGCAGCTTGTTGGTTCTCACGGATATTTTGCAACTCCATGATAGTTTTCTGATCTTCCAACTATTTTTTCAGCTACTCAAAGTATTTTATAATCCATTGAGCTCTTTGCAACTTGACATTCAAAGTGTCTATCTCAGCCTTCTGCTCCTGAATAGTCTCTCTCAACTTTGAGCTAGGAGAGCTCAAATCCTCATCGATGAGTATGAAACTTGTATCTTGGCCTCTTGAAGGCCCCTCATCCTGCATGGGCCTCTTACCTCTGTCCTGTACCTGTACCTGTGCTGCTGATGACGGAAGCGAGACCCCTTCCACCCCAGGTGGAGATAATACTCGCCGAGCTGCTGCAAATAATCCTCTAGTGCCTCACTCATAAGTGACATATGTCGGCACACTAGTAATCTCTGTCTCTTGACCTCCATGCTGATATGAAGGTTCACCTGCATCATGAAAAACCTCCGTAGGAACCTGAGGAACTATGAATAAATCATTAGAAATGAAATCCTCCCATGAAATACCCTACAAGCCAAGCTAATGCACAACCACGATCTTAATGAGTGCATAGTGATAAATACTGTTGTACTGCTGCTCGGGAGTTTTCCTTTGCACGAGAGTGGTCATTCTCTTGATATTTCGGCACATGAAATAAGGGAGGTTCATCATCCACACCCTGGTAAAATGCATCAATAATCTGATATGATAGGCATAGAGGCGTGAAAACCGGCCCTCACAACTAAAATATCTGATAATGAGTTTTATCAGAGGCGCATAGGAATCCTTAAGGAAACGGAAAGGAAACATTCTGCTGAGTTGTTTCACAAAGCTAGGCCTGATATATGGTTCATAATGCACTCTTTCCACCTGCTTTCTTTTGTTCCATTGTTCTCCCACATTTGGTATTCTGGTTGCTTGAGATATAGTTTCTAGTGTTAAAGTGAATGTTACACCGGCAAGAGTTACCTGACCATCATGTAAATGCAACACAAACAAATGAGCCAACTCCTGATGATAATGGACCCTAGCAATCATTTCACAAAATTGATAACATGATTGTTGTTGAAAACATGCCATGGCAAGTGCACAAGCCTGCAATTCAGCCAATGAGGTGGGCTCCTCTCTCACATGTCTGCCACTCTTATGAGGCCTTCTAGGTGCATGTAGTTCAATGGTGGAATCATTGTCTCAATCATAGGATGTATCAGTATCTGTCTCCATGATGTCCAAGGTCGATGCAAGGTCTATGTTGTCTTGTATGAGAATTTTGGTGTTCTTGATTTGATTTCCAAATAAGTGGTAATATGGGAGGGGATATGGAGGAATAGGGAAGTGTAATGAAATGATGGGCTATAATCAAGTGAAATTGTGAGTTTGCCACTTGAATTTTGGTCTTAAAGATTTAGGGACAGACACTTAGCTATTTGAGATAATTTGGGATTTGAGGGAAATTTACAAATGGTATGGGGACAATGGGAATAAGATAGGGATGATTTGACTTTAGGGATGTCAAGAGATACGGGAATGAGGACTGTGGTGAGAAAATAAAAAGTGAGGGGAAAAAGGAGGTAAGGGAAATGTAAATATTTGACACCAAAATCAATTTCAAAACCCTAAGAGCATTTTTAAGACAATAGGGTTTCAGTTTTTTGCATTTAAATTCTCATACCAACACCAAACACTTTTTAAGAGCAATGAAGAAGTGGCTTTGACTTACTCGAACAAGGAGAGACCGAGCAAATTTTGATGATTGAAATGAATGGCAAAAATTTGTGTTCCGGCCCAATGCGCCGCGCAGCCAACCCAGTGCGTCGCGCCCTTCCAATGCGCCGCACTGGAACAAATTCACACACAGGGAAGCTACCCTATGCGCCGCACTCGCCCGATGCATCACACCGACTGCCCAATGCGCCGCGCTCTGCAACTTCAACATAATCTGACCTCCAAACTTCTTCCTTCACTCCTCACGGGTTCTCCTTGGCTCACTATTATCTCTTGGCACAC
The DNA here is from genome assembly GCA_034641835.2 of Pinus albicaulis. NCBI lineage: Eukaryota > Viridiplantae > Streptophyta > Pinopsida > Pinales > Pinaceae > Pinus > Pinus albicaulis. Next base: position 1,878,639,981 of record CM076575.1, on the reverse strand, counting down.
AAATGAAGTTCAAACTTGAAAATATATTAGATGCCAAGGATTGAATTTTTCATTTGAAAAAAACACTTTGTAATGTTGCAAACTTGACATTTCACTTTAAACTTTGTTTTGTTTCCTTTGTGATTTTTTACTGAATAATTAGCTTCTGTCTGTCTTGCAGGAGATGGATGGCATGCAGCTTTGGCAAAGGTGACCAAGGTTGAGAATGGAGCATTATTACAATTGAAAAACTTGAAAATTACATTGCATTTATTACATAAAGATGAAATAGACTGGTTTTTCTTCAAAACAGAGTTTTGAAGAAAAATTATTATCAAGCATTATGATGATGAAATTTCTGCACTGAAACCTTATTTGAAGCTTCTTCATGTGCCTGATGACCATTATTAAGCATTCTGAAGACAGGATTAACTAAACCCTAGACCTAATGAGACTAAAAACCCTAAACTGACACTTTTCCAATTTATGAGACCAAACATGACTATAAATGATTTTAATGAACAGAAGTAGGCCAGCAGGTACAAGACATGAGGGATATGAGTGACAAGCCCCTACCGTCAGATGATCCATGCTCCTAATGGAATGCAGCTGACTGAACTAAGTGAGACACCTAAAATGAAATGCAACAAGAGAAATTTGATCTCTGATGGAGGGATGAAGATACGGACTCTAACATTGGCTCCAATGGGGATGGTAGCTCCTTGGAGGTGCCAAGAACTAAAGATTTCTGGGAGAGTAGGCAGTGCCTTCGTCCACTGGGCTATGGAGTCAATAACTTCGACAAACCAACATAAGACTCTTGACTCATTTTATTGACTGAAAATTGACTCAAACAGACTCAATTTCGAAACCAAACATGACTGAAAGACTTGACTCAAAAAACTCAAACCAAAGCTGAAATCAATCTTCAGAGTTATAGCCTTCACCTCGGGCCCCAAACTGAAGGAATGATGACAGCACACACTTGCAATGAAACTGAAACAAACTGGTATGTATAGTGACAATGTAAAACAGCAGAAACATTTCAGAAATGATACCGCTTGAGCAGCCGACCATTGACCGGCCCTCCTCGACAATCTTCGTCATTCATCTCTTTCAACCGGAAATAATTTTGGCCCCGATATGCATCAATTTTGAAGGGTCCTTTCCAGAGATTTTCGAACTTACCATGCTTACCTTTTTCCTTGTTTCTTGCATCCCATTTCAGCACCACTTCTTCTAATTGAAACTTGTCCGCTTTTTCCTTTCGATCATAAATTTTCTTAATTCTCTCCTGCAGCTTGAAAGTGTTTTGAAAAACCTACTCTCTAGTCTGTTGTAAATGGATCATTTGATTTATTCTCCTTTGCATATGATCATCTTCACTGCCAGCTTCCTGAAGAAGTTTGACCACTGGAACTGCGAGAGAGGTAGGAAATACCGTGTCAACACCATATACTAGCTCAAAGGGAGACATACCTATAGATTTTTTCTGACTCACTCTGTCTGCCCAAAGTGCATTAACCAACTTCTTATGCCAACTTTTCTTGTTTATTTCCAGCAGCTTTTTGATAATGTTGACCAAAGATTTATTCGAGGACTCGGCCAATCCGTTTCCTTGTGGATGATAAGCAGTTGAGTGCCCCAAATTGATTTGATACTTATCACAAAACTCAATCATTCTTTTAGATTTGAAATTTGATGCATTATTAGTAATTAGCTTATTTGGACAGCCAAAACGAGACAAAATATTATTCTCAAGAAATGAAATTATTACCGAATCTGTGGCCTGCCTGATGGGAATTGCTTCAATCCATTTAGTGAAATAATCTGTCGCTGTGAGGATCCACTTATGCTGAGCTAAAGAAGCAGAATGGATTTCGCCAATGAAATCCAAACCCCACTGCTGAAAAGGAGCACTTACTTCAATGGGCTTAAGCAGAAAAGGTTGTAATTTCTTCCTCCCTTCAAAAATCTGACATTCATGACAGCTTTTAACAATTTTGTACACATCAGCAAAAAGAGTCGGCCAATAATATCCTGCTCTCAAAATTTTTTTGGTTGTTGTTTTCCAGAAAAGGTGACCTCCGCAATCTCCCTTATGAAAATCTTCCATAACCTGTTTTTCTTCTTCATCCACCAAACAATTTAGCAAAACACCACCGAGATCTTTCCAATAGAGTGCATTATTCATGATACAAAACTTGGAAGCCTTCAATTTCAGAGTCCTACTTTTGTTTTTAGCCATTCCTGGTGGTGGTGACAAATTTTGGAGCACATTTACAATATCTGAATACCAAGGAGAAAGAACAAAGATTTCTGATACCTGAATTAGCGAACTTTCTTCATTTTCCTCGAACATAGCAGCAATGAGATTAATGTCCAAGGCATGCAAATTTTACTCAGCCATTAGCTTAGCCAACCCTTTTCCTTTGATAAGATTTGTAGGCTTTATCTCCACATCATACTCCAACAAGGCAGCAATCCATTTGCCTCATCTCCCTTCCGGATCTATTTGCACTAAAACATTATTAACACCAGCATTAGGAACATAAGCAAGAATGTGTGAATGCAGAATATATACTCGAAAATATTTCAATGCTTTCACTAAGGCAAGAGCTTTCTTTTCAATAATGTTATACTTTAAGGGTGCATCTCTTATGGTTCGGCTGAAAAAAGCAATTGGTTTTTCATGCTGTTCTCTTTTCTGCATCAATACTGCTGCCATAGTATGATCTGAAGCAAATGAAAACAAAATAAAATCCTAAGTATAGTCTGGGCTGATCAAAACCGGAGCTGAGGAAAGAGCCAATTTCACTAAATTGAAAGACTTTACTGCCTCCTCAGTCCACTTCACTACACTATCTTTCTTGAGCATGTTTTTGATTTCCCTTAAATGTTCTGCAAGATTGGGCACAAAGCAGCGTAAGAAATTCATCTTACCATTGAATGATTGGATCTCCTTTTTGTTTTAGGGAAGATAAATTTGTTGAACAGCTTCTACTCGAGCTGGATCAATATGTATGCCATCCTTTGAGATAATATGACCAAGAATCTTGCCCTCATCCATGGAAAACAAACTCTTCTTCGGATTGAGAGACATACCATATTTTCTACACCACTGAAAAATAATCTTCAAATGGTAAAGGTGCTCTTCATCTGAATTAGAAAAGACTGTCAAATCATCAAGATACACAACTAGAAAAACATCCTTCTCATTTGCAAATTCCATATCCATTGCTCGTTGAAAGGTCGCACCAGCATTCTTCAAACCGAAAGGCATTTTAGCATAATGGAAAGTTGCCCACGGAGTGGTGAACGCTGTTTTGTCTCTATCATCCTCATGGACCAGAATTTGGTTATAACCGGAATAACCATCGAGTAGCGACATACGAGATGCTCCAACTACTCGCTGAAGTATGTGATCCATTTTGGGCAATGGATATTTATCTTTCAAAGAAACCTTATTCAGATTCCTAAAATCAATGCATAAGCGAATCTCACCTATTTTCTTGCGTACGGGCACCAAATTAGAAATCCAATCTGAAAATCTTATGGGAACGATGATACCAGCCTTGTACAACCAATTCACTTCCTTCTCTATTGAGGGCAACAACTTTGGATCTATTCTTCTCAACTTCTGTCGAAAGGGCTTTTGATTTGGCTTGATCGGAATGGTATGTTGAATTATGTTTGTGTCATATGTTTTCAAATCTGAATAGTCCCAAGAAAATACATCAGCAAAAGAAGATAATAAACTGATATACTTTGCTTTTACCTGTGGGGGCAATGCTTTGGACAATTTCACCATTTTTGGATTTTCTGCTGATCCAATGTTCACATCCTCAACTCCTTTTTCGGTTGGCCACAAGGTTGGTTTTCGAGCTACATCATCTTGATCAAAAAGCTCCTCTAAAGGTATTAAACCTTTAGGAATGAAATTATCCTTCAGCTGCAAAACTTCCATCTGATTTACTTGCACATCAGCCTCGCCATAATCATGCTCCACATCAATTGAAGTGTCTTTGAATTTACCTTTATTTTGCAAAAATTCATCAATTTCTTCATCATCTTGAAACACTTGCCAATACATTTGATTGTCCGGAACGGTCAGATGATGCTTCACATGAATTTCAAATTTGTTACTTGAGTTCATCGGAATCTTCAAATTATTTGCTGCCTTTGCAAGTGCATCTGCAATACCATTCTGAATACGAGGGACACAAGTCAAAGTATAATCTGAAAACAATCTCAAGATATCTAGTACCGCATTTCGGTAAGCCCGCATTCGAGGATGCTTAGCTTGATATTCACCTTTCACTTGCTTAATAACTAATCCGGAGTCGCCACACACTGCAATCCTCTTAGTATTCAACTTCCTAAGAATTTTCAGACCAGCAATTAAAGCTTCGTATTCAGCCTCATTATTTGAACAATCAAAAGCCAATTTATAAGAACATACCCTTACATTACTCGGCACTTTGTTTGGGTCGAAAAAAGGGCTGCGTACCCAAATGCCAATTCCAGCATCGTCATTTCCTACTGCACCATCAAAATCCATGGTCCACAAACCATCATCATCCTCTTCCAAGTGTTGAAATTCTGTTAGCTCTTTTATTTCTGCTTGTTGTCCATTAACTTTTTGTTGCTGTCGAAAGGCTGATTGCTCAGAGGTACTTTCAAGTTTTTGTCTCTCTTTTTGTAAGACCTCTCTGAAATTCTCAGTGATTTCCAGAATGTCTTCTACTTCAACTAATTGGCTATTTACATCATTGAAACTATATGAATATAAAACAAATGATTCTAAATCAGTATGTACATAATTGATTGGATGATTTACCGGTTTCTCCTTTTTGGTGATCATGTACTTCATCTTTTGCTCCCGATATAATTTCCTCATCTGACCGAACACAGGAATAGCAGCATAGGAGAAATCAAGCTACAATGTCCCTTTAATTTTCGCTCCCCAAGATCTGGAAAGAAGCATGCCAAATCTAGGAGGAATATCCACCACGAACACATCCATCAAAACATTTTTAGTAGGAATCTGATCCAAACTTACCACCAAATATTTGATAAGCCCAATGCATCTTACTCTACTAGAATCGAAAGAGTATAGATCATGATACTTTCTAGTGATATCCAATCCCAATTTCTCCATGATTACCCTAGGCATGAGATTATGAGAGGCTCCGGAATCAAACATACCATTTTATGACACAAAATCATGCAATCTAAGGCTGATATAAAAAGGAGGCACATCACTATCTGGAGACTCACCATCCAATGTTGGACCAAAAATCAACTCAGGTTGATCATCTTCCACATTTACCATATCAGAAAATGGATCTAAATTCAAAATCTTAGACACCTGACCCTTATAGCTGCTATTCTTCATCAAATCAGTCAAAGGAATGGATACTTTTAACTTAGCAATTTCATTTTCTAAGTTAAAAACTGAAATTTTCTCTACCTATTTAACTGGAACATCCTTCTTTTCAGTTTTCTCCTTTGATACAATTGGCTGATTGGATCTTTCATTTGCTGATGGGGATTTGCTAGTAGTGGGATCAACTATCTCTTTTCCCTTCTTCTGCGTGACGGGTGAATCATTCTTTGGTGCTGAAACTTCCTTTCTCTTTTGAATTGGATTAATGGGCACATCTCTATTTCTAAGTGAATATTGTCGTTGTTGGGCAGTAGTAAAGGCATTCATGTATCCCCTCTGATACTCATCAGACTCTTCTTCAAGAGTTGTCTCATTTGCCAAGATGAAATCCTCGTCTTTTTGTACAGCTGAGCTTTCTGGATACTCCTCATCTTCAGTGATAAAAATTGGCATATCATCAGGTGTAAAGAAATGATTATCTTCTCCTATTATATTCTCTTCGTCATCTGATTCCGGACCAACAAAATTCTGTTGTAAGGGTGTCTTCACTTGCTGTTGTAATGTCGATTATTGTGCTCGCTGCTCTCTTTTCTTGATTCTGAATTGCGGTTGCTGCTAGCCACGGAAGTTAGGATTTATTAACTGCGGTTCATGATTATCAAGTGTTAATATTTCAAACATATTTTCCATCTTCCGAAGCATTTTATCTGACGTAGAAACCTCTTCCTTTATTGCTACTTTCTTTTCAGCTTTCATTCTAGCTCTCCTAGCATTCAAATTAGCTTCAACACTGACTGCAATTTTCTGCATGTCCTCTAAAGTGCATGGGTCTCTTTCCCTCAATTTATAAGCCATGTCAGGATCGAAACCATCCAGAAACTTAATCAAAGCTGACCCCCTAGGTGGCTTTATATCATCAGGAATTGCATTGTAAACAGTATTGAATCTAATACAATAATCTTGGACAGACTCACCAACATTTCGCTTGATATTGTCATATTCGGAAAGGATCGAAAGAGGGTCTTTCTTCACTTCCCATCAATCCAAGAATTGTCTCTGAAGATTAGGCAGTGTAGCAATACTTCTAGTCGGCAAAGCTCTGAACCACTTTCTTACTTCTCCTCCAAAAGTTTGAACAAACAATCTCATTGTCACATTTTTGGCATCAATCTCATGAAGGTCAAAGAAATCTGCCATCCTATCCACATGTTGCTAAGAAGTGACACTTTGAGGAGTGCCATCAAACAATGGAATTTTTCTTTGATAATCTGCAAGCATGTCATCTAAGTTTTGAGGCAACACGAGAGGTGCAAATCGGGCAGCCATTGCTCTGGGTGGATTTAAAACTAGGTTTGGGAATATAGGAGGAGTCGGAGCAATTGATGTATGAGGTGTATGTGGTGTGGATGGAGGTGATACTACTGCAGATTATTGATCAGAGATAGATGGTTGCACGGTAGTGGTAGGAATGAAAGGAGGCTCGGTAGGAATTTGTGAACCAGATGTAATTGTTGATGACCCAAGAGTTGCAGATGCAGACTCTATGAATTCAGGGATATTTGTTGCCACAATGGAATTCTGAATATTCAAAATGTAACTATCAATGGATCTATTAGCCTGTTCAATTTCAAGATATTTGATAAACTCTGGATTTAGGACAGTAGAACCAATATCACTTTCAGACTTAGTCTCAAACAACGACAACTCAAATTTTTCATCAAACTCAAGATCTTCAAGATACTCAAAAACAACGGGACATGAATGAGATTTGAACACAGGAATCACAGGACTTTCTCGACAAAGGATTCTCGAAATAATATTGGGATTTTCATACACAGGAGGTGGATCAGGATCCGAATTTTCTCTGGTATGTCGTCTGGAAGCTAGTGTGTTGAATTATTTTCAAAAATCAAATGGACAAAACCAACTTGTTCAGCCTATCAAATTCTAAACTCATCATCCAAAATTCTAGAATGATCTGATGTACTGGGGAAATTTACAAGTCAGATGTTACGTTTACAAACTAGATCGGAGATTGATTGAAGCAGTATTTATCTACTTTCGCTAATGCAAAGCAAGAGCGTTTCGAAGGCTACTTGGCATAACTTCAGGCTCCGTCTGTAGCTTATAAAACAAATAACACTAATAAGCAAACCATTTTGTGCATCCCCAGTATGGTCGCCACTATGTTATAGCCTAAATCTACCTCAGGCTGAAGGAAGGCAGAGTCTAGGGTAACATCAAACCACGCTTAATCTGGTAGCTAGCCCTACCAGATCGGGAGAGGGCTCTCTCCGGGTCAATCTCAGCAAAAATAATCAGTGAGGCTTGAGATGACTTGAAATAAAGGCTGATTTTAGGCTAGGTATATATATATAAGAGTTGGATTTGATTTTGAGGGTTTTTTTTTGGAATCAAATGGAAAAGGCAGATTTTGGGTCTGGGAAATGATCAGTTTTGAAGAGGGCTGAATGGGGCAAGAAAGGCAATTGTTTTTATGCTTCAAATTTGAATGAAATGGATAGCTCAAACCGATGAGGAGTTGAAGAGGGAAAGAGGCTTTCAATAATCCTCTTCAGACAGTTGAAAACATAGAAAATTAAACAAAACTCAAGGCAAAGCACTGCAAATCTAATGAATTCCACCTTTAATACTTGTTTGTTTAACTTAAGAAGAAAGAAGAAGGGAAATGATACACATGAAACTTCAGTAAACTTACAATCACAGAGAGAAACACACCATCAAAACATAGAGCCACATGGATCCCAAAGAGTGCTGCAAACCCTGGTCTATTCCTTTGCCAAAATGCAGGGATGAAATGTACAATGGAGCTCAAAGCAATCCCAAGTGTCCAACCCTGAAAATGACTGAGAAAATACAAGATATAGACAAGCCTAACTCATCCCCATGCCTCTAGGGGTCAAGCTCACTAGTTTAGGATCTGTTTCAACAAGATATAAACTAAGAAATGGAAAATAGGCAGTGGAACAGCTTGCCTCTATAAGATAGGAAACTAATTCATTCAGTTACAACTCACTTTTTGGTGAATGAATCTACTTACATGAGTGAAAATTTGTCAAAATTACATCAAAAACCATGAAATTACATAATTTACATCAAGAAATTTACATTTGGAGATTAAAAAAGTCAAACTGGCCAAAACTAGGCGAAAAACTGAGTTACTGAGTGAAAACTAGGCCAAAATTCCCAATGCGCCGCGCCTGAAATCTCTATGCGTCGCGCCACTTTGGAGCTGATTTTGAGGGCCTTCCCGGAGTCCAAATTGAGTACAGGATAGCTCGTTGGAAATATCTGCCTGTCTACTTTCCAACCCAAGTGGAATTTCTGAATTTGGTTTCCATTTTCCCCTCAAAAAAATGAGTTTTCCCAACACTGCTTCCGGTGTGTCCAAAAGAGGGCAGAAAGGTCATTTTTAGGGTGTTTTTGACCCTTCAGGAAACCCAAAACTTGTCAAAATATTTAGGTAATGGGTAGGCATGCATAAATTTTGATGAAAAATCAAGAAATATAAATTTTTCTTCAATAGGAGCTGCCAATTATAAGCACGCGCCAAGTGGCGCGACGCGTCGGGCAGGAAAATCTGTGTTAAGGCCAAAAAATTCAAAATTGACAAAATGTTTCCCAAATTTCTTGAAATTTGGGCTGAATGTCCACCATCAAGTTCTATTCTGAGCCAAAGAATCTTCGGCCAAAATTTTGAGTCTATCATGCCTTTTGCAACATTTTAATGCCCTCTTTAGCTTTACCTTCAGGATCTTGATTCGCGCCTTGCAAACATGATTCCTCGCCCAATAATGATTCTTCATGTGCCTTAGCATATTATTTTCCTTGTTTTCCTTCTCCAACAGCTTCTCCAGATGAATATTGACCCTCTCAAGCCAAGTATCTCTATCAGCCTCAATCTCTCGCTCAATGGATGTCATCTCGGTTTGGCTTCTTTGGGAAACTTGCCGGTTCTCACGGATATTTTGCAACTCCATGATAGTTTTCTGATCTTCCAACTATTTTTCTGTTGCTCAAGGTAGTTTATAATCCATTGAGCTCTTTGCAACTTGACGGTCAAAGTGTCTATCTCCACCTTCTGCTCCTGAATAGTCTCTCTCAACTTTGAGCTTGGAGAGCTCAAATCCTCATCGATGAGTTGGCCTCCTGAAGGCCCCTTATCCTGCATGGGCCTCTTACCTCTATCCTATACCTGTGCCTGTGCTGCTGATGATGGAATCGAGACCCCGTCCACCCCAGGTGGAGATAATACTCATCGGGCTGCTACAAATAATCCTCTAGTGCCTCTCTGATAAGTGACATACGTCAGCACACTAGTAGTCTCTGTCTCCTGACCTCCATGCTGATATGAAGGTTCACCTGCATCATGAACAACCTCCGTAGGAACCTGAGGAACTGTGAAGAAATCATTAGAAATGAAATCCTCCCATGAAATACCCTGCAAGCTGAGTTGATGCACAACCACGATATTAATGAGTGCATAGTGATAAATATTGTTGTATTGTTGCTCGGGAGTTTTCCTTTGCACGAGAGTGGTCATTCTCTCGATATTCCGGCACATGAAATAAGGGAGGTTCATCATCCTCACCCTGGTAAAATGCATCAATAACTTGATATGATAGGCATAGAGGCATGAAAAACGGCCCTCACAACTGAAATATCTGATAATGAGTTTCATCAGAGGCGCATAGGAATCCTTAAGGAACCGGAAAGGAAACACTCTGCTGAGTTGTTTCACAAATCTAGGCCTGATATATGGTTCATAATGCACTATGTCCACCTGTTGTCTTTTGTTCCATTTTTCTCCCACATTTGGTATTCTGGTTGCTTGAGATATAGTTTCCGGTGTTAAAGTGAATGTTACACCGGCAAGAGTTACCTGACCATCATGTAAATGCAACACAAACAAACGAGCCAACTCCTGATGATAATGGACCCTAGCAATCATTTCACAAAATTGACAACATGATTGTTGTTGAAAAAATGCCATGGCAAGTGGACAACCCTGCAATTCAGCCAATAAGGTGGGCTCCTCTCTCACATGTCTGCCACTCTTATGAGGCCTTCTAGGTGCATGTAGTTCAGTGGTGGAATCACTGTCTCGATCATAGGATGTATCAGTATCTATCTCCATGATTTCCAAGGTCGATGCAAGGTCTATGTTGTCTTGTATGAGAATTTCTGTGTTCTTGATTTGATTGCCAAATAAGTGGTAATATGGGAGGGGATATGGAGGAATAGGGAAGTGCAATGAAATGATGGGCTATAATCAAGTGAAATTGTGAGTTTTCCACTTGAAATTTGGTCTTAAAGATTTAGGGACAGCCACTTAGCTATTTGGGATAATTTGGGATTTGAGGGAAATTTACAAATGGTATGGGGACAATGGGAATGGGATAGGGATGATTTGACTTTAGGGATGTCAAGAGATAGGGGAATGAGGACTGTGATGAGCAAATAAACAGTGAGGAGGGGAAAAAGGAGGTAAGGGAAATGTAAATATTTTACACCAAACTCAATTTCAAAACCCTAAGAGCATTTTTAAGACAATAGGGTTTGAGTTTTTTGCATTTAAATTCTCATACCAACACCAAACACTTGTTAAGAGCAATGAGGAAGTGACTTTGACTTACTTGAACAAGGAGAGACCGAGCAAATTTTGATGATTGAAATGAATGGAAAAAAATTTTGTTCTGGCCCAATGCGCCACGCAGCCAACCCAGTGTGCCTCGCCCTTCCAATGCGCCGTGCTGGAACAAATTCACACACATGGAAGCTACCCTATGCGCCGCACTCGCCCGATGCGTTGCGCCGGTTGCCCAATGCGCGGCGCTCTACAACTTCAACACAATCCAACCTCCAAACTTCTTCCTTCACTCCTCATGGGTTCTCCTTGGCTCACTACTGTCTCTTGGCACACAAATGAAGTTCAAAATTGAAAATATCTTATATGCCAAGGATTTAAATTTTTCATTTGAAAAACCCACTTTGTAATGTTGCAAACTTGACATTTCACTTTAAACTCTGTTTTGTTTCCTTTGTGCTTTTGGACTGAATCATGAGCTTATATCTGTCTTGCAGGGGATGGATGGCATGGAGCTTTGGCAAAGGCGACCAGGGTTGCGAATGGAGCATTATTACAACTGAAAAACCTGAAAATTACATTGAATTTTTTACATAAAGATGAAATAGACTGATTTTTCTTCAAAACAGAGTTTTGAAGAAAAATTATTATCAAGCATTATGATGATGAAATTTTTTGCACTAAAACCTTATTTGAAGCTTCTTCATGTGCCTGCTGACCATTATTAAGCATTCTAAAGACTGGATTAACTAAACCCTAGACCTAATGAGACTAAAAACCCTAAACTGACACTTTGTTAATTTATGAGACCAAACATGACTGTAAATGATTTTAATGAACAGAAGTAGGCCAGCAAGTACAAGACATGAGGGATATGAGTGACAAGCCCCTACCATCAGATGATCCATGCTCCTAATGGAATGCAGCTGACTAAACTGAGTGAGACACCTAAAATGAAATGCAACAAGAGAAATTTGATCTCTGACGGAGGGATGAAGATACGGACTCTAACACAACCATTTTCCTTTGAGAACCTTACATAAACTTCTTCTCAAAAGAATTGAATCATAAAGATTTGTGGGCCTAAAAGGCATCGAATTTCCTATCCCTGCATGTGGATGAAATTTAATCCTATGGTGTTAATTACATATCTTGAAAGTCCACATGAATAGAATCTACAAGTTTAAAATTTGTAAAGATTTAGTAGTAATTCAATATGACGCTTACATACATGATGGTAGATATAACAGAGGCATTCTGGCATAAACTGTAGATTTTCACCTTCTCCTGAAATAAGAATATAAAGTCACATATATATAATTTTCCGTTGTCACACATCGTGTGGTATTGGGAGCAACCTGTATTTGACAAAACCAGAAAAATAAGCTTTCAAGTACATTCCGAGAGTGAACTCCAAAACTACTGCCAGAGAAATATGTCTGTTATCATCTCATAGTGCAACACAATGACAATTAAATAAATATCAGTAAGAAAATGGAAATATCAGAGGATATTACCAGTCGCTTCTTTTGTGACTTAATATTTGCAACATGAACAAGTTTTTCATGACTTCTTTGAGAGAAATGTCATCCAACTATCGGAATGGGCAATAATAAAAAAATTGGAGATTCAAGTATCGCTATTCTGAATCTCATGTGCAATGGAAATGTTTTCAATAGAATGGAAAACCAAGATTATTTTTGTGGATTACTTTTGACATGTCTTGTGGAGGCTTTATAAATTTTCCCTATATGCACTATGCACATTGGAAAGCAACCAAATTAAGTGCTCCCTTTGATTGACCACATTGTCTTTATGTATTGGCCACATTGTATTGATTCCCATACATCAGTTCTTACTGGATGCAGTTTCAGGACAAAATCATTATCTCCTCTCTTAGGGACTAATCATGTGGTTTGTAGTTGGTCTAGTCTCTCACATTCCTATCCAAGTGAACAGAGGAAGACCTTGAAGAATGAGCTTCCTTCAAGCATGATCTTCCTTGAAGCATGCATGCAAGCAATTACTGTAGGATAATTTCTCTATGTTGAACAAGTTACTTGGGTTAATTTGAGTGCATACTTGCAACTTTGTCTTAAGGGAAGTTTTTGAAAGCATTACTCTTGCATTCATATTGACCAAAATTTGAGTAAACTTCTATTTTGGAGTTGTCACGAGCAGCCTTACAACCTTACGTGTTTAAGTCTGAGTCAACTCATACCAGGTTATTGGTATATCTTCATATATTGTTTGTTTCCATTATATGTATGTTCCATATTCAGTTACACCAGTGCATGGCTTTATAACATGCATTTATTCCTATTTTCTGAACTTTGATTTTGCTTCATTGATTTATATTTAGATATCGCAGTTCATGGTCTCATAACTTGGCTGCACTCATATTTTTCCTGAATTTAATGTTTGCTTAAATTTTACTTCATTGATTTTATTATGCATATGTTTACACAGGTATTTATTATGAATTTGTCTTATTTTTTACACAGGTCTTGCACAGGTTCAAATGTCCTCCTGGATCGTTGTTGAGCATTTGAAGAGTTATTGACCTTAAATATTCTCTTTTTGATTGAGAAGTATTGCGATGTTTAATATAAATTATCCTAAGGTGTTGTACAAGCCAATATGAAATATGCAATGTCAATGTTTACTACAAGTAGAGATGCATCATAATATTAAACTAGCATATACTCTACATGCTCTTGTGCAGAAGCTTTCAGTTCTTCCGAAGAAGCAGGAAAATCATATTGTTTTCTGTCAAATTGAATTACAACATATATGGAAGAGAGTTGTTTTGGTTTAAGATCTTACAAAAAGACAACTACAGTCATCATTGTCATTACTGGTACAAACAACTACCGACTAGAATTTCAATTACTGAAATTTGGCAGGGACTACCGCTACGTAGCCGCCCTTGTTTCTATTTACAAGGAATAAAGAATAAAGAATGTATAACCCATATATCTTTAATCAATGTTATTGAAGTAAGTCCATCACAATTTGGAATTAAAATCTCGAGGAATTAAGTGAATATAGTTTGACATTGTTGTAATGGCCTAATTTGTTTTGTGCCCTTGGGATTCGATTCTTAGTGCATTGTAGTGAAAATTATTGACTATCTTCAAAAAATTATTTTGAATTTTTTGAATATTATTGATTTTATTTTAATATCTCTACCATGTAAATTTAGTTGTGTATCATATTTATAATGTTAAATTTGTTAATTATCTTTTATGAAAATTATTATCTACTTGTCATATTAATTTCTATTATTAAAATTATGTTTAATAAATTCTTTACTTAAGTAAATTGAAGTATGTGTTGTGATTAATTTGAATTTAACAATTAATAGTAAAGATTTTGGTTTTTGGTTTAATATTATGTCTTTGAACAAAATGATTAATAAGCATTACATAATGGTGCAATAAATGTTATATACATCAAGATATACATTATTGGGAACTAGGCATTTCTGATTTTGATGTAATTTTAAAAACTTTATAGGGAAATGAAATGGGTGTTTCTTCACAGTTATGAATGATATTCCTAATAAACTTGTAGGCATAAGCTAGATTAACTTAGGTGGATTTTAATTAATCAACTATTAGCATAAAACTTGTCAAATGTTCATCAACATTGATGAGTATCAATTGACTAACCCTTTCAACTACAATTTCCTTGATATATATGTTGGGTGTGGAGCCTGATTATTTTCTTGATTGTTCAGAGGTTTTTTGTTTCAACTGCATTGGATCCCTGGGCCGTTCATTAGGTAGATGATCTTACGGAAGAAGTTAAGTTAATTTATGGTTTTTTTCCCTAGAAGGCAACTCGTATTTTATATTAGGGAATTGTATTGTGACTATGCATTATTATTCTTAGCGAAAAAGAGAGAGGAGATTGTGTGAGAGAAAAGATGAAATTACAGCGGATCTAGTGTAGGTTTTATCTCTTCATCTTGCTGGATAATATAAAAGGAAAGACAAGTTGTTTCTTCTTGGATGCATCACAAATTGGGTGAACCACGTATATATGTGTGTGTGTGTGTCTCTCTCTCTCTCTCTCTCTCTCTCTCTCTCTCTCTCTCTCTCTCTCTCTCTCTATTATTTTATACATTTTTATTTTTGTGATTCTATAATATTTTTATGTGTTTCATTGCTCCTGGTATCAGAGTCGAAGGTGTATTTGGCTGATAAACTCGCAGGAGAGAAGGGTTCCTGGTTTGAGTGGGATAAATGGTGTAAGATGGTAGGTTTGGGGTCAAGAAATTTAACTGCCAAAACTACCAGTTGTGGAAGATGCAGATGGAAGATTATTTGTATCAGAAATATTTGTACCTACCATTTAGTGGAAAATCAAAGAAACCGGCGAGTGTGACGAACGAAGAATGAGGTCTTCTCGAAAAAAAGGCACTAGCAATAATACGTCTGTATTTGGAAGCGTCGGTGCCATTCAACATTTCAAAGGAAACGAAAATAAAATTTTTAATGATGACATTGGCCAAACTATATGAAAAACCCTTTGTATCAAATAAGGTTTTTCTTATGAAGTGTCTATTTAATATGAATATTTGAGAAGGTGGATATGTTGTTGATCATTTAAATGAATTTAACATGGTTACCAGCTAGTTAAGTTCTATAGGGGTAAATTTTCATGATGAAGTTAGGGCTCTATTGTTTTTTTGCTCATTGCCAAAAAGTTGGAATGGCTTAGTCATGGCTATTAGTAACTCTGTCTCTGGATATAGTACTTTAAAGTTTGATGATGTTATTGGTGCTATCCTTAGCAAGGAAATGCGAAGGAAAAGCTCAAGTGAGACAATAGGAAATGCTTTGACTATAGAGACTAGATGAAGAAATAGAGAGAGGAAAGAGCCCAGGACATCATAGTAAGTCAAGGAAAAAAGATTCAAGTCTAGATCGGGGATAGTGTGCTAGAAATGCGGGAAGAAAGGACACCTGAAGAAAGACTGCAAATCTTGGAAGGGCAAATAAGGAGATAGATAACAAGTGAACAACCATGAAGTGAATGTGACAAGTGATGTGCTGCTAGATGCTTTGATTCTTTCATTAGAGAATATTATTGATGCCTAGGTGGTAGATTCAGGGGCCTCATTCCATGCCACACCTGATAGGAAACATTTTCATGTCTATGTTCAAGGAGACTTTGAGCAAGTTCATCTAGCTAATGATAAACCCTATAAGTCGTTGGAATGGGTAAGGTTTTTATAAAGCAACAGAATGGAAACCAATGGCTATTAAAGGAGACAAGGCATGTTCCAGATCTAAATAAAAATCAAATTTCAATAGGGAAATTGGAGTGAAGGCTATGTAACTACTTTTACAGACAAAACCTGGAA
Source organism: Pinus albicaulis (assembly GCA_034641835.2). NCBI lineage: Eukaryota > Viridiplantae > Streptophyta > Pinopsida > Pinales > Pinaceae > Pinus > Pinus albicaulis. The sequence goes on along the minus strand of CM076575.1, from coordinate 1,878,623,631 downwards.
GGTCACTAAAGGAGTCCTAGTAATAACAAAAGGAGGAAAGGTTGGTACATTGTATTTATGCAATGGTATTTCTAAATTTGTTAAATTTTTAACCTCCACAGGAGAAGATAACACACTATGACATCATAGGCTTGGGCACATGAGTGAGAAGGGGATGTTGATTATTCACTCAAGAAATTTGTTGTCAGGTTTGAAGCATGTTTATGTGGATTCTTGTGAAAAATGTGTTTATAGAAAACAAAAGAGAGTTAGAGTTGGGAAGGAAAAGAAGAGTGAAAAAATAGAACTTGTGCATACAGATGTATGGGGGTCTGCTCAAGTATCATCTCTCGGTGGCTCTCTCTGTTATGTTACTTTTATTGATGATGCAACTAGGAAAACCTGGATTTATTATATTCAAAATAAATATGGTGTATTTGATACTTTTAAGAAATGGAAAGATTTGGTTGAGAATGAGACAAGAAATAAGTTGAAGTGTCTCATATCAGACAATGGAGGTGATGTAATATCCCCAAGGGAAATAACCAGTAATACACAGAAATATGCCAGAGATATAGAAAATACAATGCTGAACCAGATCATGGAACAATTACACATAGAATGCCAGAAAACTGAGCCATTTTATTAATCTGAAAGTACATAGAGAGGAGTACAAGAAAATCAGAATGAGGGCACCTATCCTTGCTCTAGGCAAGTGAAGAATCCTCTCAGAAAATAGGAAATGGCTACTACAGAAACTGCATCCCAGCTGCTGGAAGAAACTGCCGTAAACTGCTGCTGCTGGAGTGAACTGAAGCTAGGGGCTGATCCCCTTGCCAGAATGAGCTAAAAATCTACAGATCACCTATACTCGCTGCTCCGGACAAAACCCAGAAACCGTGAAGCAAATGGACCACCTCCGAAAATCGCCCCCAGAAACCCTCCTCCTATAGCCACGTGCCTCGAGAACGGCTCGGGAGAAGCACCTCAAGAAATATCTTTGGAAAAATTTGGATCTACCCACAAAAGATCCGAGATGAGATGACAGCTATAGGGTCTGAAAACTACTGCCGAGAACCCACCTGGAGGCCACATGTCGGTCGGCATTCTGCACAGTGGATCTGCCTCCTGAATGCTCAGATCTG